>NCVS01000094.1:8258-145213 GCA_003055095.1 Goniozus legneri
GGAGGCGGAGGAATCGAACGATGTTGTTATGGCATGCGATAAAAAAATACGAGACCGGATCTCGCATAACTAAACTCCGCGAGGTCAGTGTCGGAGTCGAGGTATGAGACAACAAGACTACAAGCCGGACCTATTACTTCGAAAATTTGTTAATGCCTATTTTCGAAATTGTTCGGCTTGGAATTCCATTCGAAGCGAACACTCAGTTACGATTGATATATTAATTTCGAGTCTCCCAAGAGGAATTTCTTTTATTTTCATCGCGAGCCATAATTGTGAATTCCGACATCTTCATTTCTCGAGGAGGAGATATATCGTCGAGCGTACCCTCGCGTTTGAATACCGCGATTGAAGAGTGAAGAAACACAGCGTTATTCGCAAGAATGTATTTCATTTATCGGACGTTTTACAAGAGAATCAACCCTCGTTCGTATCTCCTCTCCGCTACGGAGTATCCAGCGTGATCTCGGCTATCAAAACCGATACCAATTTACGACACATTACGGGCTATAAATCTTGCGAAATCTGTTTGTACGAAAGTGGAGAGGGATTGTTCGGTTGACGAACACCCGCACCGGGCATTCAACAGTGTCAAGAGTCGGTGGGTAATGAAGACGGAACGTTGGGAGGCGAGCCGATGTATATGTATAGATCGGTATAAGTACGAGCGACGCGCGAGGGGGAAGGGAGGAGGCGGGGGAGGTAGGGGAGGATGAAAATAATGCGAGCGGGAGTTTAGCGGGCCGCTTTCTCGCATTGGGCAATCAATAACCGCCTCTCTATGACAGGCGCACGCACGAACACAGCGTTTGTACCGAGAGAGGAGGATCCGCGCAGGTGTTGATACTCGACTGTACGAGAGACCACCCTCCCTCCCCTCCCACCCTCTTTGCCCCACACTCCCGGCCGGCCGACAAAGAACCCGACAATAGCCAGAGTCGGCATTCGGGCATTTGTTTCTGGCCATACTTCGATCGTAATCTTCTCGCTGCGCTAAGCTCGACTCGCCAGGCTCTACATACATCGTCATTCTCTCTCGCTCGCGCTCTTTTTCTCCCTCTATCTTCCTCTTTCTCTCTCTCTCTCTCTCTCTCTCTCTCTCTCTGTGATTTCTTTCGAATTCGCAACGCCAACTCGATTTCTGGACTTTACCTGAGCCATAGAAAAAAAGTGTCTCTGGGAAAAGAGGGGGAGAGAGAACGTTGACTTCTCGCAGGTGAGTCTACCTGATTTTGGGTTGAAGTTGAATTAAGAGTAATAACGGAGGAATAGATTTTTCATTTCAACACAATATTATTTTTTATGTAGATCCATGTTAGTAATTATTTTTATACAACATAGCCAGCTGAGTTTACTTTAATTGAAATTAAAGATTGAAAACCACAAAATCGTTAAAAAAATTCAACCGTGCAAGCGAATTCACCCGATTGTAGATAAGTGCAGAAAAGGAGCACCCACTGCAAGCGAGGAGGATTCGTATAAACTGAAACGAGATCAGGCGACGAATTTTCACGCGACCCCGAAAGGTTCGCGGCTCACGCGAGAAACGTTCACGAAAGAGAGGAGAGAGAGAGAGAGAGAGAGAGAGAGAAGAAGGTTTACCGATCGGGACGCGATTAGGACACTGCGAAGGTGAAACCAGTCGAACACCGCGAGAGTCCCTTCTTGGCCTTTCTCCGGACCGCTCTGGGACTCATTAAGCATGATAATGGCCGTTCACCTTGCAGATGCTGATCGGTCAGGTACCTACTAATTACACCCGCTTGCTCTTACTCGTATGTATTGCTGGGACCGGTGGCGTTTTATCCGGTAGTCAGTTTCTCCTCTCTCTCTTTCCATCTCTCTCTCGCACAGACAGCTCCCGCTCTTTCTCGAGAAGAGAGGTATCGCGAACCGATTTCGGCCTACCGCCGTGCGAGCGGCTAATTAATTCCTCCCCTCCTTCGCGTCTTCGATTTAGTGTTTCCGTGCCGCGCTTTGCACGCGTCCACTTTTCGCCCGATCGAATCGAACGAACCACGAAAACGCGCCGATTCCCGTCGAGACGAATATTTTCACCATACTTTTCGATTGTGATTCTTTGAAACTGGCGAGGCTGCGATTAGTTTCGCTCGAAATCAAAAAGTTATGTAAAGAAGGGTTAAACAGGTAGGGCTACCCGACGTTACCGTTGTTCTGAAACAAATGAGGAAAACTCGACAAACGGCAGGAACAATCGATCGTCAGAGATCGACAAAGGGAAGAACGTTACGGGATATTAGGCTAAAAGAGTCTCGCCGGTAAATTTGATTTACGTCGCTTTCGTAACGTCCTCGAGAGCGGAGGTCGATCTCCCATAGTGGCGAGTGGAGGGCCGATAATTCGACGTGGCGGATTCGTGGTCTTCCGAGGAGCCAACCGGACCCGCGCGATGTTCGTGCACGGCCACGAAAAGACATTCGTATCAATTATGGCGGCTCGTTCGGAGAGTTCATACAGTCGACGTGGTGTCTTTTTCGTTGGCCAGAAGAGGGAAAGAGGCCTCGCTATATATTACACAGCGGGTGGGCTCTCTCTCTCTCTCTCTCTCTCTCCCTTTTCTGTTTTACCCCTTCTACCGAAAACCTATCCTAAACCGTGCTGGTTCCTTTGCCGAATCGCCGACGGAATATCTTCTTCTCCCTCGCTGCTTTCTTAATTCATCTCATTGGTCCTCCTCTTACTTTACAAATTAAATTAATTCTTTAGCGGCAAACAGCATTTTATTTCTCTCTCTCTCTCTCTCTCTCTCTCTCTCTCTCTCTCTCTCTCTCTCTCTCTCTCTACTACAGAGACATTTCAAACTCGCTTCGTATCTTACGAGGAGGTAATATAGAAAACATGTTACGGAAACTGACCAGTAGATAGACAAATTTAAAAAATTTATATCCAGTCTAAAGCATTAATAGATAGTTTTTTTCTTAATATATGAACCTAGTTACATATAATTGATAATTATATTTTAATATAAGTATTTGTATATTTAAAAAAACTGTTGCAGCTCGCGTTCTACATCTTCTCAAACGAATTAGTTTCGAATATTCGTGATATCGATGCGGTTATATTCTTAAAACTCTTCCCCTATTAAATGAAGATGTTTCTTTCGTCGTTCCTTTTT
Source organism: Goniozus legneri (assembly GCA_003055095.1). Lineage (NCBI taxonomy): Eukaryota > Metazoa > Arthropoda > Insecta > Hymenoptera > Bethylidae > Goniozus > Goniozus legneri. The sequence continues at coordinate 11,395 of NCVS01000094.1, forward strand.
TTCGGAGCTGACACGTCAACGCGTTATTTCTAAACAGACAAAGACCGGAGAGGTTGAAATTGATGATAATGAGTTGTCGTCAACCTTCAACCCCTGTTGGTGTCCGCGCAAATTAATAAGAAATTACGCGAGAATTAATAACGAGTTATCGCTTTCGCGCGATTAGGTCAAGCGTGAGGGAGAGAGAGAAAATTGAGAAGAGGGAGACCGCGTAAGCTCGAGGATGAGATAAAACGCGCCCGGGATCCACAAAAAACTCGGCAAAATACGGCTCGGCGAGGTCAACGAGTGGCGATAAGACGCCTCGGCCGATAAACAATTTGTTACGTTCGGTCGGACGGGGAAAAAAGAGAGGAATATGCGACGTTGGAAAAAAAGAAAACAGAGTGAAAGAGGGCACGCTGGGTGGGATGAAAAGAAAATCAGTTTTGGTTCTGTTTTGGACGCAAACGGTCTACTTAGTGACGAAACTCGTAGCGTATTTTCGCTTGAGTAATACCCCCGCTGGTGTTTAGATAAAAATGTTATCGGCGCCTCTAAACCTTTCTCAACTAACGAGTAACACTCGTAACCCTTGGCGACTAGCAATAATTCAAGAATTGTAATCGCGCAGCTTCGCTTATTATTGTCGAAATTTCCTTTATTTATTTCCCGACGAAAGGATTTTATATTACATCGTCAAACGTATCTCGTGTATATCATCTAGATGGAACACGATACGCTCGTGTAAAAATAAAAACCATTATGCCGGTATCTAACATCGGAACAACCTCGGTATAATGTTATTTTTCTCTTCGAGGAAGGCACATATCAGCGGTATTAGAATATAAGCGGCGAGGAGAGCCGGCGCTCGCGCACACACGCGAGGCTACATTATTACGGATGAGCTCGTAACAGTATCGAAACGTCAGACAAATTGGACCACCCTGGGCCCCTCTACCCCCCGTCGAACTACGCGCGCACGCTCCACGGAGAATCGAGCGAAAGAAGAAAAAGAAGTTCGAACGGTGGAAATAAGAGAAGGAATCCGAGGATGGCTACCAGAAAGAGAGAGAGAGAGAGAGAGAGAGAGAGGGAGGGAGGGGGAGGGGGATACCGAGATAATGACTCTCTCCTTGCTCTCTCACAACTGGAATTCGGTCCCGTATGAAACGAACGCAAGGATCAACCCCCCCTTTCGATCTTCCTCGGAGATCCCGTTCGGACAGGCTTATTTCTTCGTTTTGCTCCTGTTGTAACGTAATCAAAATCTCGTCACCTCGTGTCGAGAGCCCGCACGATGACGAATGATCGCCCTCGATATATAACTCTGTTCAAATATTTTCGTTTGTCGGGGGTATTATTCAATAACGCTGACGGAGCTCGATTAATTACATTCGATCGTCTTATTTTTTATTCTCTTTATCTTTCGATCGCTTTTTAATAATCGTTGAGAAAAATCGTTTGATAAAATTAAAAAATTTAGAATGCTCCGAGCGATACACTACTTTCAAAGCTGACGACGAAAATATAGTTTTATTTGGTACTAGCTGAGATTTTTTATCATCTAACCAAGTTCGCTTTCCTCTGATTAATGAACTTTGAATTATCAGCCTCTTGAAAAGGTCAATATATAATAATTTTAAGTTGGAATGAATTTCGTACTTTTCAATCCATAAAAAGTCATTCTAAGAAAAGGTAGCGATTAAATAATCATTAATTTACTCTGATTTATTGTAAAATTCAAGAAAACCGCCGTGTTTGTTTTTCTAGAACTTAGCGCCATCTACTCGGTAACTCTTGAACGCGCAGAACGTATTCTCAAATGACAAGCAACTGTCTTATCGACAGTAGTTATCTAGAATAAGAATCGGTATTACCGTACGGGCACTTCGATACCAGCTTACTTTCACGATAGCGAAAGGGCGCAACTGTCGGATCATATAGTCGCGTGTGTTCGAATAACTGACGAGTCAGTTTTTCTTTTTTTATTCGAATAAATCAAACTATAGAATGTAATTAGTAAATGTACTAATAAATCTTTCATTAAAGTATTCCAGTGCATTACTATTTTTTATCACGTTAATATTTTTCTAAATATTATTCAAGTATCTTTATTTATAATGAAACCCTACCTAATAACTTAAAACTTAAGAAATATTGCATTAAATACATAGATTATAAATAAACGTTGTAATTAAAATTCAATAAACATTATAACTTCCCGATAAACAGCCATACGCTATTATACAGATAATTCTCTATGCGGCTTCGCAGGAGCATCGGTACATCTCCCTGTTCACGTACAAGCAAATAGGATCGCATTACACCGGTTAAGCGACATATGATTGATTATGTAAATAAGTTAAAATACACGGACGCTCGTAATGGCATAATGGAAGTATAATAAAGCGCGTTTTTTTTAATTCAATATTTCAGTGATGCATCGATACGCGCGACATTTTCCTCTGCAGTTATGCATCAATCACATTTGGGAATAGGTATCGTAAGAATAATAAAACATGTACAATAGCGAATAATGAATATTTAATAACATGAACCTTTTTAATTTATTTAATAACATTTAACAGATTTCAAACCGAATAACGTTCTTATTTGAACGTTATAGAAGAAAATATTGTATTCGTTATGTCACTAGAATTTAGAAAACTGTTGGTTTAGAAACGAATCCCATACACGAGAGTTTTTGTGATGAGCTCTTAGCATGCATAAAAACTAATTTGTGATAAGAGCAGAGAAAGGATCACCCAATAATTTTGTAATTTTTATGAATAATAGATAATATTTGTTCATTCAAAAAATAAAGAATACACTTTACCAGCAATTAGCGGGTCACTCACCACATTCAGACTATTATATATTAGCTAAGAATGATTGAACTTAGAATCGACCGAGAAATCATTTCAAAGATGAAAAATCCAAACATTAAGACAATAATTTTCTCACGAGTGACTACATAATTGTTTTGCAAAGTATACATAATACATTATTCTTGCTTGAAATAAAAAGTTGAAGCGAATGGGTTCCAAACATTCTTCTTCGTCGAATCGAACATAAAATTTTTAATTACGTGTACGAACAGAACAGAACATCTCACGCCGCAGATACCGCGTGCTTTTTCGAGCTTTTAAATCATCGTCGCGTTCCCTTATCGAGCCACGTTCGAAAGTTTAATAGCCTCGCCGGTAGCTCTGTTATCGGATAAGCCCGAAACAGGTGCCGCGAGATAATTTTTCGACACAGCTTCCGGGGATGTTTTTTACGATCTCGTGGAATAAACTGGAAGGGGGGAGGGGGAGAAAGGAGGGGGGGGGGGATCAAAAGGAGAAGCTCGCTCGCTTATCGGCGCGTTTCCCAGGGTCCTTCACGACACCAGTAGCCGGGCTAAACGTTTGACGAGCGCGGCGCGAAATCGTACGCGAGTCGGCTGGGCTGGCTGCGGTTCGGCGCGCGCTGGCCCACTTGACTGCCAGATGACCCGTCCTACTCGGCCCTGATAACCTAAAAGCACCCGTCCGTGGCTTTGCTCACGAGCTGTCAGAGCGGCTCACCTATTTATAAATACCCATTATTCCTGCCGTCGTTTTCTTACCGGGACGATTTCGGCTGGAAATCGTCGATTCGAATCGCGCCCCGATATCTCGATCGAGCTCGATGAATCACAATTTGAAATTTCCCTCTGACGAGGCGAGATATATTTGTTACATATTCGTTCGTCTGTACGCATTGTGGTAATGGATATGAGAAATTTCTGTGATTTTTTTAAAATATATATTTTGTATTTACCAATTGAATACACAATAATTAACATTGAAGCTCGCGATACAACCAATGCGGAATTTCGCTTTGACGAGTCAAAATATATACACAGTATCGTCACTCATTCTTTCACGCAATGTGGTATTTTAACGGGAGCGAGAAATGGGATCTATGTTTTTTTTATGAAATATATATATATATATATATTGTATTTAACAAATAATGAATATACAATAGTTAACATATAGTTGGCAATTCCTTCGAATCTACAAATTTCATTCTCATTTTTCGGATTTTTGAGGCGTTCGCGCCAAAAATGTAAAAATACATTACGATTAATAGTAATTGGTTTTATAACACGTCTTTTGCATAGTCAGTAAATTACTAATCATAATGATTGTACACGAATTCAAAATATCACAAATAACGCCGCTATATGGCACAACCATCGCGTTACGGTATAAGAACCACTTGAAACGGTTTCCGTTTGAATCTCTCAAGCCCCGCTATTCTCTTTTCAAATACAGGAAAGTCTTACTTGGCTAAAACGTCGAGAGGGAAAAAAATAAACAGCTGCCAATAACGCGGTCGAATTTCTTAAGTACCTTAGTTCTGTACCTCACTTAAAAATTATTATAGTAAAAAATACATCATCCTCGATAAACTAACAAATAGAAAATACTTCTTTGGTCGATTATTTGGTTTGATTATCTCTCAAAACACATTAAAACCGATATGTGCATTCGACAATTACTACACCCTTACCGAAAAAAAAACAAACGTTTGCTCGCGAATATTCATTTCGGCACTGACAAAACAAATTTTGATCGTTCGATAAAAAAATTCAAAGAGATGCTCGAATTTTATTCTTGGAGTATCAACAAATCTTCAAATTCTCTTCTAAGATATAAAATTATTAAATAATGTAAAAAACAAACTTTTGTTGAAATTATAAAAATTGCACATATTTTACACATTTGATTAAACCTAATGGCTTTTAATTGGCTGTAGTCCTTCCACGTTACCAGAGCCGCTGAATGTCCTGATCCAATGGCATCTGTTCGACGTAATTCGAGTACTGCATCTGATAACTCGGCGGACCGAGATAATTCGCGTAATTGTAATCGGCATTCGATACTTCCGGGATCGGATGCTTCATCTCCGAGCCGACTGGCTTCACGTCGCTGTAAGCCGTCGCGTCCTGAATCGAATTCTTGTACTCGAGTTTTATCGGTCTGCTACATTCCGGCATAGCGAGGCGAGGATCGACGGGGAACGATCCTCGACAGTTTGGGTCTGCGCGAAAACTGGGACTGATGCTGGACTCCATTCTCGGATCGGCTGGGCTCTGTCGGAGAATTTCGTTGTTCCTCATTTCGTGATGAACCCCTACGGCTGACCAGTAAGGCGCGGGGTACGTCTCTTGATGAACATTCGGCTTGCCGTCTTTTATAAGAACTGGTACTGGAATTTTCTTCATACACTGATTTTTGATAGTCTGCGCTTGATGCTTCTCGGCGTCTTCTATTCGCGCTCGTTTGTTCTTGTATCGCCGATTTTGAAACCATATTTTCACTTGCGTACTGGACAGTTTGAGGGTTTGGGCCAGTACCTCTCGTTCCGGGGCACTCAGATATTTCTGCTGTCGGAAACGTTGTTCTAGCTCGTAAACTTGTGTCTGAAATGTACCGAATAATTCGAATTATATAAATTGTACAAAAGTACAACACGGTAGAAAAAAAGAAAGATAATCATGAAATCTACTGGTGAGTCAGTGAAATTTAAATAAAAAAAATAAATATTGACTGTAATTCGTTTGAAAAGTGAAATTTTTAATCTTCAACGAATATAAAGAATATTTATTAGATAACATTAAACTCACCTGTGAAAATAAAACTCTCGGTTTTCGTTTAATTCTCTTGCCAGATTGGCTTTTACGTAGTTCGGTTTTGCTAGATGTCACGACATTTCCTGAACATACAGAAATGTATGATTAATTGCACGAATTTTTGAAACAAAATAATGGTAAGAGAGAAAAGCGAAATAATCTGAAAAAATCTCTCACCTTCTTCCGTCACCGATGGTTCGTGATAGGTTGGTGCAATTTGATTCATATGATGAACGTGACCCACATCCTGATAATGCTGATACGCCATAGATTGCTCTTTATATTTCTCGCTATCCCAGACATTGTCCATAGGCATCGTATAAGAATAATAATCATGAGGCATTGATTGCGTCTGCATGTGTTGCTGATTGTGAATCGAATAACAATCCATGGCTTCCAATTGCTGGTGTTCGTTTAGGATATCGCGTACACTGAATGGAGTTGCAGATATCGAGGAAGGCAACATTCTAACGCATATTTGTTCTCCTAACAAAAATCACTCATTCGATCGCAATATCCAGAAAAGTAAATTATCCGATGCACTCCACTGATTGTTATTTCAAAATCAATTCGAAATTAATCACTGAATTAAGAACTGTTTAAAAAAAATATTTAAAAATGGAAAATCACGAGCACTGTTCAATAATCCTGATACGGTGAATTCTCATCCGAGAACTATTTTACTAAGATTGTGTTCTTAGTGGGACTACTTGATGTGATTAGAACGACGTCTTCGGCAAGAATGAGAGCCGGAGCAACTATCCTAGCCGACGAGCGAACATACGTCAGAAAATCGGCGCGTAGATGGTCACGACCGAACTGTCAGGTTGGAGGGCATGAGCGTAATGCGACTTGGCGTTTGGAGTAAACTGTCTGTTCAGCCCCCAATGCCACCATCGACTAACACATGCGTATAATCGGTGTGACTTCTGCGATTGTGTTTTGTCCTGGACCAACCAGCCTCGTCGAGATCAAAGAAGAACGTCTTGTAAAATAGGGTTTTCAATTTTACCGAATAGCAACTTCATCGATAGAATACTAGACGTATTATCTATAACAAATTTTTTAATATGAATATTAATGATATTTAACGAGGATTAAATTATAATTTCTTCGTCGCTCTTTATTGGTAAAAATTGAACTACAACATCAACAATTTACACGTTTCTATATAATAATTTATGTATTTTTAAGATCTGTGTAATATTCGCATGACGTATTGCAAAAAAACTGAGAGGAACGAGGGACTTTACCATAAGTCAGCCATAACGTCATATACGCTCAGGGCGGAGGGAGCTGCTGGTCCCGCCTATAATCACGAGACTCGAACCAATGGGGAGTTGCTGCGATTAACGGGGCCTTTAAAACTGACGTTCGCGTGCCAACGTATATGTGGTGGATGATGTGTGTATATTTACAGACCGAGATATCGTTTCGTACATTCCTACATTAATCTTTTTATACGGTAATCCTATAATCTATTAATAGCCCAATTTTTTCACGATTTATTTTTTATAAATAATTTGGATACTAATCTGTTGTCATAAATTTATACAAATTAAGAACTTTAAAAAAATCAGAGTTTTCCTACAAATTCTGTAGTTTATTATTTTATATGCGCCCATTTTTTTTTATTAATGTTGACAAAACAGAGATTTCTATAGACAACGATCAATTAAATTTAGGTGTTTATGAATTACACACTAAGCGACACTTTTATTCTTTTCAACAATTCGCTCACAAGTTGTAAATTAACCGTTTGTGTGCTATATGCAGCGCAAAAGCGCTGCGATAGTTTGCATCCAAAATTGCGATGAAGCACAATAACATTGCGAATTTCATTGTATTTTTGGCGTTCCGTGGTACTCGACCTACTGTAATCTCATGCGTAATTTGTAATTTGTTTTTTAAATTAATCAAAAAAAAAGCTTAGCAATTTTCATACATTTTTGCAAAAATTGCTTGGCATTGCTTGGTTAAATTTGTATTTTTGTTGAATTAATTCGGAAAGACCATTAGAATTCTGAAACACTTTCACGCAAGATTCTCTTCTGATAACCCACCTCATAGAATGAAATCATCCAGCAGACTGTTTATTATTCTGCGTAGGCAATTGTAAACCTGTCATCTAATCATTCCCATATTGTGGAAACAAAACCGCTTTAAAATTGAAGTCTAATTTCTGAAAGTGTCAACATAAATACGGAGTAACTGGTTAACGATCTTCGTATTATTTTCACCCCGAAATGGGGCTGTAGGTAATATGAATACACGCGAGCGTACGAGCCACGAGCGCGTGGAACCGATAGCTTTTGGGAACGAGTGTGGTCTAGTCTCGTATGTCGTTTTCAACGTTGAATATCATCGCTCTACGACGGGGTTAAACGAAAACAAAACAATGCATCGGTTTTCCGCCTCCGTGTCAGAACGAAGGCTCGTGGGGAGAGTACGAGAAAGATGCTTAGGGGAGACACCGAGCTCTGGCATGGCATCGATGAGCCGAAAAGTAACACTATCCAGACGCGTCTAGAGGCGCCCAGAAACTCTTGAACGGCTCCGGTCCGAAGGAATTTAAAAAATTGCACCCTCCTACGTCATAGTACATTTTACGTGCACAGATTCGATGTGAGAATATCGCTTTTACCACAGTCGTCTGTTACTTTTGGCTATTTCACGAACAAAGAGGATTACGATGAAAGCCACGTTAGGTTACTGGAAACTGAGGAACCAGAAAAAAAATGTGGCCACAGTAAACATCTTCTCATTGAACGAAATCAATCTAGAGAAAAATAATGGAACTAGCTTCTGTCGTATTTTACAGTAATGTGGGTTGAAAATTTTACTAACAAATTACTTAGAAATACTCAACTGACTGAATAATTCTTTACAAAAATACCTTCTTATATTTACATGCTGCAGTAGATAAATTATGCTGTATCTACACCATAAATGATTTACAAGACCAATAAAATCCTGTGTATTTGATTTTATTTGAATTTTAATGACGTCGTTAATTTTCACGTTCGTCGCATCATAGATGAGTGTAATACGAAACGATTTATTACACGCGTTTCACCCACGAGTCATATGATCCGCGCGCGAGACTTATAACGTGCGTGCTCATTCTCCGCGGTGTCGAGGGCGGTAGGCGCCAAGAGATAGTAGGCGCCCTTTTAAACTGTGGGAAAGCGGCGCCGGCGTCTGGTAATGCCCGAGAACCCTGCAAGTTTATTGAACAATGTCGGATGATCCTAAATCGCAAAATATATTCTTTTCTAAACAACAGAAAATTCTCTTCGAAAAATTTCTTAAATATATCCACCGATTCAAAAATTCTCTTATAGAAGTAGGAAATTTTTATGTACACTCATGAACGCGTTGAACAGTCAAGAGGGAAAGAATTTTTTTCTAAATTTGTAAGTAACTATTCTGTTTTAAGGGAAAATAGACTTACATTGATTAAAACAAAGATTATCTTTTTAATTTAATTTAACAAATTCATTTCTACGCCAAAATATTTTTGCTTCTCAAAAACAAGTTAATATTGGTCAAGAATTATGATGGTATAAAGATTTAAAAGAAATACATGTGAAATAGCAATTTTATCATGTTCAAAGTTCACTCTCTAAACAATCCTAACAATAAAAATTTTAATTCACTCTTTAAATGTATCGCTGGAAAATCTCAGTATTGCAGTCTATAATTTGTTTCCTTTTTATTCTCTCTCCTTAGATCACGTAAAAGCGTATTTTAAAGGCAATATGGTGTCCAGTTGCAAAGGCAGTGGCGCGCGCTCGTTGCAACACATAAATGGGTCCATTGTGCTGTCGCGTCGCGTGTAAATAGCCGCATGCGACTCCGGGGATGACCGTACATCCTCGTGTACATGGTTTCATGGACGGTGGCTAACACAGGCCTAGACTAACTCATGGGGGGCCAGAATTACCGCCCATGGTGTCCTCGTGACCCCCTCTTTTTTCCCACCGTTTAAAACGAGATCTGCACTTTTTCACCTCAAATGCGTTTAGTACGCGCGAGACGAACGGAGCCAGTCGTTTCCTCTTCCTTGCCAAAAGAAAGTTACGTATAGCACACCCACGCGAAGAACTAAGATTTCCGATCCCTCGGTTCAGGTTACAAATTACTTTCCAAAACATGTCTAACTCTTTTGGCCACATTTACGAAATAAACGAAAGTGGAAAGTTAATCCGTATCATAAACATTTTTTGAATACACTATAAATAAAAAATAATATATATCTGAACAGATGTAAACAATTTTTGAATATATTCATACATTTTGAATAATGAGAAAATATTTTATCTAATGGTTTTATACAGTTTGAAGTACTACGATAGTACTTGGAATGGTCAATACACATAGCGACATAGCAATTAACATAAAAAATGTAATTTTATGAATAACATTTTTTTAAGATCGGTTGTAAGGACTAGTAGACAATAGAAGGTAACAAAATATAGAAAAAAAGTCGAAAGAATATAAAAGAACATTAACGAATTTCGAGAATATAAATTATTGCTGACGATACTCGATGAGCTCTTAAATTTAACAAAATCCTCTTATAAGCGACACGTTTCTTTTCTCTTTGGGAAAATCTTGGCCGGATCTAGCGAAGCCGTGAACTCTTGTCTCTGGCCAGTCGAGGACCGGTCCTTTTGTTCGTGAGGAGAACAGTTTTGAAAATGTGTTCATGCACGGAGTCTTAAGTGCGACCAGAAAGGAAGAAAGACTTTCGGCATTTTCTCACGACTCGTCCAGACAATTACGTAGATCTGGATGTCTAGACGCGTTGCAGGTGTATTCTGTCGCACTCTCTTCGTTTGACCAGTCTTTGTTGAGTGTCGTGGATGACGTTTCCACTTTGGTTTGCGATATTTTAAAATATATGAAGATAAGTGGGAGGTCAGTTAATAATATAAATTATAGCCGTTTAAAACAATAAACAGTTTTGTTAATGATCTGACTGTACAACACTGTGCTATACATATCACCTTGCACATATGTACAATTATACATTTTATGACAATTGTTTTGGTATTCGGAAAATATTTTCTAAAATTATCAATTAACCGTGCGCTCGTAAAAACAGATGCACCCTACACTGGTAAAAGTACATTATTATTGAAAAATATAAAAATGAGGATGTTTCGAATTTTTGAGCTCTTACCAATTTCAAATCATAATCTTTTTTGTAGATAGATATCCTGTATCCTAATAGCGAGGTAGAATTAGATATGACATCATCGCTAATACATCCGAATATGATTAAGTTACGGAACATATGCTTAGTTCGTTTTAATAAGAAGAAAAATAAATTATATACAGACACATCATTTCAACTATTTATACATTTCATATAAATCTCTATATGACAAATAGAAATGATAATACGCGTATTACAATCACTCTCTATGAGCTATGAATCAGACATAAACTTAAAATATCTATGCTTAAATAACGAAACAATGCTCAATACGACAACAAGATAAAATAGCGGTAAATATGATTTCTCATTTTTTGAAAATCGTGAAATTCATTCATCATACGCGTATTATTTTTTAACAATATTTGTCGAAGGGGATACGGTTCATTTCTCTCAATCAACAGTTGTTTGTAACGAGTGATAAACATCTCGTGAACTACTATTTATACTTTTCTCAAAGTATTCAAAATTAAAATTGATTGAAGTCTCGGATAAGTCTTTTATAAAAATCAAAGATCTATAACTCTTGAATCCATAACCGATAGCATATTCCGAAATGTAAACATGAGTGACCAAATTCGTAACAAACATCTCTCATTTCTTCGAAAATCAGACGTATGAAAAAGTATTTCATTTTAACTATAGCAAATGTTGCTATATTTTCGGAATATACCTATTAATTAGGTCTTTGTACAATACATCGTAATAACTTTAAATCGATTTCAATTCTATGTGCTTATTGGTCATTTTAACTATACAAATTGCTCGGAGCTATTTGCGCTCAAATCTAATAATCGCCATGCGGATTTCGGATTAAGTTCCGTTGGATCACGGCATAAAACCCAGACGTAATTCACACGCATTACCTTCTCCGGGTCGCCTTCGATTACATTATTTTTAGCATCCCTAATACACATTATTTGCTGAGATTGAAAAGAGATGATTAAAACCGGGCCTTGCTCCATAACTTTTCCCATGACCAAGTCGACGTGATCAATATCTGCAAAAAGAATATGCACCGTATAATAAATCGCTTGAAAAATTTATCTTCACTAAATATTGTTCAAACTTACCCAGAATTTTACTATCTAAACGGTATCCTAATTTACGAGCCTGTGTAATTGGTTGCGCTAATAAATTATATGGAGCTTCGTGACACCAGTCTTTTAATATTTCGAGATCCCCTCTTATCATAGCTTCAAGAATATTTGGAATAAAATCTGTTTCACAGTCTCTCAGAAATTTAACTTTATCAAAACTAGGATCTAATTTACATATTTCTGTTAACGTTTCTGAAAGTTCTGTTTTTTGGAATAAGCCACCCATTATATCTGTAACTTTATCGGTAAGTAATCTCGAAGCACGTATCACAGGATTATCCGATTCTTCGTACTTGATTTTCCAGTCTAGGACTTTATTAACGTACGGATTGTTATCCTATAATACAGATAAGAAGATCGATATTATAAATAAACAACACGAAGATTGATTATAAAAAAATCGCGTACTTTGAAATTCTGCCATGATTGATAAAATTTTGAATCTTTATGAAGTTCTACTCCTGTAGCTTCACTGTTTGGTAAAACTTCCCTATCTTCCGACGATTCTAATATTTCTTTCCTCTTTCGTAATTTTTTCAGTGGTTGATAAACTTGGCCTGTGAAAATACGAAAATTATTAATATTGGTGTTTTAAAAAGTATTAGATTTTGAGCAAAACAATTTACCTTGTATCCCGTGATGGTCTAACTCCTCTCTTACAGCTTCTGCAGTTTGAGATATTGTTTGAAATGCGCTGCTCTTACCTAAAGCTTGACCTTTTTCAGAAATTGATTCTGCAGCTTCCTTAGCTGACTTTGAAATTTCTTCACTGATTTTTCCAGCTTTTTTTCCTATTTCAGATTTACTAGCCTCCTCGATAACTTCTGCCACCTTGAAATTGACTTTTGTATATAATAATGTTAATAATATGGATTAACCCAACATACATACCTTTCCTTTAATTGAACCTATTTTGTCTTTAAGAACATCGGAACTCTTTGTAGCTTCAGACTCAATTGAATAAAATTTTTGTCTTGCGGATTGCATTGCAGTAGACTGTTCTAATTTTTGTGCTTCCTCTCTGAATTTCTTCAGAGACTCTTTCATTTTGTCATCTTTCTGCATTTCTTGTTTGACATTTTCTAAGAATTGCGAGAAGAAACCAGGTCTCCTCCCAGGATTTGAATATAATCGGCACTGTAATAAATTTATTTCATACATAAAACAATAACAATAACTAGTAATTATAAAATTAAACTCACTGATAAACCTTGAATATCTGTTACTTGAGGGGAATTTGTTTCATATTTTTTAGTTTTCAATAATATACACCTATTATATATATTTCCAAATCCATGTCTTGGCCTTGTAACATATACAAAACCATTTAAATTTGCTCTGTACACTGCAAAAGTCTGTAACTGTAAGAAAAATTATATGAAGGTATAACACATTGCTAAATTGATGGGATGAGTTGTATTCAATGAGTTTATAATATAAAATAAGTATTATAATATAGTTATGACATACAAAATTTAACATATCCTTTAATGTATTTCAATATAATCTGAAGAAAATCAAGTTAATATTGTCAACAAATTATTTATATCAGAGATATTAAATTAATTAAAAATAGAGTATCATGATGCAATAAAATAAGTATCAATGCAGCAGCATGTTATCATTCTAAGAGAAATATAACCTCGTCAAAATTCACAAAAATTGCCGGTGAATGAATCTACATAAATGAATTTTTAACAAATTATCAGAAAATAGTTTGTATAATTTATGTCATTAAAATAAATTACAGTAAACTTAAATGTTTTGTTAACAATATTGAATATTTACCATCTTACAAGTGATTTTTTCTACAACTTGAACCAAACTTTTCAGCCAAAGGCCTACTTGCAGCCACCTTGTGGTAAATATCGTAAGTTATGTGATTTTGCAACATTTATAGATATAATTTTGAACTCTCCAAATAAATATAAAAAAAAATAATATACATAGACACATTTTTTAAATATTTTATTGGTAAAATTATTCAATATTACGACTTTGAAAAATATGATTCTATTTATTTATCAAAATGATTAACTATAATTACAAATGTTTATAAATGATAATGACTAAATAAATTCTTCACATCATATCTCCAAAGGATGCTTCCATGAATTTTTTGTATATCATCATAAAATTAGCAACAAATGCTTCAAGATGGAAAATCGGTTTCGAGCTTTGATGAAGTTTATGTTCGTGCTCCGCGGCAATTGCTGCGACATCGATTTTCAACTGAAGATCGCAATTTTTAATACACTCTTGTAACAGACCTTTAAATATCAAATCGGTTGGTATAGCATGAATTAGTAATTCATAAAGTCTGTTACGTATTTCAAGAAGTTTTTTTGGCGTTTGTTCAGCAACCATCATACTAGCAGTAGTTCTTAAATATTGACGCCAATCTGGCTCGGATATTTTTTGATCAGGAGTGAATGGATACCTGAAAAAAATATTATAAAATTGATAATTTCAGTTATACAATTTTACTGAAAATTCACTTACTGTTCTACTTTGGATGCTTCCAACATTAATATTGCAAGTCGAAGATTTCGGCCACTTTTTTCAGCTATTTTAATTGCAAATTCATCCGGTAGTGTCAAACCTTCTCGTTTAACTATGTTATGAAGAATATTCTTTATTTCTACTATGGTTGGAGCAGCTACTCTAATTCCTAAACATCTAGATCTTATAGCTGGTACAACTCGTGACGTTGTATTGGCACAGAGAATCAATCTGCAAGTTGCTGCATACTTTTCCATTGTCCTACGTAGAGCATGTTGAGCGTCCTGAGTTAATTGATCCACATTTGTTAGCAGTATAACTAAAATATAATGAATAATATTCATAACTATTTTAAAATTATAATCACATATATTACCTTTAAATTCTTTCTGTCCACTGGGATCAATTTGATAAGTTTGTGCTGCATTTTTTACTAGGTCCATTATTACCACTCTATCGTATATACCAGCATCATTTGGATTAACTTCTATATGGTAATTGCTGCTTATTGTAGTGATTTCAATTTTCTTCTTTGATGGTGTCTAAAATATTGATAAACATATATATTTTTTATTCGTAATATTTGTGTATAAATTAAAATCTGTTAAAACAACTGAAATCAACCTCGAATTGTACATTTTCTGTACGTAGCCGATCTATGCCATTACCATAGATTTCACGTAGAATGCACATAATTCGAGTTCTTTTTCCAGCACCAGGAGGTCCATAAACCAAAAAATGAGGAAAATCTCCTTTCTGAATCTATTGTTATTAGATCATCATCCATTAAACATATTTTTAATACATTTTTCATATAAGAGAATATGTCACAATGAAGATTTATAAATTACCATATTTTTTAAATGTCCAGCCTGTTTTATATGATAATCTAATTTACCGAGCGATGTAGGTCGATATTTATCCACCCATAAACTCATTTTGAAAATATAAATTAAAAATAAAGCAGTAGAATAGTTATTGAATAAATCACACTTTAAACCGACGAAAAATCGCTTGAAAAGTAATAAAAAAAAATTGACAACTTTTGAAATTACTAACTACTTATTTAATGAACAACAAAAATTGAATCAATTGAATTTCTAGAGTAAAAATTGATATCTTAATATTAATATTTTTCACTCTAACTTGTTCATTATTTTTCGCAAACTGCAAAGCGCCTAAGCGATAGGCAATAAAACTATTGGCGCGAAAATAATATTTAGTCTTTCAAATAACATGAGATCATGAATTAACCAAAAAGGCTTATACTTAAATATTTTGTCCAAAATAAATATTACACCGACCAGATTGTAACCAATCATAAATTTATTATTGTAATTAAATAGTATGTACAAAAATAAATAAGTATTATATTTCTTCTAATCTACTGTCACCTAGTTCAGTCCCTAGCCATGATTCCAACATAAACTTTGTTGCGTGCGAGAATTGTAAGGTTAACTATTCGTAACAGAAACGAAATAATTTCTGTATATTATAAATTTCGACATTAAAATTTCAATTTTTAATATATTAGTTCAAATGCTAAAAGTAAATTGAATATAATAATTATTTATTATGACTTCTTTATTTCTAGAAAATGAATTCAAAAGCCGGTATGTTGAACCTAATATTAAATGAATTTAATATTGTTTCTGAAGTTGTAAATAATTTTCATATAAAATTCTACAGGGTCAGTTCAGTGTTGAACAAAAATGTCAAACAATATGGACATAAATTTTTATTTGATAATAACAGTGAAACTAGTTGGAATTCTGAAAATGTTGGTATAATTCTTTGTTTAAAATGATTTTAAATATATTGATGAATAATAAAAAGATATTATTATCAGGGATCACCTCAATGGGTATTTATAGAGTTTGAAAATCCAGTTACATTGGCTTCCTTTCACATAGAGTTTCAGGGAGGTTTTGTTGGAAAAAATTGTCATATCGAAGCTGGGAATGACGAAACAAACTTTATTGAACATTTTTATCCAGAAGACACTAATGCTAATCAGAAATTTAATTTATCTAATAGTGTTACAGCAAAAAAATTTAAAATAATATTTGCAGAAAGTACTGATTTTTTTGGTAGGATAATAATTTATAATTTGGCATTTTACTCAAAAACATCATGATAGACAAAGTTATATAAATTCTGTAATTTTTTAATTATTTGTACCAGAATGATTCATTTTTTGTTTAACACAATGTTTATAATGTGTCATCAATAATATATCATGAGATTATCTTCCATTAACAAAGAATGTTTCACTATTTATTCAATGTTATATGAATAAGAAATTGTTTTAATAACACTTTGTATAATAAAAAAAATTGAACCAATCTCTATATGGAGTAAGTATTTTATTTGTGAATTTTTTAAAAACATTTTTCTATTATGCCTTTATATATTATGTGCAATGTGTTACTAATATTTTCCTTTACAAATTTTGTTCTTAGTAAAAATAAATACGAATTTTTATGAAATTTTAAACTACTTTGTTAAAATCAGTTTATATCTTATAGAATCTTGAAAATTTTAATGAAATGTATGTCTTCTCTTAATATTTAATACACCTGTCAAAAATTTACAGGTACACTTTAGAACTAAGAAGGCACAGAGTGGCATAAGTTTTTAATGTCATATTTTTCTAAAATATATATATAATACTTTTTTAAAGATTCTATAACAAATTTGTTTACTTATACGTTACATTATAAAAATTAGATGTGATCCGAGATGCATTGCATCGTTTTTACTGGTACATCATTTAAATAATGTATCTGAATTTATTATTGTTAATAGTCTTTTTTTTAGTTATATTGACATATGTATTAAAAAATTTTCTTCTTGAATATGATCTAAAATTCTTTTACAACTCTTGTATGGGATACATGTATTGACAGTCCTTTCTTTTTCAAACTGTGTAAAAAGTTTATAAAGCGTTTATACAATGAGGACCACTACTTAAGAAACAACAAGAAGCTTCGTGTCAATATCAATATCATTGGCAGATGACTTAAAATTATTCTCTCAAAAATATTTCTTGAACAATATGTATATCAGTTTTTTTGTGATTTCTGCATAAGGTTTCATCGACCAAGTGTGGAATAAAATTTAGGCTGTAAAAAGGACATTACATTATTATAGTAACATAAATAATAGTAGGATAATTATTGTAAAACAATACCTCATCGTGATTTTCATCTTTATTTCCTTCATCTTCGTCTCCAGAACTATCACCTCCTGAACTATCAGCTGAGTTACGCTGTTGATCTTTACTGTTTATATTGTCTGTTGTAGATGGGGTTAATGTTTTCACTTTACTGGCTGCATCGTAACATTGTAAACACACTCTTACGGCTTTGCCATTTCCTTGACCAGGCAATAATAATTTTTTATTACTGCAAGGTCCACAAACAACAGCCCCACATTGCCTACAATGATGCTGGAACAAAATAAGTGATTGTTATAATATAAAATATTGTCATTCTTGATATTCATAACATAAACAACATACTCACCCTTCTATTTAAGACTGTGAATTGTGTTTTATTGCAATGCATACAGATTGTAGCTTCGTTATCAGGCACCCAAACAGCTGCATGTATTTCAACAGGTTTTTTTCCACCTATAAAAGAAATTTTACAGTTTTCAAATAATTTTTCAAAATTTGTATTGTAGACAAATGAACTATAACAGCTAATATTTATATACATACTTTTTCGAAGTAAATCTTCAATACATTTTGTGATATGTGCCATCCATTCCTGCTTTTCCGTAGCAGTAGCAGCATAAACAGCAAACGACTTTGTTACTGTTTTTATGAGCCATCCATTGCGATATTCTATAAATAATGGTAACTTGTACTACTCTATAGAACTACTTCTACATTCATCATTATATGCCACAAATTTATTGTAATATCAAACTATGGAGAAAACTGAATATCACACATTTCATAAATACAGATTTGAACAACAACCAAATAATAATTTACAACTAAAATTTAAGCTGTTAAAACAGCATTAAATATATTTCAACTTACGACCATCATCTGCCAATGATTCCAGCTTCACTTCTTCCAATGGTATAATATGTTGTTTATTATACTATTTATGTAAAAAAAATATAAATGAAAATTAATTATCAATTAAATAGTTTCTTTAAATTTGTAAAATATGTGATAATGATGTACCTTCTTTTTGTTCATAACAATATTTCCATAAACCAATATATCGTTGAACAAAAAAAATTGTCTTGGTTTTGGTTTTTTACGGCACATTTTTGTCAAAACACCTTCGCCGACCAAAACTCGTCCAGGTACTGCAAGCGGCTAAAAATAAATAAAAATTCTTTATACAAATCATGCTGGTGTGATATAATTACAATTAAGTTACAAAGTTGTGAGAATTTTACAGAATAGCAATATTTTAGTGACAATAATTAACTGAATATTTCAACATTAATATAAATATATTAGTGCACAAACAAATTATAATTTACCAATAAAATGAGAAAATTAAGAAAAATCATATTGGAAATTTCTGTAAAATTAGTCAAATTCATTTTATTTAACTACGTCATTTTACCTGGCCCGAACCACCGAAGCAGTTTTCGACCATCGCAATTCGCCTAGCATTGGCTTCGCTATTTACTGCAACAGAAAAATTAAATTATTTTAAATATTTATATTTCACTTATGTTAAAAATTGTTTCTAACTAGTTTATTGCTTTATATAAAATTAATATGATCCATTTTCGTTCAGCTGTCAAATGTTCAATTTCATTTGATACACCGTTACTTTGGAAAATGTGTCAAAAATTACGCAAAGGTACACAGCACGATAAAAATATTGTAACTAATCATTAATAGGAACGTATATTATCTGTTAATAGCAATTTTATAATTTTTCAAAGTGATAATTTTTTATTAAATCAAAAAGAGATAAAATATATAAACTAACCCAATCGGTCAACCATGATTCTATGAATCAGGGCCGACAACAGGAGGAAGCATGAATCACATTCTCTTAAGGCATCTTTTCAAGTCTAAGTTCTCGCAATACTATGATCACGTGATACAAATACCTATTATTTTCATTAAAATAAACTTTAATTTGAAAACATAACAAAAACATAACCTATGACATTAGAAGTTGATGTGTTGTCGGTAGCAATTGATATTTATTCTCGATTAATGTTATTTGTAGTAAAATGATACCTTCTACTTCAAAAGAACCTGATAACAAGGAAACCGATGGGCGAGCACTAATAAAAGTAGCTGACAGGCCTACATTCATTTTAAAAACAAGGGAAGGAGAAAGTAGAGCAGTATCTCCTAATCATAGAAATGGAAATAAGTATGCAATTACTATTTTATAAATGTAATGATTATATTTTTAATATTTTCGCCGTTTGAATAAAAATACATTTCTAGAAAGGACCATGATGCATCAACAAGTTCTTCTGCTAAGTCAGATCGTATGTATACATTTAACTTTTTCATAAAATCAATTTCAAAGTTCAATTATTATCATCTTTTTGCATTGCTTAATATAAAATAGCTCCAAGAACCACAATACCAATGTGCATAGAACTACAGGGCTGTATGAAATTAATGGATGAAAATATGCAACTCTGTGAAGGTCCTTTAGAATATTTATATGATCAACAAGACTTTTTAGTTGTTGGTTGTTTAGGAGCACAGGGAGTAGGAAAATCTACTATAATGAATTTATTAACTTCTGATTACTTGTTAGTATTTATTATTCTAATTATCTGATACTGCATAAATTCCTTCATTTATGTATTTTTTAAAATATTTAGACCAAATATATTTTCAACTCAAGAACTTTCACACCATGAAAGCGATACTAATTGTACTACTGGTGTGGACTTCTATGTCTCTAAGAATAGGGTAATATATTTGGACACGCAACCCATATTATCTGCATCTGGAATGGACCAAACAACTTTTGATCAAAAAAAAAATACAACTGATTTTGTTAATACTGAAACAAACTTAGAATTGCAGTCATTACAATTTACTGCATTTCTATTTTCAGTTTGTCATGTAATTATTTTTGTTCAAGACTGGTTTTTGGACCCTAATTTAATAAGGTAAAGAATTTTATTCTTGATTCATTGTACAATTAAATTCAATTTTTTTATATTTCATTAGGTTTCTTCAAACAGCAGAAATGTTGAAACCATCATCAACAACATCCATGGACCAAGACTATGTAGAATACTATCCTCATATTCTTTTTTTGCACAATAAAGCAGAATTAGAAGATTTTGTACCAAGTAATATAGAAAAAATGAAGGTAAAAACTATAATGAATTGTCATGACTTGATTATAAGATGATATATATGTATAATAAATATTTGTTCATGCTTAATGTACATATAACGTTTTTATTTCAGAATTTTTATAACAAACTATTTTCTAGTTCAAGACTACAAATTCATAGTGGTTTAGATATGAGCAATTCTTCAACAGAAGGTGGATTAAATTTATATCTTATACCACGTTTTGCAGATGAAGGTATCTTTTTTACTTTATTACTTATGTGCATCTTGTGAATTCACGATAATATACTCTTCGGAATAACTGAAAGGATAATTGTCTTTTTCCAATAACTGTATCTCAGCTTAAAATGATCAAATTTAATCGATCAAGTGGTCATTCTAAACCTTGAATCTTTCTCTTCAAAATGATCGCCTGGCCAATTTGATTCGATCATTTTTAGTCGAATTATAATTGTATGAAAATGACGTGTCCCCTTAATTATTTTGAGGAGTGTATTATGAGAATTTTTATTTTTATTTTTAGACGAACCTACAATTCTCGAAAATGTTAATACACTTGCGGAAAAGTTGAGAATAAAGATACACGGTGTTTCGAGGAACGCAATGACTCCGTCTACGTTAACTGAAAAGAATTGGTTATTCTTGAAAATATTGAATTTACAAAATAATATTTATGTAACTTTTATAGCTTATTAACTTCGAAAATAATTGTTTTAGGTATCATTATGTTTCTAAAGTTATGGAAGCTATTAAAAAAAGTCATCTTTCGTCCGAATATGGCAGACTAATGCCTTGAATTTGTATCACTTCCAACTTCTTAAAAACTTATTGAATGAGGATACAAGGTGATTAATTTTAATTTATTTTATTGATATTATATTTCTATATGACTTAAAATAATAATTTCTTTATGCGCGTTATTTAAAAATTAAACTATAAAATGTTTAATTATCACTCTCGGGAATTCATTTATTCGTCAGAAAGAGCTAATTCAATTATAATTTATTTTTATTATTCTTAAGTATAAAATTGTACTGGTTTACATTAATAATCTATGAGTAATCTTCCTGTTCACTATCAGTTTGTTGCATAGATGCCATTTGTGCTACAGCCTGTAATTGTTGCCATTGTTGTTGTTCAGCCACTGCTTGTTCTTCTCTTGCTTTCGCAAATAGCTCTTGTTGTTGACGCAAGAGTTCCTCTTCTGGAATACCTAAATTTTCTAATCTTGTGCTTTGTCGACGTCTCCTTGCCGCTACGGCTTTGCAGTCTCTTAAAACTGCTTCAGCTTCAGCACTATAATCACTGAAACCAAGTTTCTCAAGCGCTAGCAATACATGCTCCGCGTTTATAGTTTTCTTTTGACGTTGGTTGCAGATCTCATTAGCTTCAGATGATATCAGATGAATGAATTCAGTGCAACAGTTGAGAATTAATTCACGGGATTCATTAGCAACTCGTACGTGTGGTAAAATTTCTTTGATTATTTTGTTGATGGATGCACGTGGAAGAGTCAACTCATCGTCCTCCGTGGGTGATAACGTTGTCGAGGCCATCGGGACCTTGAAAACAAAATGATATTGTCGTAGATATTAAAAAATTTGTTATGTTGAACGCTATTTTTATTCAACTTTATATTTATATAATTAGGTAGAATGAATGATGAAATCATATTTTGTAAATTAAAATAAAATTTGTATATTTTTTCTAAGAATAATTTTCAAAATTCGTGAAATAAACAGCAAAATTACACTTACAATAATCAACAAACATAAATTCAAAATTATATTTAAAACTTTTACCGAATTGGCAACGTATGAAATTAAGAAATATCTAATAAATAGCGCTTATCTCTTATCATTGTCTCGTGAAACTCTTACGGACAAAGATAAGATTTAACCAGATATTATACTGTAACTAGATAATTTCATACTTAATATTATATACGCTTAACGCGAATATCGATGTATAGGAAAACGGAGTTTCAGTCCTTACTGATAAATTGGTGCGTGTATTTTATGGTTAAGATCAATTATGTAAAAAATACTAGTAAATCAATTTTCTACTTGAAATCTAATTTATTTTTATGACCCGACTTTAAAATGAAATGTCGCTCAAAATTATTATTGAAGTGCGTTTATATGTATGGTGTTCTATTGTTATATCTATGTTTTATTAGACAGTTACATGCTGAAAATTTACTCAAGTCAGTTGGAATTCCTCAAAATGTAACAGTAGCAACGATTCAAGAGAAACACGATAATACACATAACTTGTTAAGATTGAACATATCATGGGCGCCAAGTATTGGAGAGAGTAGACCATTATCTTACAGGTAGTAATCAATTTTTATTCTTCAGACTGATAAATTATTTGTTATAATTTCATATTTTTTTAAAGTATTGTAGTAACAAGTGCAGTCTCAGAAGAAGACATAGAATCGCGTAAATGTTCTTACGGATCGATTTATTATACAACTCAAGATGAAAATGAATTATCTGTGTTACTGCCACAAAATAAATTTTCATCCAGTTTACCTGAATTATATGTGTTACCAAACTGTACTTATGAAATTGAAATTTCAGCCAATCCCAGAAATAATTTTACTGAAAAAGCACAGGTGAATTACAGAAATTTAGATTAACAATCAACAAAAGAAATTATTATTCATTCTTGTAGGTGATGTACACTGTCCCTGACTGCATAAACTATGAATGTGCCTGTAGCAATGCATTATTCAATTTACCCACTCCTGTAGTTGATGTAATATTTGAATTAAAAGAAAATATTATCATAAAATGGAAAATAAATTCCAATATTTCGAATATTCACAGCTTTACTATAAGGTATGCCCAAAGCTACATATATGTGCAAACAATAAATTATATTTTAAAATAATTAAATAATTACAGTTTGGGAATTCCATTATTAACATCAAAATCTGGTAACCCAGTGTACAACATTACAAATATAGGCAATGCATCATCTATATGTACAACTTTCTCATGGGACTCATATGTCAATGGAATATACGTACAACTACATCCAAATTATAAAATAATAGTAACTGCTAATGATAAGCATGGTTGCCCTGGTGGAGAAGGAATTTATATTATTCCTTCCACATATTTTCAAGAAACAGCATCATATAAATTAACTGTATGAGCTTCTTATTATTCTTGAAATTTAATCAATACATTAATTTAACAAAAAATTATTTTTCACAGTGGTTAATTTTTGGAATTCTCATTAGTATTACCATAATTGTGGCTATTATGAAATTCCTTGTATCTTACCAAAAGAAGAAGTATAGTTTCATACCAACAACTGAACTTTCAATAAGGTATAATTTTTTTTATCAACAAATGCAAATAAATTTTTTATTCTTTTTTAATTTTAAAATTTATTTAGAGCCAACGAAATACATGTAATACCAAAGAATAAATCCGAATGGACAGAAAGTATTCTCAAGAAGCGTAATGTGTTGTACATGGAACAACCAACTGAGGTATGGAATTTTAAAGACAAAGTACAAACGAAATTACCTAATTATATTAATGTATTAAACAAAATTATTATAGGGAACAATTTATAAAGACATTAATAGCGATACAGAAATCCCTGATAAATCTGTGAGTTTAATATGTGAATTAGGTAAAGGGCAATTCGGAAAAGTTTATTTGGGCAACTTAAATGACTATAATGAAACATTTGTTGCTGTAAAAATGTCCCACCATTCTAATCTAACAAGTGAAGTTGAAGCACGATCGCAATTATTGGAAGAGATAGAAATGATGAAATTAGCAGGACCTCATCCTCATTTAATACGTATGATAGGGTATTGCGTATTGCCAGATAAGCCAATTTCTATAATATTAGAGTACATGGAAGGGGGTGACTTATTAGCCTATTTACATTCAAGAAGAAGAAACCGAGACTACAATAATTCTTCTCGACGTTCAATCAATTTTGAAAGCGATACTGTTTCACAGCAGCCAACTATTTCAGAATGTAAGAAATATTGTATTTGCCTTTTGTTATTTTTCAAGAACATAATTTTCAACATATATAAAATTTAAAATTACAGCTTTATATAAAACTCTAAGTTCTCATCTGTCATCGCTTTCTTCTTTTTCTGAATCAACAAGACTATCAATTTCATATATCAAAGAAGTTCTTTTTGATACTGATAGTAACAAATATACCTCAAGATATGTTAACATTCAAGATGTTACGAATGAAAATATTGTGAAGTCAAAAGGAGAAATATCAAGGGAAGAATTTATCAAGTTTGCTTTAGACATAGCCAAAGGCATGTGTCATTTAGAAGAAAAGGGAATTACACATAGAGATCTAGCAGCTAGAAATATTCTCCTAACATCAGACTTGACATTAAAGGTAATATTTAGTATTTTAGGTGAATTTAATCTAGATTACTTTTAATTTGATTGGAAATTGCTTTTATAGATTTCTGATTTTGGATTATCACGAAATGGAATTTACGTAATGAGTACAACACCAGGAACTGTGCGTCAACTTCCGATTCGTTGGATGTCTCCAGAAGCATTAAGAGATAGAGAATTTTCATCTAAAAGCGATGTTTGGTCTTATGCTATTGTACTTTGGGAAATCGCAACACTAGGAGCATTTCCATATTCAAATATTTCTGATAGTGAACTTTTAAGGCATGTATTGCACGGAGAAGCTAGATTAGAGCAACCCGATAACATAAAAAATGATTTATACGAAGTTATGAAATCTTGTTGGGCTATACAACCAAAAAATAGGCCGTGTTTTGCTGAGCTAATCATGAGTTTTCAAATTCTGAGCGAACCATCCCTATCTTTGTGTGGAACTTCTAATCCATGTTATTCTTTAATAACTAATGCAGTAGACACTGAAAAAATGTAACTTCTACAGTATTATTTATAAATAAAATATATCCAAAATGTGGAATAAAAATCATATAAATGATCTTTTAATAATTTTAACAATTACAATTGTCAACATGTATCGTTAATGACTTACAAAAATTAAAATAATTACAGTAGACGAATTAATCAATTTATTTAACCTCTTAACATGTACTTACCAACTTTTGATTAAATATTAAACACTAAGAATGTAGTAAACCAGTTATGAATATTTAAATGGTTTTTGTACTTTCGAATTCGAGCACTTTTGAAAAATAAAAACACACTAAATGTCAGCTTCGTCAACCAACGTGAATCTCCATGGAATGTCCTGTTGTCCTGTTACTACTGTTGTTTTTCTATTAACCTGTTAGTTGATACTTACTATTTTCTACAAGAGGATCCGCATCTGACTGTTGCGCACATCTAATTTTTCACCAGACGGATTGAATGTGGTTTAAGAACGCACGTTGGTTATTCGTAATGTGTATGGCTGAGTTGATCATGTACATGAATGTACTCAACTATGCTGTTTGAGCCTTGACGTTGAGTCTCGTATTTTTTGTCCTATCATTTTATTACTGTATAAAGTAATTTTAATTTAACACAAAATAGCATCATGGTGAATGTAATAAACCAATAACGAACTAATGACTAGAACATTTTTCTAGTGTACACAGTGTCAAGATAGTGTAGTGAGAATGAAATTAAATACATTATTTTCACTATTCTAATAACTTTTGACAAGTTGAGGTTATGTTGATTTGATTGAATCGGTTCATTGGACGATAGAAAATATCATAAAATAAGAATTGTGTATTAAAATCAGTGATATTTATTTCATTCTTTAAGAAGTTTAAAATATTTCTTATTCCTGTGATACATAAAGAGTTTTGTTTTTAAAAATGCCCGAGAAAACCGATTCTGTTGGTTATGATACAAATACTGATGGTGAGTTTATATTTTTCTTAAAGTAATTTTATGTATTTATTAGTGATATGTGTATTAGTGTGTGTGATTAATTGATATTAGTCGTTCATAATTTTAATACTTTCAAAATAAAATTTATTTACAAATATATTTTACAAAATATTTATCCATGTAATATTATAATCAACCAAATGCATTGATTTGGGAATATTCCACATTATTCTCAATTTTAAAATACTTGTTAAACTTCATTATAGATGATCGCTCACAAAAAAAGTTGACTTATGACTTTTGTACATAACATTTAACATTTAAATGATATTTTAAATTAAATTTTTTATGAGTATTTCTCTATAATTCTTCTTATGCATTAAACAAAGTTGAGATTCAGTAATCAATTTCTTTTAACAATTAGAATTTTCATTTTTTTTGTTCAGAGCTTGATAACGATTTAGCTTTCAGTTATAGTTCATCTATAATCTGAATACCAATTCTTGCTACTTTTAGCAGATAAATAGAAAATTCAAATCTTGAATTTATTAAACTGCCCAACTTGGGAATTCATTTAAATTGAATACATATACCCCCCATGTAGAACAAGCTGCTGCTGTTATAATCAAAGTCACAATACTAGGGCCAATACCTGCGATCACAAAATCTCTTGTTCTTATTTTACCTGCTGCGCTTGCTATAGCATTTGGAGGTGTACCAACTGGTAAATGAAACGAAAAGGAGCAGCAGATTGTCGCTGGTAGCATTAGATATAATGGATGTAATTTTATCGCTATACACTGCAACAAAAATTTTTATTGTTTAATAATGGCCAATCTCATTTGGTTTAATTTTCTCTGTATACTATAATTTTGAAAACATTTGTACTCACCATCTCTGCTAATACTGGAAGTATGATATTCGCTACTGCAACATTTGCAGTTAATTCTGTTACTGTTTCGGCAAAGAAACAAACAATGACCAATATCGCAACTGGATTTATCGTTTTCAAAGCACCTAAAGCATTTCCAAGCATACTAGATAACCCCGACGAAGTACTACCAGCTGAAATAGCAAACCCTCCGCCAAGTACCATTATCAAACTCCAGTGCATTTTCTGGTGAATCATTTTCCATGTAATCAGAGCAGGAGATGGCTTATTTGGTCTTTTGCTTGGATCCTTGTCAAATGCATGGAGAAAATCGAGTTTCGATGGCAGTACAAAAAATAGAATGGTTACTAAAGTAGCTGCGGTAGAATCTTTGACTGTTCTATAAAAATGAAAAAAAATTAAAAATGATATTGTCCTTCATTTATGTAAAAATATGCACAAGTTATGGAACTTACAAATCTGTGATATATGTCGGCCATCCGCGCATAAACCCTGGACTCCGAAAGAACCACAAAAGTACAGTAGCAATAAATAAGAATCCAACGGATGATTCGTGCCACGTAATGGGACCTAATTCCTTGTATCTCTTCTCAATTACCGCTGCTGCAATTTTTTCACCTTGCTCACCGATGTCAATTGCACGAGCATCTTTGCTCTTCGGCCTGAAGAGACCCATATACATGATTTGAAGCCACAGCCAAGTGAGAAAGCCCATCAACAACATCGGTGGAACGGAATATAACATCCACGAAGCGAAATTTATTCCCGCGCTATTTGGGAATCGTCTGAAATGAAAATTGGAAAATTTTGAACATTTATGAAAACGTTATAGGTGAAAGTTTAGTTATAAACTTACTTCTCAAAGAAACCTTTAAGAGTCAAATTTGTTCCAGTGCCAACCATGGTACCAATACCGCCTAAACTGGAAGCGTACGCAGCGGTTAAATAATAAACCATAGTGCTATGCGTCGGCCTCTTCGATCTTTGATTAAGAAGAAACATATCGTTGAAAATAATTTTCTATTAATTTCATATCCTCTCAATTTCTACTTACGAATCATTGCTACTGTCTTCGACGTCTCCTTCGGTAACGAACATGTTACCAAGTCCTTGCGTTTCCAGTTCCATCAGAACAGTTTCCATAATTGGTATCATCATAGCTGTTGCTGCGGTATTCGAAATCCACATAGAAATGAACATAGTGACGAAGAAGAGTCCAAGTGTTAATCTAAGAAAGTATTTAATAAAATCAGAATCGGACGTGCTCTGAAGAATTCGTTGATTTTTTTGACAACCATTTTAATTTACCTCCGATGACTGCAGCCTATTGTCTTTATTATGAAAAGAGCAACTCTCATGTGAAGACCAGAATTTTCAATGGCAACGGCAATTACCAAACTACCGATGAACATCATAGTCGTATCGTTCATGTAACACAGACATGTTTCGGCCGTGTTCATGACACCCATTAGAGGGTATAGAACGACAGGTATGAGACCTGTGATTGGGAGAGGAAGAACTTCCGTCACCCAGAATACAGCCATTACCGATACCACGTACAAGCATTTCATGGCTAGTATTTTCTGCGTTAAAAATAAATAACAATATAGTGATCAGATATTTCAACCATAGCTTGAAACGTACAAATAAAAAAATAGAACGTACTTCGGCTTCGATGAGAACCATAGGTAACAATATAAGAGGCCATAGTATTACTATGAACGATCGCCAATAGAGTCCGATAAACTTGAGCAGAAGAATACCGAGACTCACGTTTTTTCTAAAGGAAACAGACAAGTTGGTTAAATACATTTTAAAATGATTCTTTTTTTGCTTTTATTGGAAGATCATCATTGAGTGTTCTCGGAAAACGAACTGAACGGATAGTGTCGTGTGGTACGTTTTTATATATCTAGAGAGAGAGAGAGATTTCAATTGATACGAAATTCTGTTAGAGACCAACTTGAATTCTCGAGTGTCATTTAGTCATCGATAATAAACAATAGGATGCGATGTCAACCTAGTTGTGATAATTGTTATGGGCTTATGTAACTGTTGATTTTTTAATACGTCGAATGAGGCGAAAACCTAGATCTCGATTCGAGTGTAACGATAAAAAGATTAAAAATGTGTGTATAGGCGTAAATCTGATTCACGGTAGAACAATGCGTTTCATCTTGAAATGAGTGATTGATAGTGTCAGTTGAAATTTTGAAATACACCCTCACTTTTTGGTTGCCGAATCGATAACCTCCGGATACGTGCTTTCTTCTTCAAGGGCCATCTTGCCTCAAAAATAGACTGAAACAATAGAAAACATTCGCATTTGAGGATAATTTCTTGATACAAATTTATCCTGCGCAGCGCAATTTATTCCGACACGTTTTTCCGGTTTCGTGCTTTAAACGTTTTACTAATTGATCGGGAATTTTCTGCATTTTTTTTTTGTGCTCGAGCGTCGTAAACTCATTCATCGCGATCTCATGGTGTGAACTCTTACGCAATATTCGTATTGAATTACACGACACAATTAATTTCACCGTATATGCCGATTAAAGTCTATTCACACGTTTGATCTCTCAACCCGGTTTCATGTACTTCATCGTTCGCTAGACATTAGAAATGAATAATGTCAACTTGTCACGACATTATTACCCAATCGTTATACTAGAATAAAATGTCGAAAGATATCTCTCGAAAGTATTTCACCGACTAATTTGAAAATTAATAATTACTTCAATTTATATATAGACGGTCCGGTGCAATTATTCACAATGCGAATGAAAGTTTGTCACCGGTTATAAATCACATCGATCGTATAGATTACACGAAAAAATACAAACATTATTGCACATCTGTTGAATTCAAAACGGAACGACGCGTTGTCAAACACGAGCGTCAAGATCGTTGTTCGCGTGCTCAATGTCACTCCTTTTATTAAACTAGTCAATCAGCAATTATTTATTTGCCTATCTACTGATTGCGTACAGTGCATCGCTATTCATCGCAAGCAAGTGATACAAACTACACTGATTTTGATAAATGAATTTGAACCGGTCAATCGGTCGGTTGCACATAAATTTTTATGACAAACGCATACACTGTATTTCAATTTATTTTTTCAGGAAAAAGAAACAACACAACCGAAAATATTTAACGATACTTATAAATACCTACGTATATTACGAGCTTCGGGTTGAAATTTTATATCGAAAAACGAGCGAATACTCGTGAATAATGGGTCAGAGAACTTACTCCTCCAAAATAGTAACAGCAAGGAAAAACAAAATGATCCGCGAGTTGTTGATCCCAGAAACAAAAAGAGCGACGCACTCGAAAATATCCGACTCACTGGCTCCCGGCTTGGCGGCACATTCGATTTTATAACACAAAACAAGAGTATTCCAGGATACGAAAATCACTATTAACGGATAATTTTGGAAACCGAAGTCGGACAGACGCTTTCGAGTGACTCGTGGTAGGAAAAATCTCCTAGCTCGCAGCAGCGGCAGAGAGAGAAAAGTTCAAAAAATCGACGGTCGTGTCTCAACTAGCCCGTCGAGGGCGTCCAGGTGGAGAACACCGGTACAGCGAATCGCTCGCATCTGGATCGGTTGTAAAAACGCGAATGGAGTATCGCGTGCGAGCGAGCGAGTCGCAACTGATCATCCTCGCTCGTGCGAGGCCCCGACTTACGCTTGCAATAGAACCCATCCACACCCCTCTTCCTTCTTTATTTCTCTCCCGTCTCCCTCGGACTCGCACTTTGTCCCGTTTCGGCATCTCACTCTCTTTTCATCCAATAACAGTCGCGATCACCTTTTGTGTCGATCGCAAAAACGAAAAAAAAAGTCTCCGCGAGGAGGGGGTACAGGGTTGCAATCGGGACTTTTACTGCCAATGTTACCCTTCGAGATTGGAATAGCGGTACGAATGTAATTTGGTTCCTAATGTGCTTTAAGCGGAGCGAGTTGCCGTATGGTAATTCGTCGGATGCAACTCGACCGCGGTGCACATTGCACTTGACGAGACATTGAACTCGAGGAGGTAGAGACCAGGTCGAAAAATTTTCTCTACCAGCTACTGAGAAGCTTCTAGCGAGGAAGTTATTACGATGGTGGCAGCTGCTTCTGTCTAGGATTCATTTCCTTAATTATGCGCGAGTGCATGAGAAATGCAGCTCGATTAGCAGAGAACTTGGATAACATTATTCGTCGAAATTTACATTAGGAGCCAAAATTCTACCCGTAAGAATGTAAATTTTGAGAGTTTCCAAATTTAATTGAGAACACCGAGTCTATTCATTCACATGCAGCCTCATTGCAACAGTTTTGCAATTTCGATCATCGTGTAGTTTCGATTTTCATTCTCTGTGTGGCGATACATTAAAATATCGCAAATAATCCTCTGTAGCGAGAAAATTGCTTCTTTTTTAAAAAATGAAAACCACATATGGCAACATCCCCAACTTAATTCTCAACTTGCTCTACATACGGAGGTTCGAGTGTATATTTACCGTTTTCAACCGAACTCGAGTCCTTCGGTACAATAAAACACTCTCGTCAGGTATAAGGGTCAATGGACCGTGTCTGTCGGACAATGTCGGGCCTTATTTCGTTTTTTTTTTCTTTTTGTACACCATAATTGCAGACGATAGAAAGCCAGGATGAAACGACCGCATTACTGAACGTCTCGCCGGTTTAACCGGATCGAAAAAGTGGGATCCTCGTTGCTGTTCGATTGTCCAAAGATGATCGACATTGTGGATGTTGAATTCGATAATTCGAGAGAGTGCGGGCACAAAATCCATCAAAGAATAACTTACTCACGAGGATTTCACGAAATTTTCACAATTCGCAAGGAAATTTTTCGATATTTTCGCCACGAAAACCGGTATTTCCTTTCTCCCGCTGTCGAGAATATCCCATGAGTCTTCGCATTGGGGAAAAATCGGTGGAAAACCGGTGACAGGCTTTCACGCGTCATCGGTGCCGGTGACACCACACTCGATCGAGTTTATTGCGCGAGACGCGATTAGAATACATCGACTGAGTTTT
The DNA here is from genome assembly GCA_003055095.1 of Goniozus legneri. Lineage (NCBI taxonomy): Eukaryota > Metazoa > Arthropoda > Insecta > Hymenoptera > Bethylidae > Goniozus > Goniozus legneri. Next base: position 43,970 of record NCVS01000094.1, read on the forward strand.
CGCTTCGAAACCGGCCTCGTAGCGAAAATCAAAACAACGGAAGTGGGCTAAATAGATTTTCAAATAACGCGTGCCACGCTCTATTGACTTTCGTGAAATTTATTGGTATTTTAATTATCCGTCGCGAAAAAAAAAATTAACTGAAATCCTTGAGATGTAAACTAGTATGTCTCGCGTCGAAAGTTTATCGTCCGATGACAAATTTACTACTTTGTTGCAAACTGCAACAGCGGTGTTAACTTATACGGAAACATCTAATTAGTCCGGTTTCGGTTGTCATTTACATATGATATAACACCAAAATTCTATAATAAGACGACTACTCGAATGACCCTCTTTTTTTGTAATTTTCCTTTAATCACTTAAAACTGACAGAATGAACAATGTTTTAAAACTCGTTTTTAACGTTACGTTTATTGTTTTGACTCGTATTCAAACTTCTTCAAACCTGTTGCTAACCATTCCAAACGGGTCGTCCGAAAGCTTAGAGAGGTCTTATTGTACGTTAGTTGAGGTCCCGCATATGTTTAACGTTCGAGAATTACGTCAGATAATCTATTTGTTTCGATTATTCGTGACGCGACTGAAAACGAAAGCGCTTCACGATCGATTAAACGCGTTCACTGGAGGTTAAATTACGCTCCCACGAACGATACGTTCTTATATCGCACTTAATGTTCCGATACAGATTCGCGCATTACGAATGGGAAACTGTTTTCTCGATAAATTAAAAGATACGTTTTTTCCCTCTTTAATCTCGCAACCAACATCACTCGTAAAATTGATTATAAATATTGATTACGTTTTCTCTGCATACACGTAATAGTCGTACAGTCGTACTAGCAAAGTAAGAGGCGAAGAAATCTTCACATATCATCAAAAGGAAATAGATACTACATAGCAAAAATTATATTTCAAGAGCTGTCAATCTCTGCCGTTTATTGCGTTCTATCCTCTAATCGGTTAAGCTCGATGAATCGTCAAAATTCTGGGAATTTTATATATATCGACAATGGAATTAATTACGATTAATCGAAAACGTCACGGTCTCGCTACGATCGATGTTTACATTTAGATTAATAGAAAAAGGAAAAGGGGGAGGAACAACGGTAAGTACAGAGAGGCGCGAGATGTTCTTAGTGTCAGCGAATGAAGTTGTCGATCGAATTGGTATTACCGAAGATAGCGGTGTAAAGTGGAAGTTTTTATCCGGAATGACAAGCAACTGTCGATTCTTATCTTGGAGATAATTTTAACATTAACCGCCTAATCTTGTCAGATTTCTAATAATTGCATGTCGTTCTATAATTGGCGTAAAATTACCCTTATTTCGAACAAAACCGTTCGTTTTATTGCACCGATTATGCAGCAGGTGTTACACACCGTTGTCGACGATTTGCGTTACGTAAGTTGTTTTCAAAAAAACAGGTACGTACGGTACGATGAGATTCGTCAAGGGTGACCCACCCGCACCGTCGATTGACCCCTTTAACTTCGGTTTTTTTTCGGCCTATCGGTGTCACAATGAAAAAATATTTCGACTCTTTTCCCCTTCTTGAGAGGATTTGTCAAGTTCATCGCGACGATTCGGTACCTCTCATTGTCTCTCGCAGCGAAAACGTGCTCACTGACGTTCGCTCGAGAGAATACAAAATGATCATTGGAATCGATCCAAAATTTTCGACCGTGGCAAGGCTGCGGATTTGCGCTTGAAAACGCGTGCACGCGAACTGTCAAGGTTGACGTGGTTTCACCGAGCGCTGATTTCGAATGATATGTGAATTTCCTCTACTGCCATTAGAAAAAAGAACCGAATTTATTTAGTGCTTCTTATTTAAAAAATAAACAAGTTCAGTGTAGATAAATAGATCATTTTTATTCTAAAAACAACTTTTCCAAGAAATTCATTGAACATATATTTCAGAAAATTGTATTATTCGAGGGTTTAAATTATATTAATTATTTTTTTGCATTTTTATATATCAGTTATTCGTCATTTCCCGTTTAAAGAATACATTTTATGTAGAAAATAATTTTTTTCGTTTCAGAAAAGTACAGGGTGTACGCGAGCATCTCGTTCGCCGTCCTATTGCTGGTGATAGGAGTTCCCCTTTGGTGGCACACGACAACCGTGCCTCGTGTCTCTCTACCGTACTCTGGTATCTCGGCACTCACAGATTTGGAGATAAGGATAAAAACAAAAATAACAGTAGCAGCATTATCCGCAGATCGAGCGGTGTCGATAGCGAATTCCATTAGGAAGAACTTTCAGAATGCCGGTGAGAAAACAATCCGAAGGATTTCGGTGGACGTCGTTTGAATTGAAAAAAAAAATGATTGCAGAAATTAACAAGGTGGAGGTAACGCATCAGGTGGTCTCGACGCGTCTGTTGGCCTCGGCGTTTACTTATCACGAGTTGGAGAAGGTGGCGTCGACCTTCGACCTCTCGGTCGGTGAGATTCTCCTGCTGGAGGCAACGAACCTCAATGACGCGGTTCTAGTCGGATCTAAGAGGACGCTATTTTTCTCAACTGAGACGAGTGAGTAAACTCCGTCCCTCATAGCGTTACGCGAGCGGTCAATTCCTATCAATTTCGCTCTATTTCTTTATTTTACTCATCCTTAATTTATTTACTTATTCATTGGCCGCTCGCGAATCAATCAGCGGAGGTTTTCATAGCTCGTTGATCCCGACTGGACTTGGAGTCACGGTCGATCGGGCGCTTTTGTTAGCTCACCACGGCGCGTGTTTCACCTACATAATCGCTATAAATGACCATTAAAGTCGAATTTACAATAGCCAGATTTAAATACAATATAAACTCTCCCAAGTATTGAATGATGGGGTTCGATGCCCCGTTCGGGAAACCAAAATACAGTTTATCCTGTTTTCCTGTTGAAAAATTTCGTTGAGCGGCGCACTTGAATTATTTATTCCAGTCGTAAATAATAGATAAAAGCTACGCAGCTGGTTGAATCGACCTCACGGCCGCTGCAATTTTTTTATTTTTCTTCAACCTCATTACGAGTGCGAATATTTATGCACAGATCCATCGACGTTGAACGAAGTTCTGTCGGAATGGATATTGCGAGACTCGTCGTTGGCTCTTACCAGAGATGCACTTGCCGAACCAACGGCTTTCAGTCTGGACCTGGAAAATCGTCGAAGATTCCCAACCAGTCCGTCTTACGATATCTTGCTGACTCTGGTGAACCCGGATCCGGAAAATCTGAAGGTCAACTGGGACCTTAAAAAGGTTGCAGATGGTACGTGTGTGGTGTATAAATTAACCGGAACTCTAAATGAAATCTAACGATAATTTATTCTTTCAGCTTATGTTGAACCTTTCTTAGATGAATTTTCACTGGTATCGAATTTTTCTGTCAAATCTCAATGGTTGTATTTATTACCTCTGGATGTAACACCTAAGAGAATACCGGACAGCAGTCCTTTGGGCAGGCATTTTGCTTTACCAGAGGAAGTTCTACCGCAACTTGTTACGCCATTGGAGAAAAAACTAGCGTCTCAAGTTAGTCTTCATCCTTGCATCAATTTAGTGATTTATATGGTTCCATGTGACTCTGCTCCATTGCACATTTATACTCGAACGGGTCATAGATCGAAACTAGACAGCAATGTTGAAGCATTTCTGTCACCACGGTAAAATTTTATCTAGAAATTTCACTTTATTAATTAAAAATGTCAAAGTTATAATACCTCTGTATAACGTAGGTGGGGCGCAGTAGTTCTAGTCAACCCTCCCACAGAAATCTGTGAAAGTACTACCAGGGATAATTCGCCGGTTCAACTGAACCCCGAAGAAACTACGATTGTTGGTACTTTTTTGGCGCAACTAAGATTGCTGCTTGGAATTCCAGACACGGTAATACATTGCATGATGGCGTAATTCTTTACATCCTCAATTTTCGTAAAAAGTTCAAAGTCACTCTCCGTGGTCTTTCTTCTTTAATGTCATATACGATTGTGGTTTAACTCGGCGCATTACTTCATTAGCAAAATTTTCATTCTGATTTTAGAAACCAATAAAGGGTGTAACTGCAGTACCATTGATTGGGCTTGCACCGAGAGACTGGGAAGTCGATGCGCTCTTGCGTATACGTACGATCGAGCAATTGACTTCGGCTAAATTAACGTTGCAGTCATTAGCGCAGCTTTTAAAGAAAATTAGTAATATAGTTATAACAGACGGAGTAGGAAACAGAATAAAGAGCGCGTTGCAACTGGTCGAAGACTCGGCCGAGCAGTTGGAGAAAGCGGAATTGAGACAAGGATTTTTATATAGCAAAGAAGCGTTCGTTACTGCCGAGGCTGCCTTTTCCGATCCATCTCTTTTGGCTTTATTATACTTTCCGGAAGATCAAAAGTGAGAAATTTATATGAAATTATTTTCATTTTTCATTTACCGTTGTTCGTCGACTGTAAACTATTCTTTTCAGGTACGCTGTATATATTCCACTGTTTTTACCAGCCATGATTCCAGTATTATTATCTCTTAAGAATATACGTAAATATTACTTTTCTACAGTCAGCAAATTGAGAAAAAAAAATAATTAAAATAAATAAAATTTAAATAATAACAGTTAACTATTTATTTCAACAGATTCCTCGTTTTATTGAAATTGAATTACAAAATGCAAAATTTATAGATAGCATTGTTTCATTTTTTAAAAGATTGGTTTGAAATTAGTTAAATTTCATTCCTATAAACAAGTGGCTCAAATTTTCTGCTTGTATCTCATTGCAGTTATATTGCAATATCACTAAAATCATAATATCACTGAAATTTAGGAAGTTGTGCTGTTTTCATATTAATGTGAATATTTAAAAAAAATTATCTTGAAGACTATTCATTAAAAAATTAATTCAAGTTAAACAAAGATTTATATAGAATATTTTTTAGAAACATCGATGTGACATAAATCATTTTTTTGAGTTTCAATTTTTCGTAGAATTTAGAGAACGTTAAAAAAATTTACAGCATTTATGTATGTTGAAATGTTGTAAATGACATTAAAAATTTAATGTGCTATCGTATATATCGTCATATGTAGGTGTTGTACAATACGAGATACCAGTACTTACATGTCGATAGAAATTACAAACATACAAACGCATTCGAATTAAAGCACACGCACTATTCTTCCTCACATGAGTTTGATCCAGAAGTAGTCATCATTAGATCGTTAAGAACAACTAATATCCTATATACACATATATCAAATCAATCCTCAACCAGTTACCAAATTATTACGAAAAAATACGAAATCGAGTTACAAAAATTGTGCCCATCTACCACAAGAGATCAATTGTTATCTTATTATATTTAATATTTTTTCACCTTGCAGAAATATTTCAATTTTTATGAACAATAGTCAATCTTTCGTAAAGAAAGTTGTACAAGTGAAATAACTATTTCGATATATATTCGACAATTGTTAATAAATATTTAATTATATTTAATGAATTTACATCTAAAAATATTCTAAGGTCGTTCAAGATTTTACACTATACAACAAAACAAAAGTTGTAGTCGAGAATTAAAAAATTCCTTCCTAAATCGTTAATTAAACTCATATTATTGATCTACAATAATAATGTTATTGAATATAATTTATGATCTCTAATGATAGTTGGACAGTATACTAGTAAAAATAAATTAGTCGTTGAATCAAGGAATTTATCGATACGAAAATAAAAAAATGAGGAGAAATAAGTCAACACGGACTTCGAACTAGCTGTATCGCGTGTTGCAGAGCATCGGCGATATTCTGGAAAACAGGTACACCTTCCCGCGTAGCGTAGTCTGACAGGTACATCCGCCCTCGATTGTAGTCCTTTATAGCTTGTTCGGTCAACTAAAAATAATCAATTTTTATACATACAATAATATTGAAAATGAAATTAATTCTTTCATTAATCTTACTTTTTCACCGGAAACTATAGAATTTTCTGGGAAAGTTTGAACACATAAAACAAGCTTAGCACGCAGTCCAATCAAGTGAGCTGCCAATGCCATTATGGCAATACCACGTGAGTGTTGTGGTATAACTAAAAGTATGTATTGCGAATTTTTCATTCGTTGCAATTCCCGAGGCAATACTCTTACGTTGTACTCATTCAGGCTTGGTCGGTAATAAGTTAAGCCCGCTGATCTGGAGAAAAGAATTACAGATGTTATGAATGATATAATAACAGTAATTCTTATAAACTAATTAAATTAGACGCTAACTCTATCAACGGTGTTGCAGATTCTAACCATAACAGATCATTATTGGTAACTCCAATATATAAATCTCTCTTTTCAGATTCTGACGTAATAGAATTGGTCCAACCTAAAAAAATTATGATATTATAATATTATAATCTGTAAAACAGAAAGTTCGATCGTATTAGCGAGTGTTAATTTATTAATTAGATGAAAAAAATATAGTTACAATATAGAAATTATTTTAGTAGATTAAAATAATAAAAAGCTGTCACAGCGTGCTTGCCTCATGAAAAAAACTTTACATGCATAGTACAGGAAAGGGAATACGAAGCTGCATAAGTGATGGCTTTAAGAAACGACGAACATGACGGAAATGAGAAATACCTAGAAAGCGATTAAAAGGGAGTACGAAAGCTCGTTGTAGAAAATTTGAAGTCTTTTTATATAATATACTCCAAACTGAAGATATCTCACTTTCAGAAGAAACGTCGATATTTTTCGTGCGCCATGACCATTCACTCGCAAGAGTATAAAACTGCTCAAAATTTATTCTCAGATCAGTTAAATCACCATTTTCTGGAAGTGTATCTCTCAACGTCTGGTATACTTCTAAAAAATTTAAGCATATCATGAAAAATAATTATTCCTTAATCTGTTTAACAGTTTGTGCAACACATTACCTGATTCATTTAAATTATTGAGAAGTTCGGAAACAGGTACGTTACATTTTTTATTAGAATGTAAACATGTCCATGCCTGAAAATTTTAACATAAGATAAGATCGTTAAATTTAAATGAACAATATTACAATACAAAAATTGAATTTTTTAGCATAACAATGAAATTACCTCTTTCAGATTTACAGTACCAGTATCATTGGCATCCAATGATTTGAAAATTTCTCTTAACACTCTGTAATTTAAAGAATTTAATAATTAAATATATAGTAAAATTGAATAACTAAAAAAATAATTAATTTACATTAGATCCGTTTCATTTTGATTAAGCGAGATTCGAGTCAGTCTGATTCCATCTTCGTTATACAAATCCTGTACATTTAAATCTTCTCGAAGAATCTAAAAATTTTGTTGCAGTAAATAAGATTTTGTAGGCTTTCAAACAATTAAGAAAAAAATTTACCTTTGATGTACAACTTAATGCTGTAGATACATTTTCAAAAATCGGTACTTTCTGTTTCTCCAAAAGATATTGAAGTACTAATAGCCCATTCATTAAATCGTGATACTCTCTGAAAAGAAATTTTAATTAAAATACTTTCCTTACAGGAATTTATTGCAAAATATACTTACTGTAATGATACAGGTTCTCCAAAAAGTGTTTGTCCTAAGTAGTAAGGGTAGATAACAATAATCAGAGAATTATTACGTGTAGCTGCCAACTGAGCTGCCTCTATGAAGCCTGCAGTGTTCCTCGTCTGATTATCAATCACAAAAAGTAAAACACGTGCTGTTTGTTTTGCTTCGTACTCTTGAGCAATCAACTCTGGTCTCCATTGTGATACTTGCTAAATGGAGATATTAAAATAATGAAATTGTGGTTTACGAGTTAAAATTGAAAATGAAAAGAAATGAAAAAGATATTTACTGGATTGTAGTAGGTAATACCAAGACTCTGAAGAGTTGGTATTGCTACATCAGTCCTCCAGGTGGTTGGATTGCACGATCCACCCAAAAATACTTCATACGCCATCCTCTCTATAAATAAAAATAAAATAATTATCAAAAATAATTAAAAAATAGTTTTCAAATGGAAAAATAAAAATTACTTGAACCAGTATCCTGAGTACTATCTTTTCCATCACAGTGCAATGAACGAGAGGTACTCATAGGAACAGCTGTTCTGAAAATAAAAGATAAAAATAAATGACACATATTTTTAAATAACACAACTATTTTTTCTCTAATTTCTTCTTTTCTTTCTATACTATCACACTCAAACTATTGAAACTGCAAGGATTTGATATTTATATTCATTAACTTAATAGTCATTTTTCACCAATGATAAATATTTTAATTTAGTGTGAGTGTAATATTAAAAAAAAAAAAGAAAAAAAAATTGACTAATGAAAAATCAACAAAAATTTGTAAATTAGATTTTAGTGTTTAAACGTACTTCCAAATATCAAATCCTTTAGTAATAAGAAATAGCACACTGCGTTTCATTATTAATTAAACATCTTCCACAGCTATCACATCAAAAATTCATAATTTTTGCCTGCAAAATACAGATTCATAGTCATAGAAAATAAGTTGTTGAAGAATTCTCAATTTTAATTTAAGCGTAATTTTTTAAAACACATCAAAATACCTAACGAGTTCAAACCTGTCAATATATTGTAAAGTTTGTTACCCTCGTTCACATAGACGTGCCAGTCCGGTGGCAAATATGCGGAATTCTTCAAACATTATACAGATTTAAAGGAAAATCTTAAAATAATGCTCAGCCTTAATATACAGCATTTCACAAAGCTGCGTACAATTTTTCAATAGCTAATTCCTCTGTATCCTGGATACCTGCCACAACAAAAATAACATTTGTAATTCATTCGATCGTTACATTCTTTTTCGATAATTATTATTTTAATTATTACTCACATTGATGCATATAGAAAAGTATTTGAATCGTCAAAAGATAATCCATATTTTTTATTGTTAAATTCTATAGTTTTGTTAAAACATATTTTCTAATAATTTCCTAACTGCTCATTATTCAGGAACTGTACTGTAACAGAAAAATCAGAAATATAAATGACTTGAATAATTCACATGATTTAATTAGATAATAGAATCATAAAACTTATCAAAATATGACAATATCTATACAACAGGAAATGATATCCTACGAATTTGTAGAATTTTATAATCAACAAATGCATTTCATAACGAATGTTAAAATAAACTTGGAAAAAACGTATTCATCATCGAAGATGTAAAATTTCATTTAGAAGAATATGATACATATAGAAAATCAAAATCAACGCACTTCTCACGGCCCTGAGCTTCGAATACAAAACACCGACGGCTCATGTGAGCACACTAACCTTGATGCCACTATGTTACTCTACATGCCCACGCACAATGCGCATATGCGCTTATATGAAAGACGTCAGTGAAGAAAGTTCACTGATGCTGAGTGCATCTTGTGCATTTGCTTTGACCTTCCGTTACCAAGGGTACCGTATGATGAAAATGAAGAAGAAAAAAGGAAGTAATGCGTGCTAGACCGGGTGGCGCGTGTCCAGCGTGTTGAACGTGTAGAACGCGTTTCACAAAAATTCTATACGCGACGGGGGACCTGCGTACTCTCGCTATTGCTCATACTTATTTATATACCGTTATATTTAAAATGAAAGAGCGTGTCGTCGTGGGCACTGGCGCGAGCCCTCAATACGAGAAAACCGTCGCTTTATATCGCGCATATTCGTCAGAGGGAAAAGGAAGACAAATAGAAATATGTAACATTCGCGCGCGCAAAAATAATCATGATATACGGAAGACCTCTATCGCTCACTGTGCTTCCAATGAAAGAAACTAAATGAGAAGCAGAAACACGAAAATCAACTAGTTTAATTCACAATAACATGTACAGTTGTAGGTATAATGTTTCAACGTCGTACTTGGTATGTTTTGATTTCATTCTAGAGTGTCGTATACTCTAACCCCTTTTTCTCTAATATAATTATCCTGGTGCAATCGGTAATAGAGACGTTTGCACCCGCGTTTATCGCTAACTACACTTGTGTGAAGAGCAAACAGCCGCGCGACATTTTTCACGCGTTCGCGGCAAAGGATTTTTCTTCCCCCCAACCGCGCCGCGACCAGACTTCGAAGGAATGACGTAAACCTCCAACAATGAGGCGTGATGTCACACACGCTCGAGAGCGCGCGCGCGCACAACTTGTATACCAGGCTCTCTGCCTCTCGCGGGCGCGCACTCCGTCCAGTGACTTTAAATGCGACGGTTGCCTCATCCGCAGGCACACGTGTGACGTCATGATTACCACTCGCTTCATTCGTCTCGTTCTTTATAAATAAATAATACGTTGATTCAAGGAAGGGTGATCGCGCTTTTTTCTATCGCACACGGAAAACACACGTTCAGCGTCATTACAAATTCAGTGTAGTAATAACGCGATGAGATTCCTCGTGTCGAAATTCACCTTACAGTGTACCCGCGAACATTAATTCGAATACATGACGTCACGATATCATCGATACATGTTTCATGTTTTCTGCCAGTTTTTAATCATATTGCACAGAACGAAAAAATGACAATATGATACGCGAACTGCACTGTAATATTTATATAATGGAGTGAATCCTTTAACACAAGAAATTTCATATTATTAAAACACTTGAAAAACAAACCGCGTGAGAGCTGCTAGGATATGTACGATGACGTCAAAAAATGTCCCCTTCTTTCGGTTTCTCACCTCACTCCGGCTCCGACTTGTTTCGAATACGATAATCTTTGAAGCGAGATCTCGACTGCGCTAACCTACGTAGTTTACAAAGTAAAAGGGGAGAGAACCAATGCGCGAAACGCCGAACGCGCTTTTGATCAAATATGGTATGGGAATATATATCGAACGAAATCGCTTGTTTTTGCTCTTATTTCAAAATTACATAAATATTATTTTTTACGCAATTATTAATGGAAAATATTTACACTTCAAAATCCGAATAAATTTTGCAAATGAATGACAGCCTGATTTCTTTCCCAAATGTTCCTTTTATAAATATATATTCTTTATTCTACATTCCCAAATTATAGTTATAATAATGAAATTAATAAATAAAAATTATGATGCGAAAAAAACTAAATTAATAAAAAAAATTGCGACCTAGAAGCTATTATTTTGATAGATAAAAATCCATACATCAATTGTTAGCAGTAAAAAAAATTAGTAACAATTAAATTTAATCTTATATTTTGATATTACAGTTTGACGTAGATATTTACCTACATCAAAGTCTTTAATTAAACTTAATGACGAAATAATAAATTGGAAAACAAAAATGCGCACAAATCACACGAATGTTATTCAACACTAATATATCAACGTTACGTCTGAATAATTAAAATTTTTCTTTATGAATTTTTTACTCGCTGAAATGTTTATAAATACGATTTTCTTAACTAGACTAATTTGTATCGAAATTAATAATAATTAACACTTATTGCAAAATACTAGAATTGTTTTGGAGCTTTTGGAGTAAACGTCCATCGGATCTTATCATCGACATTCGACTCCAGTGGTAACTTATCCAGCTCCAAAGTTTCTCGTAGTTTCTCGTCTTTTACGTACGGCGTGTTTCATGTTCTATATTAGCAATAATATAGAGTAGCGGTAGCGGTCTAACAATCCGGCGAAAACTACGGATGCGAAAACACGTGTGTTTCAGAAAACAATTTTTATATATTTTGATAAATAAGATTCAATAAAATGTTTTAAATATCCTGTGAAAAATGTTAGGTATAATCGTTTCTGGTCGTCTTGTAAGTATTATCTTCTGTATACACGCGAAATTATATTTAGTTGGCTGTCATTTTTGTTCAATCAAGTCATGTAAATAAAATAAACGTCTTATTTTCATCGTATTTAGCTATCTTTCATTTTTCATTTAATATACCTTCCCATATTAAACAATGTATCACATTAATAATAAAAATGCGGCAAACTAAGTGTTATTGGAGTAAAGAAAATGAATATATTTCTGAAGCAAATAATAATAAGCATTTGTTTATACAGGTACAAACTGATTTTCAACAAATTAGTGAAAATCAATTTTTAATCACAGTACCTGACGCTGATGATATTAATCATATTGTAGTATTCTTAACTGGAACCATTCCATTTGCTGATGGAATGGGTGGTGCAGGTAAGATAAAAAGAATTGGCAGATAATTATTAAAATGGTATTGAATAATTATAAATAATGTCATTTTTTATAGTTTATTTCAGTTGGCCTGATTCAAATGCACCTCCAAATTGGCAATATTTGGGACATATCTCGAATGCCAAACCATCAGCTATATTCAAAATATCAAATCTCAAAAAGAATCATGAATTTGAAAACAGTAATTTAGGTATATTTGGAATTGGAAAAATATCACATGTAGCTCAAATTGGCATATCCGTTGAACCACTGACAGTGGTAGAACAACAATCAGCTGTAGTGGCTGCCACTAAAGCTAATGTCGCAATTGAATCTGCTCAAAAAATGCTTCAAAATTTTTTGAACTATATTTCAAGCTTTTGCGTGACTCAGTCACAAATGACGCCAAATCCTACTGAAAATTTTGTTCCATTGTCAACTATACAAGGATGGTATGAAACCTTTGAAAGAAGATTGCAACAAAATCCAAATTTTTGGAAAGTGTAATGAATACAACCTAAATTTATGCTAGTCCCTCATTTGTTTTTCATTTTAAAGTTGTAGGACAAGTTATATATTTTTTCATGTGTGATTAATGAAATATAATTGTATGAGAAAATTTAATACTTTTATAAGTACATGGCATCTAATAATAATTATTGCTAAATCTCTTTTACGTTTATCGAATTTATTTTGCACCTTGAATATTATAAATCAAACAATAAAAACTTAACTTACTATTTAACATTCATACAGAGGTAACAAAAGACTGCTACAATTTCAACGAAGTTCCAAATATCATTACCAATCAGTTTTTCGGTTCGAAGCACGTGACTTTTATTAACATTTCTTATTGGTCAGAATCTATTGCAAGCAGCTGTCATGAAATATATCACTTGTATGCAATCAGCGTATGTGTACTATACATAGCTTAACAAAATAGTGACACTTTACTGATAAAGTTTGTGTACGTTGTGTTTATTATATCATTTTAAAAGAAAACTGAAAAAAATTGTGATTTTCTGAAAAAAAAATTGTTTTTACCATAATTTGTATAAAACTGATATTCGTTTTTTCGAAATTTCCCCTAAAAAGTGCAGTAACGGACATCTTTAGTAGAAATGCAGCTTGACTTATATATATAGACAAATCTGTTAGAGGACCTTTCACGTCAGTCTTGTGAGTTTCTTTTGTGAAAATTGGACATACATTGGGATTTTCTAAGGATTTGATCGCTTTTGTTTTCGGAACAATGATAAATACAATCAATTATCAATGGGATGTAATTATCATGATGCGGGCAATTTTCGTGATCCACCGTAATGACAACTAATCGTGTTCCATTCGTGAAACTGTTACAAGACGATTATCCCAAGTTCGTGTGACAAACTGCGTGCTTTTTGAGACAATTTTTTCCTTTCCATAAAAAAATGTTGCTTGTCAAAAAGTATCGCTAATACATTATTCTCTGGTGAAGTTGTCCTTTTGGAATTTTGCATGAGGTATCGAGACGCCAAGGCAACGTCCATCACAGAAAAACTTTGTAATCCAAAGTGAGTTACACATACAAAAAAATACGATCGTTATAATATTGCTTGAAAATTTTTGACGTTTCGGTACACTACGATTGTTCGAAATCGAATACGGTCAAGGTACACATTCAATTTTGCATGTAGTGATATCGCTGTTGATAGCAATGCGACGCCTAGTGTATACACGTTATAAATAACATTTTAAATGGTTATGAATGTTTATGAAACGTCTCTAAATAACATTTGACACATCGCGAATTTCATGTAAATGTGCTATATGTCATTTTATAGCATATTTAAATAATTATTATAGTTAATGCAAGTTTATAATAGCTTGATGTAGTTTTTGTAATTACACTTGTTATGCCAATAAATGTTATATTTTAGGTTCGAGATGGAGAATTCAGAAGAACCAACAAGTTTGCAATCTATTTGTCATCTGCGTGCATCTGAACTTTTCCCAAAGAGTACACATTTTGAATGTGAAGATCCCTCATTAACTATTCCATTCAATTTATTAAGTGGAGAATCCGTGGTTGCCCTTGGGTGTACATCGGATGGAATTTTGGCTCTCTCAAATTATAGACTGTATTTACAATTGAGCCAAACTTGCTATAATATACCGTTAGGTCTTATCGAAACACTTGAAGTCAAAGAAATTTTTTATTTACATATTGGTTGCAAAGATGCTAGATCATTAAGGTAAATTTGATTTATTTTACATTATTGTACATAAACAGAACAAGGAATAATAGTAATATTCGTTTGAAAAAAATCTATTTTTAATTCATTGAATTTTCAGTTGTGCATTTTCGACCAACGAACATTGTCTGGAATGGTTTAAACGATTACATAAAGTGACCTATCCTCGAAAGAGCATAGAAGATATTTTTGCTTTTGCATATTACGCATGGTCAGTCGAAGAAGGCAAAGATTTTCCTAGACTCGGAAAAGATAATACCTCATACATTTCCACTTTTAATTCTGAAGTGAGATTCACAACCATTTACCACAAAATTGATTGTTTTTTGCCAAAAATATTTAATATAACATGAAATTTTAGGTTGATAGATTAAAGTTCAATCTACATGGTACATGGAGAGTGAGTCAAATTAATAAGGATTATCGAATATGTCCATCTTACCCTCCTCAGCTTTTGGTTCCTGCTTGCATTTCTGATGAGACTCTCGAGACTGTGGCAAAATTCAGAAGTTCCAGAAGAATACCTGCTGTTGTGTGGAGGTAATAAACAAGAGAATGAAACACATTTTTCTTACTTATTCATCATGAAAATTTGTTTTTAGGCATGTAGGTAATGGAGCCGTAATAGCCAGAAGTAGTCAACCCGAAGTGGGCTGGCTTGGTTGGAGGAGTTCAGAAGATGAAGATTTGTTAAAAGCTTTAGCAGATGCATGTTCCTATGATAGAGGCGAATCTACAATAGTAATAGATTCTCCTAGTAATCATTCAGATGTTTGCGATGGTACAATTACACCAGCTAATACTAAAGTAAATAAATTCAAAATTTCAAAAAATATATTTAGAAACATGCATTTTATGAGATTCTCTTTGTGTTTAGAAAGTACTGATTGTGGATGCTAGATCCTACACAACTGCAGTAGCCAATCGAGCTCGAGGAGGAGGCTGCGAATGTCCAGAGTATTATCCAAGTTGTGATATACAATTCATGAATTTACCAAACATACATTCTATAAGAAAGAGCTTTCATGCAGTTAGACAACTTTGTGCGTCTGATGCTGATCAGCTAAAGTAAATTCTCTTACTAATATAGCCCTTTGTGGTTTTCATTTAAAAGAGAAATTCACGTTCATTTTACATTGCAGTTGGCTGAGCCTGCTAGAGGGAACACGATGGTTACAACATATGTCAGGTTTATTACGTGCAGCTGTTACTGTTGCCTCCGCTATCGAACGAGATGGTCGGCCGGTATTAGTGCATTGTAGCGATGGCTGGGATAGAACACCCCAAATTGTTGCATTAGCACAGATTTTACTCGATCCGTACTATCGTACGATGGAGGTGACACAGAATTTTAATATTATGTCGTAAATATTTTTTTTAATTGAAATTTAATTCTCCGTTATTTCAATTAGGGATTTCAAATTTTATGTGAGAGAGAATGGTTAGACTTCGGACACAAGTTCGCTGATCGTTGTGGTCAAACTGTTGGTTGTGAGGACCCCAATGAACGATGTCCAGTATTTTTGCAGTGGCTTGATTGTGTGCATCAATTGATATTACAATTTAAATGTAGTTTTCAAATGTCATCTGCGTATCTTGTAAGCAAAATTTAAACTGATAACTATCATACAATCAAATGTGAAAAATTAGATTTGGATTGATGCAAATTTAAATGTGCAGGTAAAATTAGCGCAACACACTTATTCCCAACTGTTCGGCACATTTCTCTGCAACACAAGACAGGAGAGATTGCAGTTGAGAATACGAGAACGCACTTTTTCGGTGTGGCGATTCTTAAATTCGAGTCAATATCTTAATCATTTATATTCACCTCTGAAATATCAAGTAAGATTTATTTAATTCATGAATATATACTCATTAATTATTGATTTATTTGAAACGGTGGCTTAAAAACGGCGTATTAAATTTCTATTTTTAGTATAATATGTTTTTACCTTTCTTTTTTTAGGTATTATGGCCGAGCTGCAATGTGCGCGACCTTGTTTTGTGGTCTGAGGTATATTTAGGTTCCATGGAATCCATGCTTAACGTTAGTGACGATAAACAGAGAGTGACAATGATAGATATCGAAGGAGGGGAAAGTGAAGAACCGCAAGGACAAATGACGAAAACACGATCGTATGGCGATCTCATTCATGCACCTGAGCACACTGCTTACCTTCCTCGCAGACTTAGTGATCCAAGCATTTCTGTAGAAAAGTAAATCATTTGTTTCTTATTACTCAAATTTATTTACACGAATATAATAATTTTACATCATATTGTAGGAAATTTGATTCTATTGCACTCGAATCAGAAATCGAAAACGTCAATAACACTGATGATAGTAAATCAAAAGAAGTTAATGAAAATTCAATAGAAAATTCTTCGAAAATTAAGCAAGATACTACAAAACAGGAGTCTAGTGATTTTCCAGCAAACCCTTCTGTAGATAGTTCCACAGATACATTAATACCTAATGATAACACAACCACTGTATCTAATGGAGAAAAAGAAACGTACGAATCTAATATTCTATAAAATATTATTTATTGTCATATTCTTATATTGAGTTTTATTTCGAAGAAATTCAATTTGTAGGACGCAATCGAATTCGACTCAGGATGCAGTGTCACCCTGGGTTGATTCAGCAGGTCGAACATCTTGTTCATGTAATCGTAATCATACTGAAGGTAGCGATATAAGCGATACCAGCGCTCCTATTGTATCTAGGACTCCAAGTAGCATTTGCCCAGCATCTCCAACCCATCAAGATATAATATTAGAAAGTCCTGACAGGTTGGATGACATTGACGGTCTTCCACTTATACATTGCGATGTTCAAATGCGGATTCAACAATTAATTATAGAACATAAGGTACTTTCACTAGAAATGTATTTTATTATATAATGTAATCTTTACAAATTTGAATTAATATTTAATTTTTTTTCAGATTAAAGAAGAAGCATTACGAAAAGAATTACACACAACTAGATTAGCTTTAATTAAACAAGTTTGTAACCATAACACAGATGCTGATCGTGTAGATGATATTGTAAACAATCAATTTTTATTATATAGTCATTCAATAATCAATAACCGAATAGTTAATAATCATTTTTTTATACTCTTTCAGGGTTCATTACCAGATTCAGTTGGGAGTACAGGTGATCATGGAGAATCACTACCTTCGGATATGTCATGGGAGGCGGTAGAGGATGTCGGTCCTGCTCCAACACTGTGGGTTCCAGATCATGCAGTAAATCGTTGTATGGGTTGTGATACGGAATTTTGGCTCGGCAGGCGTAAACACCATTGCAGGTGCGCAAAATGTTTTTTTCTTTCAGAAGTTGAATGGCTATGAGTACTAAAAATATATTTTCATTAATTTAGGTGCTGCGGGAAAATATTTTGTGCGGACTGTTCCGAAAACTCAACACCTTTACCAAACGAACAGCTATATAATCCTGTGCGAGTATGTAGTGATTGTTTCTCACGGTTGCATCACCATACAAATAGCTGTCAGTGCAATACTCGACATCAAACCAAAGCTGTTGAAAATGAGACAGATTCCGCGACAAATGCAGAAGTATCACCACCGGTGCCATGCCAGAGGCCGAAATCTGTTCAAATGACAAAAGACACCTGTTGCGATAGCTTGATGCAAGCCGCACATCAGAAAACACAACCGTCCGTTGCGGCTGGCACGGTGAACTGAATAATCCAGTGAGCTATATGAATAGTAATGAAATTAGCCTGGATTCCAATTTGTGTAACGCCGAAAGATATTCACGCCTGATATGACGAAGTATCTCTACTCTGAATTTATACATAGTTTTTATCGCGTATGCGTATAATGAGCGTTACTAATAATGGATTGAAAAATCCGTGAAGTAAAATATGTTGTTGATGCAATTTTTTAGACTAATAATTTTATTTATCTATTTTATTAGGAGGGAAGAACAATAAGAACTCGTCGACTCAATACTCGTTTTCTCAATAGTACAAAATAATTTTTCAAAAATAATCATTTTTAAAAGCTTATATTTATTTAAAAAAAAAGTTTTAACAATATTGCAACCGATTAAAACTTATACTTAGTCAACAAAATATTTTCTTTGTGGATATTTCATTCCCAAATAATCAGAAAATAGATATCCCAGAAAATTCAATCTGGGTACAACATTCGTGAACGTTAAGCATTATTTGTGCCCGATAAAAAACAAGGAACGTCAATATTCTGAATTTATATAATTTATAACGTGCGTTTATGTATGGAAATAGTTTGAAAGTGCAAAACTCATTGTCCCATGCAAGCATAATCACGAACTAAAAGAAACTATATAAAATTTAGTAAACTGTAGCGAAGGTTCTGTTTAGTAACTCACACATTGCCTGCGCCGATTATAGGCTCATCGGTGTTGGGGTTTTTTTTTGCATAATTTGTAACGTATATTCTGAATAACGAGGGATATATCATTAAATCAATCATACATTCGTTTTATTGATTTGTCAAAGTATGGTTTAGAATTCCTTAAAATTTTGACTATTCAATAAGAAGTTGTGTTATTGATAAGATAAAAATTGTTTAATGTATAACAGTAATCACTATGAAGATCATAAAATATATTTTGTTGATTTATTAGTGTAAAATCGAGTGGGCAAATTTTTTTAATGTTATTAAATTGTATTAGTTGGATCGAAATTTTATTTAGCCAACAAAAAAATATCGGGGAAAATGATAATATTTATTGGTAGAGTAATGATTTTTACGAAGAGACACGTTAAACAATAAATAGGGAACGAGTAAAAATAAATGAGTCAGTATACGAGGTTGTAAATACCTTAGGTATAATTTTAAATAAGATTTTTGACTTATTTGAAAAAAAGAGGTTCCCCGTTTTTAGGATATTCGTATGGTATTATGGGCGAGGTACGTTTCGGATAGGCTGTGACCGAAGTATAGTAGTTTAGAAGTGGAACAAGATATTCTGCTAATCAATCGCAAAGCTCAATAAAATGTTATTGGATGACGAGAAGAATATGTGGATTATTTTAATTTCTCATTCTTAATTCGAATTGTTACTCTCGTTAATTATATTCTAATTCGTGTGATATTTTTTATAATGAAAACTTTTTCGTGTTTAATTTATTCAAAATTGTAAATTGTTAATTCGTTAATTTTCGGCCAGTCTGACAAATTGAGAATCAATGAATAAAGGTTGATTGGCAGTTGGATAACGTTTAAACGAAGATGTATTTGTATTTTGTCTGATGTGTATGAATCAAGAAAATATTAAATATCATTATTAATGCTATTTCGCCACGTCTATCTAGTGACGAACGTTTTTTGAAACACCCTGTTGCTTCTTTACACATTCGTTGCTGTTCGTAATAAAAACACAATGAAAATAATTCATTAAAGAAATGGGCATTTCGCACGTAATTCAGTAACAATATAATAAAGCAGCGAACGTGTTTAGTTGCGTAGAGATTTTCTGTGTATATACTTTAACACTTAACAATGATAAACTGATGTTAATTACGGAAAGTATTTTTGAAGTATGATCGCCTTCGTAACGACCTGATCGCGGCCTGAGCGATAACGAGAACGTACGCAATCAAGGAATTAATAAAATTAAATCATTTATTGTCTTTTAACTTTGACGTCAATATATTTTTTCATTTAACCCCTTCATATATAATTCAATATTTACGAGTATTCAGCGCATATTTAACAAGGAAAGTTTTGCATCACCGTGATAATGAACTTTTGATTTAATTACTCTTTAGATATGTAAAATTATGCAACGATGAGGCATTTTTCAAAATCAAAGTAGCATTTTTCAGAATACTATCAGCTTCGGAAATTTTACTATCCGCGTTACCTTTATCTTCGTCTGCCTTCTGAAATTGTATCAAAATCACCAAGTACGTCGTAACCGCGCCGGCAATCTAAAAGAAAATATTTTCTTCGAATTTCTCTCTGAAGATAATTATTTTAAAACTTACAGAAGTCACGAGTGGTCTGTCGAGAGCAAAGAGACCACAAGCCGAAAATTGTAACGGTCGATGTAGAAGCTGTAAAGAAAATATTTCTAGCTGCCTCTGAACATCGACACTGGGGTATGACGATAAAAGTTGACTGACTATCACTGCTGTTCTCTTTGCCTATTACAATAAATTTAAATGTGTTATAGGTGAAAATTATATAGAAATAGTTATACAGATATTCATAAAAACATATATTAATTCACCGTTGTAACTGCTGCGTAAGCTGGTTGAACAACAATGAAAAGTCTCATCATGTGAAATATGATCCACAATCCTTGCGTCATTAAAAACATTCCTTCGTGTTTATCATTAAGCTCAGTGATCAAGACATACGGCGTAATAATTAAATGAAGTAAGCAAGTCACGGTAACAGCGAGCACTGCCATACCAAATGCCTTATTAGCGAAAATCACGGTATCAGAGAGATCCGCGTGAATTGACACTAATTCCGAAATAGCATCAACTGAATTTTTTACGTCTAAAAAATAATCATATTTATTTTTTGAACTGTCAGCAATTTCAAAAATTTACCATTAGTTGCCCCATTCCATCCATATATTTTCGTCTTTCTGATATTCTTAAAATTCGTTGAATTTTGTCCCATGAATGTCGTCAACTGACCTTGATCCCTAAGATCTCCAGCTATCGATCAAACAAGTATGGATAAATAACGAACCAAACAATTGCAATTGATCTCACCTAAACCAAGATCTTTGCGGAAATAGTCAGTGATGCTGCCCGTATTTAGTATATCTTCGAGACACTTGTTGAGTCTTACGAATCTTTGACCAATATTGAATATACAGATTCCATATTGTATTTCCATTACTATTATCACGATGTACATAAAATACAAAGGTACGTAATTAATCGGTCCTTTGTCGTCCATTTTATTAGTAATTTTTGTTTGACTGTCCCAGATGTAAACATCGAGACAGGATATAGAGATCAAATAAACTAAAGGACATACGCCAAGAAGAATGGAAAAAATTCGAGTTTTTTTTGGATTTACAACTCCAAGTTTTTCGTCAATCTAAATATATGCATAAATGCGTTAGAGAATTTAACTTTGCGAAAAATTAAGAACAAAATGCCTGCTTATACCTCTATCAATTTGTCTACAACTATTTGTAGATTTTTCCAACGAAACGCTGATCCAGAAATTGAAATTATGGTTAGCACCATAATACTAAGAACATCAGTGCATGTTACCACTACTGCTGTTCGATTTTTGAATCTTGTACTTTTGGAAACTCCATCTTTTAAATCTCTGTACAATCCCCAAGTTTCAGCACTTAACAATAATGTAAGGAGAACAAAGCTAAAACATAAAAATGCATGCATAGATAGTTTAATACTTTTACACCTTTCATGCATTTGCAAATTTTTTTGCTACCTATAAAATACCGCAATGCATTGTGGTCGTCCAACATATTTTCCCGGCGACTTCTGGTAAAACTGTATCGGTAATAAACCGCAACCCTTGCTCAGATAGTAAATCGGAAATAGTGCATGAAAGAGATCACTCTTTACCGGCTTTCCACTCATGTTTGCCACGTCCCTATCGTTCTTTGTAATTTTGTTTAAAACTAAAATTTAAAATAATGTGTCTATAACAATACGTAATATAATAGTTTTTTCACTAATTACACTCACTACTCTTAGATGTAGAATTTGAATCACTGGAATCACTCCAATTTGAACGCATTTGAAATGGTTCTTATATACTCTCTATGTACCTTTTAACCTACGCTCTTGCAATGGCTTTACACTCAGTTTTCTCGACTTTTTCATCGTATACGCAGTTTCTGAGGCAGTACTTAAACGAATGTCCAAACGCCACCAACTAATATATTTTTGTTGAAAAAATGGCTTTTTATGCACCGTCAGTGCTCATTCATACATGTCAGATGATCAACTGGATAGTTCTTGTTGACCGTTTCAAAGAGATTCTTATCGGAAGAACATTGTTTTGTGCCCGTAGTTACTCTTTCGATGCTTAAATATGCATCGTTTATCGTACTTGTCGTAGGTATGTGGCAAGTGTATCGATTTGTCTTTATTAATTCGATAAAATATGTCTTATTCGAGTCTTTAATTAATTCTCTTCGAATTTCATTTTTTATTCTATAGATTCTTAAGCTCTTACAAAACAATGGCTGATAAAAAGTTCTGAAATAGATGTTTTCTGTTCGGTAGATGGTAGATGAATGTAAAACTACCTCTGTGAGGATTATTCGCCAACTACTCGGCTATGAGCTTTGCGAAAAGTTCCTAAAAAAACCATTCATCGTTGAGTAAACAACTTCGATCCCTAGTTATACCTCGATGAAACGGTCTGATAACAGCCCATAATTGTGCTGTCTACCCATCTATCCGATAAAAAACGCACAGAATGAGTTATTTGTTTTGATCGCGCACTTGAACGTGTCGTGCTATTTTCTACAATTTGCACTGCTTTCAGAAAACACCTTATAACAAGGGAAAAGAAAATACTAAAAGAGTTTTCACGAAGAAATTTAATTTCTTATCACTAATTGATATATATATAATAAGATATTTCTGAATGAGCATTATTTCTGATTGAGAGAAAGAAATAAGTACAGATTAATAATTAAAAGGGCTACTTGTTTTTCATTCTGCAATGATTTTAGTTATCTCTTTTTGAGGATAATGAGGATTGAGGAGTCATATTCAAACTCCTTTCCCCGCATATTTTTGCATCGTAAAATCGGCCGGTATAGTCAGGCAACGCCACTACATATATGTAGTTGTAATCGCAAATCTGTGGTTGCTTTAGCCCTTGCTCTGCCGAGTTAACCTAAAAACTCAACATACAACTTTGATGCTGCTTATCGTTTTCAATCGAAATGTAGCAAAGTACAGTATTTATTGGTGATGAAGTGCACTATTTTCGATCAAATACATTAAATTGTTACCCTACGGTCTAGTTTTTGAATCATTGTTATGTGTTTATTATTGCATGTAACCTTATAATGACAGACTGTGCAATGTAATGGGAATATACAATACATATTTTTATCTTTATAAAATAAAATTTACATAAAAAATGGAACGAGCGGACGAAGATTGGTCTGTGGAATGTTCTGATGATGAAAAATATGAAGTTGATGGGAAGGTACAATAAATTGAAAAATCTTTTTTATCTATTTGTATTTCCATTAGTGAGCTTGTTATTTCAAAAGCATTATAAATATAAATATTTTCAGAGCGAATGGATGATGAAATCGGATGAAATAATGTCATTAATAGATGGGATGGAAGCTAATAACCGAGTTTTAAATCTCGAATGGAAGTGTCCAGGACGTCGTGGACCTTCTCCTATCCCTTCCATTGCTTTACACGACCTCAATTTGCAAGAGTACAAGTAAGATATAATGGAACCATCGAGCTGACTATTTTTATTCTACATTCTAATGACATAATCTTGGTTTCTTTCTTTAGACCAGAAGAGAAGTCAGATTTTGATTTTATGGATGAAATGTCATCTCCGAGACTACCTGTTCGTAGAGTAGGAGAAAGTACTCCTAAAGGAAGTGCAAAAAAGAAGACTGCCAGTTTTAATGGAGTTTTATCTACTATGTTGCGTCATCGTATATTAGAACAACAAGAGATAAATTCTAGTCCTAAGAAAAGCGAACCTAATTCACCTGGGTTGAAAAATCAACAAACTTGATATTCTTCCTTCGATATTTCAATGGAAAGCGAGATGATGTTTTAAGCGAATAGATAACCAACAACAATATCAAAATTTTATTTCAAGCTTAGTCTATCTCGAAATTGAAAAACTCAGTACCATGACAGATTGAATGAATATCAAAATTATAAATCTAATAAGGGTACTGTAGCTATGCCCTCTGTGAGGGTCAAGTTTAACGAGTATGGAAATATATTGTATGCGTACTATACATCACTAACTGAAATTCTAAGGTTAGAAATTTAATTCTCTTTAAGAATTGATATTTTGATATACACAAATGAAACATTATATTTCTATAAAAATATCATTTTAAAGAAACTACGTAGATTGGCATCAAATTTTGTACAAATATAAAAAATTTTAAGAAGATATAGTAGGGTATTAAGAAAAATTATACATAAAGTTAAATTAGCTATTTATGTTTTCATATAGCTTATTTTATGTTTGATTGTAAAGTATCATATGAATTAAATGAGCAAGTAAATTCAATTACAATTTGATTTAATTATACAATTAACTATATATTTTAATTTTTTTCATTTTTCAAAGTTTATCCAATTTGTAAAAATATTTTTGTGGTAAATTATGAATGGTTATGAAATTCATTGTCTATGTACAGTAGAGAAATATTCGTACAAAATAAATTGTATTTAGATATTATATTTTGAACAAAATAAATTTTCTTTGTTCGGTCATCACTACGTTTAGTGTTAAGTTATCTTTTAACAATCTGTCATATTTGTATGCACCTGTGCCCATTCTGGGAACTCTTTTAAATCAAGAATGTATTTGCCCCAAGTTGGGAAAAAGATCATAACATTAAGTAAACTGTAAATGGAAGGTAAACATCCTCCTTGTATTAACCACTTGGTAGGCAAATGCCCTTGAATTGTTATAATGGCATTAGGTGGTGTACCTACTGGCAGTCGGAATGCGTATGAGCACATCAAAGTTGTTGGTATCATAAGATATAGTGGATGAACCCTCATCGCAACGCACTTAAAAACATGAAAATTAAATAAAAGTATAAATAGTAATACATTGTTTAAAAATTTAATATAAAAACATTTACCATTTGCGCTACCACTGGCAAAATTATATTGGCGATTCCTACGTTAGATGTAAACTCCGTAAATGTGCCAGCGAATAAAATAACAATAAACATAATTAGCAGTTCATGAAAATGTTTAAGCGGTGATAGAGCTACACCGATCGATCTCGCCAAGCATGATTTTATGCTAGCCTTTGAAATAGCAAATCCTCCTCCAAGAAGAAACATCAAACTCCAAGGCATTTTTTTTTCAATGGTATCCCACGTTATCAACCCTTCCGAGCATCTTTTTGGTCTCTCATCATCTGCGAGTAGAATACATATCAGTTTGATTACGTACAAACGTCGCGTCATACAACTTACCATTTTTATTGCACACGTTGAAACATACGGGATCTTTTGGAATAAAGAACATGAGGATCGAAACCAATATTACCGGCACGGAATCTTTGATTAATCTACCAAAAGAAATCGAGTGAAAGCCCATACCAAAATTGATAAAATAATAACAATAATAATAATTTTCCTTCTTACACCGTATTTCCTATTTCGGCCCAGCCAATCATGAAACCTGGTTTTCTGAACACCCACAAGAATACGCAAAGAAGAAATAGTATCGTTACCCCAAATTCGTGAAATGTTAATGGTCCCAATTCTTTACATCTTTTTTGTATAACCTGTTTAAAAATTTTTTAATTCAAAATTTCACAGTAAACTTGCTATAGTATACCTCATTCGTAATTCGTTCTCCCTCAACACCAATGGTAGACTCAACCGCATCCCGACTGTTCGGTCTCAAGAAACCAAAAAAAGCCACGCGGAGGTAAAGCCACGTTAGAAACGTGTTGCTGAGGACTTGCGGTAACAAAACCAACATCCACATTCCAAAAGTGATCTCTTCGGCTTTGGGAAAGGTACTCTCGTAAATACCTTTGAAAGTGAGATTCGTTCCGGTGCCCACAAAGGTACCAGTACCACCGAATGTCGAAGAGTACGCAGTGCATAACAAGTAAGCCCTGGTTATTCTGGTCGGTCTCCTATCTCTAAAAATTTTGATATCATTGGAAAAGAACTTAAAAATTAATTTATTTGCTATTTCAAGAAAATCGTACGGTGGTAGGTTGGGATTTTCTGGATCGACTTCGTCTACGAATACTTTTCCGAAGCCAGTCTGAAACAGTTTATTTAGTTTGATTTAGTTTCTCAACTAAATCGTGCTTTTTTAACATGCATGAGTTAGAGGAAGAAATTCTTAATTTTCATCAAATTTGAACTTTCTTCAATTTGTTGCCAAATACCTGCTCGAGTTCCCCAAGAACTGCAAAGATGATCGGTATCATCATAGCGGTGGCTCCAGTGTTCGAGATCCACATCGACAAGAACGTCGTGACGACGCACAAGCCGGCTAGCAATTTCGCATGACTGCAGCCGACGATTTTCATCACATTGAGGGCAATCCTCATATGCAGACCGCAGTGTTCGATCGCGATCGCGAGAACAAGACCACCAATGAATACCATGATGGTGTCGTTCATATAGCACAGACAGACGTCCGTTGAATCCATTATGTCCAACAGAGGAAAGAGTACAACCGGTAGAAGCGACGTCACAGCCAGAGGGAAACATTCGGTAACCCAGTAGCCAGCCATCAGCAGGATTACAAAAGCGCATCTTATTTGCTGAGTTAATTTTACATTCGTTATTAAATCGAAAAATATTATTAAATTAATAAAAATTATTAAACCGAACGTACTACGCTATGATCTATCAACATTGGAGTTAGGATAAGTAAAGGCCAAATGGTAGCGAACAAGATTTTCCAGTATAATGTCAAAAAAAGTTTAATACGTTGACAAATGGGCGTCCTAAATCAATAATTTAATGAACAGGTTAAAAAATAAAAATAACACAAGCTAGAGGATTTGAAAGTTATTAATTATTTTTACCCAGTGGCAATCGCTGTAGAATCATGCTGAGCGCTCTGCATCGTGTTTATTCGAAAATGACTCGATGAATATTAACCGCTAAATGAAAAATTTCGCCTTCTTTGGTACGCTACGTGACAGCGCTCGCAGATTGGTCGACAATCGATTATTTTCGTATTTGAATTTTCGACCGACTTCATTTGTTTGAGAGAGATTTTTCGATTTACAAGTTCATTTATATTTGGTTTAATGACCTTTTTTTTTAATGAAAAATACCATACAAAATAATGAAGAAAATAAAAGAGCGTGTATTTAAAACTCTAAATCTATAAATTTGCTAGTTAATCAGTCACTATGAAAATTATTTGTTACAACCGACTTATATTTGTAAGTATTAAAAAACTTCTTTATTACTTCAAAAATCCTTCTGTTAGTTCATCGAGCCACTGGATTAAAAACTGCCTCTGATTAAAAATCGGAAAAAGTGGATATAATTTGGAAACCGTGTATCGTATATCGTGCTAAAAAAGGTTCTCTTGTTCGTAATTTTGCGAGCTACGTGTTTTCCAGAAACACTGCGGTTTTCCTGGAACACCCTATATAAATATAAAATACAGAGAGGTATTGCTATTCCGCTAGGAAACGAGTGACGCAATTTGCAAAAACGCCGTCTCATCAGGTCCCCATTGTGTAGAGGGAAAACGAGGATCGAGCCATTTCGAATTCGCGCAGGGAAACGATACGCCGTCTCTAACGAGGCGTTTCTCGCTGCGATCGCGAATCCTATCGTGGCCCTCGCGACACCACCTGATTACAGACAATCGTTAAAGTTATCCCGCTATCGCTTGACCGAATTTTGCTATTCGCTATTTAAGAGCAATATTTCTTTGTTATTCGTCAAACTCATTAATTTTACTGGATATTGTAATTCCATTTCCGAAATCTGCTCATTAAACAATTCAATTGGTACACAAATATTTATTTCTCTCATAATTAATTTTATAATATGAAAATTAAGAAAAAAAATTGTAGAAACAACATTCATATAAATACTGCCAGGCGAAGTGTTTTTATAACAGAATAAAACTGTTGTTTATTTTAAATATATTTTCTAAAAAATAATACATTCGACTGAAAAAATATTTAATTAATTCGATCGTTTCTCTTTATCAATAGAAGTCGTTTGGAATTTTTTTCTTTGATCCATTGAAAGCAGTACTTTTATCATCGATTGAAAGTCATTTCGCGAAAAATAACTCGTTAACCCTTTCATAATCGGTGTGAACATAATGCACGCGACCAATTTCCGACGTGACTGTAGAGCTGCATAATTTGGAATTAATTGTACCGCGCTATGTTGGCTCGTGCGAGAAGAGAGTAAATGTAACAAGCTCGCGAGTCTCTTCCAGTCGGCCGAGCACGGCAAACACGCGGTACGGGGTAGCGAGCGAGGGTGGACGAGCAAGGGGAGGAATAATTGTGGCCGCATCGGTAATCCGCGTGGGCCTGCCAGCTAACCGAATATATTCCAACGTTCTCGTTTGCTTGATTTCAAAATCATATCGAACGCGTCGATTAATTCACCCGGGGAGGGGGAAAAAAGAGGAACGAGAAAAATAACTTAACAAATATCGATCGAAAAAAGCAAACCATTTCACGCTACCTGAATTTTTATCGAACGCCGGAAAGTTTCGCCGCTCGCTGAAAGGAAATTCTTTTTTTTCTACTTTTTTCAAGAAATTTTCCACCGAGACACGTTTATTCACTCAGCTACTCCCGCCTTTCTACGCTGGCTGTATGTGCGCACGGTACAGTGGCTTTATTCGAAGGGCAGGGAGTTGAGCCAGGTGCGGCCACCCCGCCGATTTTTCCGATAGCGTAGTAAAACTCGCGAGCCAGGAGCGTTATACGCTCTCGTCGTTTCGTACATCCGCGGATGATGCCTTCAACGCCGATCGGTCAATATTCTCAATGGCAGGGAACGGGGGATGCATCGTCGTAATACGAGTGAATGAATGAGAGGGAGAGAGAGAGAGGGGGGAGGGGNNGGGGGGGGGGGGGGGGGGAAAGCGATAGAGATGTATATATAATGGACGTAGCCTGTCCAATATCCTCCCATTAATAAAATTGCCACCTACACATGTAGCGTGCGGTGATACCTCGAGATACGAATTTTCGCAAAATCGTCTATCTACCTCCTCCTCCTCCCCCTCCCTCCCTTTCTCTCACCGCTATCGATTTCCCCCCTTTCGCACCTGACTCACGGACTTCCTTTTTTTCCGAAAACCAGAGGAAATTCTTTCGCGATTTCTTCTTTCTACCTCACCTTTTTCTCGTCGAGGGAAAAAATTTTCCATCTAGGAAGGAAAAAATCTCATTTCGACGCGTCACCTCTCGCGTGTGTCTGTGTCCGTATATATGTATATATATACGTGTATATGTGTATCTATATAACACATGAGGTAAGGTTAGTACCAAGCACCGCCCAAGGGCTCGCGCGGCGCTGATTCATCGGGGTGGTCCCGGCACTGTCTGATTCACGTGGAAAAAAAAGTGGAAGGAGAAAGAAACCGACGTACGAAATGAATAGGCCGACGAAAAAGAAAATTATATGACGCGTCAGTTTTCACTGCGAAATTCGTAGCCGGGCGAGGTTGTTTTTTCTCGCCGACGGTAAAGGACAACGTCGGTCGCTGAATTTCAAGGAGATTGACAATGCTCGCGGGAGGTGCCGCGTACCGACAACACTCTCGCGACTGCGAAAACTCCGAATGGCCACTGGAATGGCCGGAATGAGATTTGGAATGTATTCGTAGGGCGAAACAAAAATAGTCGTTATATTGTGTTAGTACAAACTTTTTATTGCGTTTAACAACAAGTTTATATTCAACCCGACATTGCAACAACAGCGAAAAAAATATTTACTTTCTTTTGCCCGATTCAAATGAGCGTATACGAACGAACTTTTTGAGCTAAAAAATAAATACGATACTTATTTTTTACTGTTATACGAAACAAATCATTTTCATGATTCTCGTTCTTACAATTTTTTGAGCAAGACCGTTTAGCGGATGATTTTACAGGGTGGGAAATGGAACACATCTGCTTTCGTGGCATATGTGCCGAGAGAAAAGTGCCTAAACAAGCTTCAGCGTATCGAACGTCCACTCTCGAAACAAGAAAAGTTTACTCTCCAACATCAGTGGACTGCGAGAGGTTCTTCGCTTTTTTTCCTCAACTTTTCAGGGACGGCTTCGAATATTGCTTTCGCGAATGATCTTCGGCTTTGTCGAAACTCGTATTCATGCACAGTTAAAAAATTCATTCTTATCGCTCGCGCGTGTCCCGATACGCGATATATCGTCGCTACGCGTTACCCTTATCAGGGAAGCGAAAAGGGTTCGCAAGCGCGCGCGAGATAGAGAGAGAGTACTTTTTCGCTCAGTTCCGAAATCGAAAAAGTATTTCTATAAAGTCGAGACACGTTTCTGAGTGTATTAGTTCGTGATATGGACGGGCAAAGTATCGGAGGTAGGAGAGGGTGAGTTTGAAAGTAGGGGGGATCGAAATGAGGGGGGTGAATCCCCTCCTCTTTTGCGCGCGGCACGTTGTTCCTGGGTCTGGTCTGCATTGCGCATTCACGAGACAGGCGCATCGTGGTAGATAATACAGGGTGTCTTATTTCAATAAAACAGCCCGATCCTGTACCTCTCTGTTTCGTTATTAAAATCGTTCAAAGGTAATAACTTAATTTTTTAAATAACACCCTGTAAAATCGATCGACCTTGAAGACTGTTAGGGGCGTTTTTGAAAGACTTCAATGTTAATTGATTAACGCTGAGCACCCCGTGCATATTAATGTATATATGTGTGCAAGTCGAACGTTCTCCATTCCCTCCCTACCCCTCCTCTTCCAGTCTCCCCTCCTCGCTCCTCACTTCGCCGTGTGATCGTCGCGACGCCCGCCGCCATCGGTGCTCCACCGAAGATACCGAGTCGACACTTGGCGATAGCCAGCCACGCGCTTCGTATCGCGCTCTCTCGCGCCTAAAGAGAGACAGCAAGAGAGAGAAAGGGGAAAATTTCTTTTTTGAGTTCCTTTAGTGACAAAAAAACAACGTTCGAACAAAGTTCGTCGAAATCGGTAAGCAGAATTGCAAATTATTTTAGAAGAACCAGATTTTTTCGACACAGCTGTGGGTTGTGTCGAGGAAGGATGGGAATAGTTTATGGTAGTTTTAGGAGTGAGTGAATGAGAGAGAGAGAGAGAGTCAGAGAGAGAATGAAGAGAGAGAGGTAGTTGTACACGAGGTGTTGGCAACAGTGATGTATTAGCACGGGGTCGCGGATTAGACACGCCGTTACGGCCGTCGTCGAGCGACACGCGCTGACTCTACAACCTGTTTTCTCTACCTTCTTCTCTTTTTTTATTCATTCAGTGTTCGACTCACCCTCTCGACTGACGTTATAGATTTTTGGAGGGCTCGCTGCTATCGGCTGCCCGATGATCGATATTTGTTATATAAGAGCTTCTTTTCGGTATTTTTTTTACTCTTCGAAGCGTTCCTATTCAATGGTACTTCCGTAATTGGTCAATATTTTTCACCCATTTTCGGGGAAACTGGGGTTTCGGGATCAATCGGTAATTGATTTTTTTGGAAGGGGTGAGCAGGCTAGGATTACTTACCTGTTGTGTTTGCAGTTAAGCAGGTACCATGGTTACTGTATACCGCTACCTGAGACATTCAGACGTCCGATACACGTGTACACTGACGAAAAAGAATTATTGAATTTGTCGAATATTCGATAAAATAGCCTTTCTTCTTTTCTTAGAATACGAATGAGGACTGTTGGCATATTTGCAATATTATCGTACTTTTCGTATACAATTAAGAAAATGATTCATTAGAAATTTATTCAATCAAACTTTCTTTTTCATGCTGTACACGTTCGCACGAGTGTTTATTTATCCAGATACATCTCTGAGAATGCTTTATATACACTATTCGTTTTATAACACTTACGGATCGCGTGATCTCGTTTTCAAACGATATAAACTCCCCTTCTACTTTCCATATCGTGACTATCGCGATTGTAGCAATTTGTACCGCGTCTGACCAAGTCCGGCCCTTATCCCCTTCTGCCTGATCTTCCGCTAACTCGAAAGCTCATACCGCGTGTGGATCGATACTCGGCCCGCTAATTAGTAGTTTTCTCGAGGAACCGTGGAATCTCATGCTCGCGACATGCCACCGACAATTCTAGCCATCCGAGAATAGAAGGAAATTTAAAAAACTCTACTTCGTTTTAATTTGTTTTCAAAATTGATTTCTACTCGATTCGAGGAAAATGGTTATTGGTATTCACACGTAAATCCTAAAAGTTTTATGTCTTATATCAGTAGTAGTGCAGTAAATAGAGTCAACGCTGACATACAACACCCAATCGAAAATTCTTTTTTCTCGCGATGTAAAAATAAATCTCGATCGAATTGCTTAAACGAAAAGATCGAACCGAACACCTGAATAATGTATTCCGAGTGTATATAGATAAGTTCGATGTTAGAAATGCAAGTGGCGCACGGTTAATAACCCAGGCCACAATTCGCGCTGTACCGCGAGATGAGAGACTCGGTGGGTTCCGATTCGCGGGTGGATAGCGAGGAGTGAGAGAGAGAGAACATGATAAAAGCTCGATCTCTAGCATGCGCTGACAATAGATGCTGGAGCGTGGGAAAATGCACGAGTATACCTGCGTACATAGTTACAGGAGTCATATACCTATACTTATCCCTCCCTATATCTACACATTATGTACAAGGTGTTCCATTTTAATGAAATCTCTGAAAATACCGAAACTATCACGTGTTAAGTGGAAATAATACCACTTGGAAAGTAGTTTTGTACATGAGAAGAAAATTAGGAGATTTTACAGACTTTACTCAGAGAAACTTTTTTATCGTTTTCTTTCAGAAGAGGACTGAAAATAATGAAACAAAATCGTTTCAAAAACTGACAGTGATAGTTGAAACTATTCGTTATCACAATTCAACTGAAAAAGTGGTCGAATATAGAATTTTTCCTTCGACTACTTTGAGTATATAGTTATTTCGTTCGAATACTCTGAATAATGTATCATGCGACCAGTCTGCTCTTCATTAATCAACCAAAATGAAATTAGCGAATTTCTATATGTGTAACTACAACATACGTGATAACGTATTAGATAGATCGAGATCGGACACCTTGTATATACGCGTTTATGTGGTTATTACGAAGTTGACTCGTGCGACACAGCGCTATGATATTCCGGAACGGCTTTAACTATCTCACCGATACTGCTCGGATCGAATGAATTCCCCTCGTCACGAATAATTACACCCAGAGCGAATTCAATTATCTCAACTTTTCGCGGTGTCGGAGAATCCGCGAGAGACTCTCGAGACAGGAATTTCTTCATTCTTTCGCTGAATAGAATCGATATCGCATCGGGCTCTTTGCCGTAGAAAAAAAATACCGATATGATGGAATTTTTATAACGTCGAAAGTATCCCGAGTCGGATTTCAATTCTATCACCGAAGGTATGGAGCGAAACTTCGGCATTGTTCTTACCAACTTATATTTAACTTCGACTGGTCGAAATTTTCCCTTTTTCCCGTCGAAAGTGTCGAGCTGCGTAGTCGAGTCGATTTTAAATTCGAAACAATGGGTATTAATTATGTAGATTTATATTCATAAATGAATATATCGAGAATAAAATTGGCTCGATTAACTGCGAACTCTCGGCTCGAATATTATCGAAACAATATTATGTAAGGTAGAAATGAAAATTCGTTCTGATATTATTAACCGATTAAGCGAACGTTCTCTCAAATCGAACGATTATTTTATCGCATTGTGAAAATACGACTCGAGGGGATTTTAGCGAGTTCCGAAAAATTTCGCTCTGGGATTAAAAGTTTTAAAATAAATACAAAATTTTGAAGGGAGTGTAATTTCCGCGAATTAGGTAATTTTCAATTCTCTTGTCTATTCCGCCCCTGGTGGATATCGATCCTCGACTCTCGTGCGGTAATATCGTACTGAAGCTCTCAGGGCCCGTGTTTCAACGTCCCTCCCGTGTTCCACTTGTTCGGTATCCGACAGACGCGATTTATCGTGCGTACGTGTGTGCGCGTCCTCCTTCCTCCTACTCTCGACCTCTTCCGCCCGCTCTATGTGTGTTTCGGAGTATCAAACGAACGAAAGACGCTCAAATTTACCATCGCAGTAGAACGAGATCGTCGTATAGTCAGACGCTGAGTGCTCGAGCGTGATGAAGAAGAGGAATTCGAGTTTCGCGGAAGATAGTACGAACTGATATACAGTACACGAAGATTCTTTAGCGAACTTGACTGTATTTTAATTACCAATTGATAGCAACAAACATTAAGAATTTTTAATTATCGAATTTAATAAAATACGTTACTTCATTTAGTGTACTGAAAGTATACAACTCATATTCTCAGTTTGCTATTCCAAAACAAGAGAACGTTTGAATAAAATAACTGAGAATGCTGTTAATTTTTAAATTAATTCCCATTATAATTCTAACAAGTGCAGTTTTATTAAAAACTTGTTAATTAATCAGTTGATACGATCATCGTGAAATTAATCTACTAAATTTTTCTCGGTAAACTCCTCAGTCGTTGTTCCGAGTCGAAGTTCCTAAAACTCAAAGTTCTAAATATCGTATATAAAATCACGCCATCGTAATCGTTAAATAGTTCAT
Source organism: Goniozus legneri (assembly GCA_003055095.1). Classification (NCBI taxonomy): domain Eukaryota; kingdom Metazoa; phylum Arthropoda; class Insecta; order Hymenoptera; family Bethylidae; genus Goniozus; species Goniozus legneri. The sequence goes on from NCVS01000094.1 coordinate 78,858, forward strand.
AATAGTTCATAAGTCGTTTGATAAGAAAACGGTAGGATTTATCCCAGCACAAAGAGAAAAAGAGATTGAAATTTTCGTAAGAGCTCGAGACGCTGTTCCACCTTTCTCCTTTTGTGATTTTTACCTGCAACGCTCTACATCCGTGAAAAAGTTTGTAATTCCGAATTGTCCGCCGACTGGGGGTCCTACGAGTACAATTTTCTTTCTCTCTCTTTCTCCATGTATCTCGGTGCACGTCTGCATTCACTCTGCGTTTATGCTCGCTCCGGCAACCCCTTTTTGAAATAACTTCGCATACCTCGCTCTTCTACCTCTTTCCCTCTCATTCCTCTCTCTCTCTCTCTCTCTCACGCGTCGCCTGTTTTGTTACCTTCTCTTCCTTTCTTCTCCATTCGTTTCGTCTAGCACGCGCGCGCTACATCGTCATCTCACGAGAAAAAAATAAAATTGCAACTCGTAGAGAGAGAGAGAGAGAGAGAGAGAGAGAGAGAGGAGCTCGAACTCGGAATATATGAATCGTGCTACCGCGCGGAGTTGAATTTTTATTAAAACGTTCTCTCGCTTGGCAAAAAAGAGAAAAACATGTCATTTCCGCCCGCGGAATATCTACGCGACGCATTTGTGGTGCCATTTTTTACCCTCATTCTGTTAAAACCATTTTTTTTATTATTCGCCGAAGCGTATTTCTATTAAATCGAATCGACTGGTACTCGATGTACGATCGTCGTGTGTGCCTTTTCACTCTTTTTTTTTAATATCTCGTTAAAGGGTGGGTATTCATATTGCGTGTAGCACTCGCACGCAACGTCATATCCGGGATTTTCATTAAACTCCGAGGTCCGTACACAGATCGTAATACATTTCATATCGCGCGAAGCGAGAGCGGTAACCAGTGAGCCGACTCAGTCTGCTCGATTACGGATTGCGACTCGGATATTGAAATTTGGAAAAAAGTAAAAATCATAAGACTGTTGTCTGAATATAATTTATTTGGAATTTTTTATTCGATTAATTTTAAATTTAAATTCGAAGAAATAATAATTCAATTTCGAAATACATTTTATTTACTCAGGATGTTGTTTTCCATGTACCATTCTCGAATAAAGCGACCGTTTCGATTTTCCAGGAAAATTGGGAAACGCGAGATAAAATTCGATGAGGGATATGTGGGGCAGAGCGAACATGGCGGCTGTGATCCTCTTCCTGACCCTCTTCTCGCTAGCTCGCGGCGAAGGTAAGACTCGGCAACAATCTCAGCGCGGAAAAAGTCGATAGGGAAAAAAAGAAAGCGTCGGTAGTGGTAGACGCGAAATTAATTCGACGCTCTGTGGTTTCCACGAGGAGGGCCGTATATCCTCAACTTCTTTGCTCTTAAAGCGTTTCTTTGTTCCGAAGTTTGAGCATCTGTATAAGAGAAAAGAGAGAAAATGAATCCTCGTGGAAATCCCACTTCGTTTCTTTTACTTCGGCGTTTAATTTCCTGTTTTCATTGAGAGGCGAGATTGTCATTTTTGAAAAAAATACGAGCGGAAAATATTTCGCAGTCGCGAAAGACACGGGCGGCGGCATCGAGGCGGACGCGGATGCTATTCTCGGAAGGGCCACGGCGTGGCTGTGGAGTCAACGCGACAAGGACGCCGGCTGGGGTAACGACACTCACACGGTACTTCTGGTGTTGCGCTTGGCGAATCTCACGCGCGACGATAACGTTGCGCCGCCCCCGCCGCTCGAGCTCCAGCTCAGCGCCAAGCAAATGGAACTCGAGATCGTGCTTCTACTTTGGCGGTAAATCTTTATTTCATATATCCAAGATACGCCGAGCTACTCGAGATTGAGGAAAAAAGAATGAGAATGTCTCTTGAATTTTTCAACCTCGTGAAGATTTTTCAACATTTTCGCAATTTCGCGCGGCGAAACCACTCACTTCTGATATTTCACGAGCGAGAGACTTTATCTCTCGAGACCGTTTCTCTTATATTTGCGCCAATTTCTGACTCTTTCAACAGCCATAGAGAGATTAATTTCTCTTCCGTGCGTTTGGCGCGGTACACGCTCGCACTGAACGCCATGTGCATGGACCCGCGACAATTTCACGGGCACGATCTGATCGGAACTCTCCAGCATCACGAGCCACCGACCGACTACGAATTCGCTCTGTCCACGCTTGCAGCCTGTAGCGCCCAAGCTCACGTGCGCAAACGTCAAATACCGCGTTTGTTGGACATTGCGAACGCCGCGCAAGATCACAATGTTGGTGAGTGCGAACTAATAAAACGAAATTCATTTTTCTTTTCATATTTATCGAAGTATTAATATACTTCTCAACCCTAGACGCTTATATCGTGATCTCAAACGGCAACTTTTAGAGCAAAGTAAAAGGAAAATCGAGGACGCCTTGATTAAAAGAAAAAATGCTTTATTTATTATTTCTTTTCCGTTTCGTAATTGTTATTACGACGAACTTACTTTTTTCGATTCATTTATCGCTTTTTGATTCTAGAAGTTAATATAACTGTCTCAATCAGTGCCTGTCGTAAAAGAAAAGAAATTAAATCAAGGATACTTTGCTGGATGAAAAGAGTTTTTATTTTTGATTCTCTCTTTTCATTTTTCTGCGATGATAAAAGCGAAATAAAACTCTCTTCTGTTTTATAAAAAAGATACCGTGGCTATGGTAATTCTCGCGCTCCGCTGCATCGTGCAAGACTACCGACACAGGAATCTCCATCACTTTGTGCGAAAGCCATCGATCGGGCTGGCGCAACAACAACGCATGGATGGGAGCTTCGGTGATTTGCGAACAACTGCTTTAGTTATGCAGGCCCTCGAGGAAGCCGAGAACGAGCCAGCCACCAACTGGAACCGAACAGCTGCGATCGCCTGGTTGCTGGGTCAACAGAGACCGGATGGCTCCTTTGGCGGTGACGTAAGTCAAACTGCCGAAGCTGTTTTGGGAGTCGCGCCTCGCGGATTGGCCAATATCAGAGCACTCGACTGTGGCCAGGGTCTGACGGACAGCTCGCCGCCGAAACTCACTACAGTTAATGGTATTTACTTTCTTGGCTGAATACTCGCGCAACACTACCTATACTCGCTATTTTTTTATTTTTGAATTTCGAACGTTCGATTCTTATGAGCGAATTATTTTAGTGAAATTACGAACTCCCGATGTCGCTACCCAATCGACCATCCTCGAGAACAATTTCACCAGCGCGGAAACGTTGCCAACGGCAACTGGCAGCGGCCTACCGGTGCTGGTGAACGTTTCGTACACACTCTGGGTCGGCAGCAATGTCAATGAGACTTATAATCTGACCGTTCTGGCGCCGAAGAACGAGACTTTCTACGGCGTAATGGTTCGCGCCGCCGAGCTATCGCCGCACTTCAAGTTCTTGGCGTCCGAGTGGCCGAACGGTCACTACGTTCACACGCTCGCCGGTTATAAAGAGGAGCCTATGTCCTATCATTACTGGCTGCTTTATCGTTTACCAACTCCACCTCAACCGACCTCGCCACCGGGAAATCAGCTAGTCGCTCCTGGAGGTAAGATTTTCTCGCGGTGTTGACACAGTGAGAATAAAATTTGTTCGATTGAATAAATGTTTGTTCGAATATTGCCAAAATATTTCGACAAAAATTAAAATTATTATTTAGTATAGTAGTTTAGTGGCAGTTTTGAAGTGAACATTTCATTCAAGAACAATTTTTTTCACTGAAGATTAAAATAAAAGAAGGATATAATATGAAATAATTTTTTGCCAGGTGTCGACGATCTTCACATAAGCGAAGGAGAGCATTATTTATTCTGGTATAAAAAGCTGTGAACGCGGGACGATACGAGACGTGTAAGAGCGAATGAATCCAGAAAACGAGAGAGTATTGTACGTGAGCGCGTTTGTGTGTGAATGAATAAGGATTTGAGGGAGAGAAAGAGAGAAAGAAAGAGAGAGCCCAGTACTCACTGCCACTGCTGATAATAAAAGTAAGCGTAATTCCTGCGAGTTGATCTCATTTGATAATAAATGACTAGGTATACCAGAGAAATGTGTAGAGTGTTTTGCTCTCTAAACGATCGTATGATACTGGACTGGCAGTGATCCTTGGCGCTCGGTTCTAGCGGCCGAATATTGGCCAGTCGTACAATAATAATTAATGAATAATGGCGAGAATTAATGATTTCATACGAGACAGAATCCAAATATCACAATGAAGCTACAATAATTCGTTAAGTAAGTTTATGAGGCATAACGTTTTCTATGAAACTGCAATGCACAACCGTATTGTACTTACGAAGACATTAAGTATGATTATGCGATATTTAAATAAATACAAATAAACATATATACATAATTAGCCACGTACTCTATCACCCGAAAAATCTGTTTTGACTATCCAATCGATGTCGACTAAATGCTTTGCTGCAAATAATTTCTTTTTCGTATAATTTGTCCTTTTGTTTTACATGCAATGATGTAATTTCACTTCGTTACTGAACTCAATAAATGTAGTTCATCGAAAGAAGTATATAAATACATACGATAATTCTTCTTAGCCCACTCCTTTCATTTCACCGAAAAGAAAATCGTTGCTCTTTGAAAAAATTACAATTACCGGTTACAACCGGAACTGTTTTTATACTTGTTAACTTATAGCAGTAATCAATGACGATTTGATAATATTTTTTGAAAATGAAGAATATCCCTATTACTGTTAATAATAAATTAATAATTGATTCGAGAATGTAATCGTAAAAAATCAAAGCGTGTTTTACTTCATCGGTAGCGGAATGAAAAGTCGAGGACTCACGAGGTATTGCGATTATCACACGGCGCCTTCAACCTTTAACCGAAAGGGCGTGCGAGGGCGCTCTGTGGCGAAGTCAGCCAGCTGTTAATGTCAGACTCTTTCTGCGCGACAGCCGTGCGTTGGTAACGCAGCAAACTCTCAGCACAGCAGTACGATGGCGTTGAGTTTAACTTGCAAATTTTTATGAAAAAAATCAATCCAAGGATTTGTACGACTGTTGGTAATCTTTGATTTATCTGCTACTGTTAACGAGTTATCGTTCACTGTTAAATTTCATCTATAAATGTCAAAACTATTTTCATTCCGGTAAATAATTCTTTTTAAATAATTTTTGAATTTGCAGTTGTGGGATGAACTTATCATAACGAGGATAATTTTAACGAGGAAGATCGATAATTTAGTATAATTCGAAAAGTTTTTTCCAAGAATCGATGTTACTCGATTATTGTATTGTTTTAAGAACTCGATTTACGTTTTGTAAATAACGAGAAAGAACTGCGCGTTAAATGCATACTTCAGCAGTACAGTGGTACTCTTCGCAAAGAAGACATTGGACGGTTGTTCATCGGATGGAAAAATGCGCGTAACATTCGTATTTATACGTAAGTTGAAATTGATAAAATCAGTTAAAAATTTTAATATCGAAAGCAAAAAATAAAATTCCGTATGTTGCAGTTATTTCGATAGTGATTCTCAGCAAAGATTGCGTGGTTGAATCGACAAACCAAAACGAAAACGACGACAACAGAAATAAGAATGAAAACATCGCTAACGAGAATCTGGATAGAAACGAGAAACGGGCGACGAAAAACGGCGGGAAACGTGCCCTACAGAAATCGCATGTCATGACAATAAACGATCTCTCAAAATCTGGCATCACGAAAGCGATGTCGAACGTGCTGAACGTTCTCTCGAAAATCGGCAGCGATGAAAACCGGAAGAACAAATCCGAGGAGACGAACACGTTCGAAGCGATCGACAGAGGTTTCCGGAACGTGAAGACCGGCCTGCGGAAGGTGAGGGAGAGAATGTTCAATCTCGAAGCGAATAACTCGCGACGAATCGCGAGATCGCAATCGATGAGAAACACTTTGCCAGCGAGAACGACGGCGAAGAGTCTCTTCCGACCGTCCGTGAATTTCGAGGAATCGTTACGGCCACGCGCGAGATCGAAGCGCGATGAAGGGGGCCATTTGTCGAATCCGCAGTGGGATGTTCACGAGGACGAGGAATTGTACGCCGATGTCGTCGAGAATCCTTACGCGACGAGCGATGAGGTTTTCGATCACGTTTACGAGGACGTCAGTCAGTACGACGATTTTGAGTTCAACGAGGACACTTTTTTCGACCCCGATGGCACTTATGATTCGAATTCCGATGAATTCGAACCGTGAGTTTAATTTTGCTCTCCATACATCGAAATAAAACATCGTTTTGAATAACAGTGGTGATGGTTTATGCTACTATACATAAAATATACTTTTATAGCATTTTTAAAATATTCTTTAGACCACATGTATTCTGCGTACGATGTATGAATTTTTCTGAATAAATAACTATTCGAATCATGAGAAAATTCTTATTTGTCTAAAAGATCGTTTTCCTAGGTACCTAATACAGTTTGGTTCATCGATAGAGAAACGTTTTTTGAGAAGTGGAGCGGGTTGCGGCACGCTCGCATGTTTCGCGGGAGAGAATGGAGAGTGAGGGGTGAGATGTGAGCGAGGGGGAGGAAAAAAGGGGCGTCAGAGAGGGAGAGAGAGCGAGAGAAAAGCCCGCGGAAGTTCGGTGCGAGTCTGCCGCGCGCGCGTAACAGGTGGTTAAACTGCTGTAAAGCAGCGCGCTGGGGGTCGAAAAGGGTCGACGTGAACTATGCGCCGCGTAAGAGCAGACCCTATAACAGTTCTCTCTCTTTCTCTTCCTCCCTCGCACACTTCCACCCTCGCGCTCGTAAATTCTCCATCGGAAAAAAGCCCCTCGGGGTAAAAAAAAATCGTGACCCGCGCGAACTAAATATGAAATTTCTCATTGGGAAATTAATATAACAGAGAATTTTATAAGAAGAATTCGATAAGGAAGGTCTCATGGCGACCAATATTTATTTAAGGACCACCAACGAGGTATGTTATTTTTGGTATAACTCGTTTAAACAATTACTTCGTTTCATAATCAAAATATCATACTGGGTGTGGTCGAATAAATATTATAGAGATTCGACAATTTTTCTCTTACTCGGCCGGGATGCGAAATGAATTTTGTGAGCATATGACAAAAATGTGGACGGTTTTGGGATATATGTAAGAATAATAAAAACAAGAGGAGCTCCGCACTCAAACAGTTACATCAGAGACAAATTTGACAAAATTCTTACTTATTTGCAATTATTTCAATTTTTGTCTTTAGAAATTGATACTTTCCGCGACAAAATTACATTATAGATGATAGACTTTATTAATATAAAATTTCTGATTGGAATAATCACATGAACAGGATACTGTCAGCCGCAAATCCGTCTCTAAATTCCCTAAAAAAAATCAAAATTAAATCTAACTAGGTAGTTTCAGAGGAAATGTTCCACCACCTATAGGAGAAAAACCACATTTGCGAAAACGATTTCGCGATCCGATCGGATCGAGAATTAGGCGTTGCGGTGGTAATTATCCGCTCGCGCGATCGAGCTGATGAGCGAAGCGGGCACGACGGATTACGTCGATACGGGCCGACGCGTGAAATTTTCAGAGCGAGAGCCGAACGGACGGGCGGATAGCGCGGGGAGGGTTAATTACGGTAAACGAGCCGCCATTAACGATCCGGCGCTCACGGCACGTCGAAAACAGTCGGCGAGTCGTCCCTCACTCCCCCCTCGTCGCTTTCCACCCTTCAAACCCACCCCACGTCCGAATTTACCAGTCGCGATCGATATTCCGTCCACGAAATTGGCCACGAGCTACGCGGAATTCTCGATCGTCGCGTTCCTCCGCCTCTCTTGTATTTTCATAATTTATCCGGCCAGTCAACGCTCTCTCCCCCACTGCCCCCTCCCCTCCTCCCACCCTCCTTCGGTCCCCTTCGACGACGATCGATAGCCGATCGGTGGGCGCTCGCCGTTGAATTTTTCGCTCCCGAGAGAAGGCGAGAGATATCTTCGGAGTCGTTCGGCTAATTAATTCGATCCTGGGAGCGACTCTCTTGGAAATTGCACCCAGCGGTGACCTTCTCTCTCTCTCTCTTCCTCTCCCACGATCGCCCTGGGCCATCTTAAATATCGCAACTCTGAAGTTTAATAGCGCGCGCCAGTCGCACAAATTGCGTTCTCGCGAGGCCCGTTGGCGCTTCTTCGTCACGTCGTATATGCGCGAGCGCTGTTACGCGAACGCGTTATGTATTCCCTCGATAGCGACGAGTCGATCAGAATGCACGAGAGATCGATTGGCTCTCGAAATTTTCAGCGGGCAGTGAAAAAAAAGGGGTTGAAATTTGAATTTTTTAAAAGCCCCGATGTTTATCGCCGGCCGGAGATAAAAATCCCAATTTTTTTTTTCATCGCGAACAAACACCGACAGCCGCGTTTTGGGAATTGACGCGGAAACAAAATGCGTCGCATCGGTGCGCAAAATCCCACGAACTTTCTTCTATTAATACGTAATGCGTGTCTTTTACGCTTTTCTCGTTTTTCGCGTAGGCGATTCTCGCAACGCGCGCGAGGCGATAAATACATTCCGAGCGCGAAACGGTGGAACGAGGTTCTCTCTCTCTCTCTCTCTCCGTCTCACGGTGCGAGAGAATAAGAGAGGAAGAGAGAATGTGAGAGAGACAGAGAAGGAGAAGAGTGGTGCACGCGCGCCGGCGTCAGTGGGGTGAGAAAAGAGCGAGAGAGGTCTCGGTAGCGTTGGAGCGAGCGAGAAAGAGTACGAGAGAGAAAGAGAGAGAGAGAGAGAGAGAGAAACGATGGCAAAGTGCTGCCGACGAGGGTGCTGCGAGGCAGTATAATCACCGGAGGAGCAGCGCTGGAGACTCGGAGCTGGGCGGAGAGAGAGGACGGGGTGGGTAGGGGAGTGAGAGTGGGAGGCTGAGAGGAAGAGGAGGGTGACTGCGGGGGTGAGAGGACGATAAAGGAGCGGCAGAGTAGGAAGCGAGAGTGATACCGGCGCGCGAATTCCTGGGGTGAGAAGGGAGGGGGGCTCATCAGACGCGTCAGTCGCCCCCGGCCGCTTCATCCCTCCGCGAAACTCACCGCTTCTTTTTTTTCCGCCCTACCGCGTCTTCTCGTTCATCTTCGTCCTTTTTCTATTCTCTCTTACTCTCGCTTCGCTCTTTCTTTCTCGTCCTCCTCATTTCGCAGCCTTCGTGTACCGCGTGACCTAAGAGATTTCTCTCTTTCCCTCTCCCTCCCTCTCTCTCGCTCTCAATTTCTTTCTCGCTTTTTTCTCCAGCTACCCGATAGAGACGTATCGTGTAATTTTTCGATAACGCCAGTCTTCTACCTTCATTCTTCTTACTCCGCCTCCGTCATTGATTCTCGCGAAACGATTCTCCGCTCTCGCGCGTTTAAGTTTAAAAAACGGAGGGACCATTTTTTCTCTCTAATATTTTTGCACTCTTCCTTTTATAGTATTCGCTCTCGTACGAGGAACTAATTGTCGTTGTTTTAATTAACGATCGCGGAGGCGTGATCTGTGAATTTTTTTTTCTCGAGCACATTCGCGAATACAGAGGCGAATAATACCAGTGAATTTTCTCTTTCCTCGTGCAAGGTGCGGAGCGGCGCGATCAAAGCCGCTAATCGACACCGCCGGTGTGGGATATTATGGGGTGCCAAGAGGGGAGGAGAGTCGGAGCGTTGGCAATTAAGGATTCTACAAGAATCCCTCGCTAACCCAGTGTTTTGTTCGCACCACACCTGCCGATTTCGTTTTCAATTCGCGATATAAAATTTCACCTCTGCGCGAGAATTTCTCTCAATGTGCCGAGCTCCAGAAAGATTTCGCGATAGATTACGATGAGCGTATGAGCGCAAACTTAATGTCTTGATTTCGATGATCAGTGCGATCCGAGACATTTTTGTTCTTGCATTTATTCTCGCTCCGGATTACAACTAACGAAAACAATGAACAATAAAAAATTGATAATAAATTTCATATCCCATCCAATAAATGTACTCCCACGAAACTCATTTTCTTAATTTCCGATAGAGACGCAAAAAGAAAACAGCGGACGATAAAATGAAGTGGAAAAAAATTCGAGAGCCGGGTTTCTCAAACGAGGTTCGCATTAGCGGCTAATGAGATACAGTTATCCCAGCTAGCCACGCTGTAGCTACGTGCGCGCGTATAGGCGCGATAGGTGGAGCCGAAATCGATCTCGGAAATTGGCGAGAAAATTGGCCGATCGTCGTGCGCGCGTCGTTAGCCAGCCCGAACCGGCCGATTTCTGCTCAAGGGCTTAATCGGCACTCGATTAAACTGCTCGGTTTCCGAGAATGCAAACGAGAAAGAGCGAGAGAGAGAGAGAGAGAGAGAGAGAGAAAACAGCGGGAAGAGTTTCTAGGCGACGCACCTGCCTCTGATTATTAAACCTCGACTGCGAAATAGAACGAAATCTAGACTAAACACGGTAATCTCGTATCTAGCGGTCGCACGCGAGTGGACTTTGTGCGATAAAACGAGGGACGTGAAATTTTGCCGAAACTACATTACACCGGTCCCTGTTATGTCTCTGAGGATGCTCGCCGCGCGCGTCAATTTTTCGACCGCTCTCTGACGTAATCAGGGCAAATTGGCGGGCAGCGTCGAGCGCCCTATCATCTTGGACGTTAATCAGGTACAATTACTGCTCGCGCAGGTGGCTCGGCAGGTATAATGGAGACCTTCGGGGCTCCTTTCGCGTTAAACAGATCCTCGTTATATACGCGCGCGCGCGCCTCCGTCTTTCGCGGGCCAATTTTCAATTCCGCGTCGTAATTAATTAGGCGGAAAAGAGAAGCGAAGTAGCCTCGAGTGCGCCCGGGGGTGCTCGTTGCGTCCGAATTTCAACGAGGTACCAATCTTCTCTCTCTCCCCATTCGGAATTCTCTTTCGTGCGCTTCGGAGTATCGCGTGACAATCGCTAAATCGGCTAATACCATCCGAAACTTGTATCGATTTTACGTTCTTTTAATTATACCCATAACGTGTAACAAGACACTTTGTCTGCGTGTTATTTTACGACGTGTTTAAATTTGTATATGAGTGAAGTAAACTGTCTCATAAACACAATAAAACTTTTTCAAACACTGCAATAACGATTTTTTAATAACGTACTCATACATTAATTTCTCTTATTTTTAATACTGTATTTCGCTATCTAATTTAAGATTTCTAATCAGGTTTACTATATTTTTTTTTAATTTAACAAAAAAATTTAATCTTGCGAAGATGTATTCTTGCTAATTTGTAGGAATGAAACGTAGCGCGGGGGAAGAGATCGAGTCGCCTCGTGATATTCCAGAGTTGAATAGAAGGGTTGAAGTTCCTCGGAAGAGAATTCAAAGTCAGGCTCGGGCCCTCTATTAAAATTCACACGTCGTATCGGATCTTCCGCAGGACGCCAAGTATAAGGATCCGCAAGATTATTCCGAAGACGACGAAGACGACGACGACGACGACGACGACGACGAGCGGCGGCTGCGAGGATATTTTGAAAGCCTTTCTTGCGTAACCCTTATCTGTTTTATTTTTCTCTTCCTCTTCCCTATCTTTTTTTATGTTCTCTACCTCACTGTCTCTCTCCGTCTCGCTCGTTCTTTTCCTAGTACGTCTCGAGGGAAGTCTTTATCCCTCTTCTCTCGACGTGACCACCGCTGCTTTTCTTTCCTCACCTATATATTTTCCCTTTACTTTTCATTCCTCGTTTTTACAACTTTTTTTCTCCCTTTTCTTCCTCTTTTTACTCATTCCCTGTGCTTATCTCGCGCGGAATAACGAAGAGCTCTATGGTTTCTTAATGCGAAACGAGTACGAGTCTGCGTCGAGTTGGGGCCACGTGTCTTGTAATTCCGTAAGGTGAGAAGAAGAGCGAAGGAAGAAGAAGAAAAAAGCATATGCAGCCTTTTCTGACGAACGTCTTGTCACGCCTCGAGTACTCCTCGCCCTTCTTCGCGGGAACCCGGCGGCCCTCGATGGCCCTATCAATTTTCGCCGCCCTCTAATTTGCCGCGTCTCTCGCCGACGAGGCCCGCTCGATACTTAAGCCATAACGAGATGTGCCTGACACACCTGAGCGGTGGGGATGAAGGGGGACCACACGTGAACCGTTCTCTTTTTCTTCGCCTTGTTTCTAAACAGGCCTCCCTAATATCCGAAAGGGGAACCGGACGATGTTACATTAATAATCTAATATGGCAAATCATTTCATTAATTATTTCTTGCTGCGTAATATCTTTATTTCATATAAGGAAAACTAACCGGTAGGTGGATAAATTTTAATTTTAATTTTCAATTATGAATAGTACAAATATCGATAGGACATATGCTATCGATACATCACTACGCACCTGTCATACTATCCATAGATATTTTCATTTTATAGTTCGGGATTTGATTCAAAGTATTCCCGAGGAACGACACATTTAGTTTCTCTCTCGGATAATTAGAAAAACTTGCTGTGAGGAAAAAATAGAAGTAAGGTAAGAGCGAATGAAGAATAAATAGCCAAGCGAATGAGACGAAACGTGGAAGAGTGGAGAAATGCGCGAAGGTCGATTTTGTGGTTGAAGGTGGGAAGAAAATCGAGACGGATAGAGCTGGTATACTGGGATCGAGAGCGCGTGGGTGAAAAAAAAGAGGGAGAGAACAATTACGTGGCTTAACGAGCTTTTTACAGCGCGTTGTCCGGTAGCAGCGGCACGTATGCTAATTCTATGGCTCAATTAGGCGCTTCTCTCTCTCTCTCTCTCAAGCGCGCGAACGCGCGAAGAGGGTCGGGAAAGAATCGAGATCGGGAAGCGGATAAGGCGGAGTCGCGCTTTAACGACACCGTTTAATTAACGTTTTTTCTCGCCCAACCTTCGCGCGAAAAATTCTTTTCTTCCTTTTTTTACCGACTCGACGATTCCAGTTGAAAAATAAGATCTGATAATGGCTCGAGTCCGAGACTGTAAATTTAACGGGAGACTTCAGATATGAACGGGGAGGGTATTTAATCGCAGACAAGTACGATTTTACATCTGGTTCGGTCGGCGCTCGTAGTATTAATTGGATCGATAAGCCGACGCGATAAGGTAGATCGATTTGGTGGCTGTCGAGTGCGTGTCGGTCGCCTTATGCGAGTGCTAATAGGCGGACCTTGGTGATTTGTGAATCAGCTGCAATGCAGATTTACCCTTTGAAATCGAATAAAGTATAAATTATGCATACGTACCTTTGTTGTTCCAATTTTAAAAATTTACTGTGAATTACCAAGATATCGGGATAGCAGGTGTGGAAGGATGACGGTATAAAAAGAAACCACAAACGATTCTGCGTACAGTTCAATATATATGTCTATATTGACTGTGTGTCTAAGTACATTGAATTAAGGAAACGAGTTCCAAGATATTTAGCAATTACAGACGTTATTAGGTGGTGTGAGATGGTGATTTCTCTACAGGCTTAAAATCTCGCAATTTCACAATTCAACGCACCACTCTATTCTCGCTCGTACACATTCACTCCCATATATACCTAGATAACATCAAAATAAATCTATATCTCGCAAATAGCAATAGTTTCCATTCTTCGGGATTATTTACAATGACAGCTGACTAAAATAATTACAGTACGTTTCTTCTTACGACCACGCATCAATTTTTTAATCATCTCTCGCGCTACCGACCTTTCGGACACTTTACATACATACAACTTTAACGAATTGACGAACGAAATGCAGTAAAAACTCGTAAGTTTGTACGTAGGCCTATTTTGTGCAAAGTTTGCACTTGAAAAAATTGAGAAAAATTCGTATTTTTTAATTATTTCAAATTTCTTCGACACCAGGAGTTTTACCGCATTTCGCTCTCGACGTCTCTACGTTATCACTCGTCCCTAAAATTGTTTCAATTATCGATCGGGGAGAGAAAGACAGATCGGTGGACGAGCGATCGTTAGCGAGGTCGCGTAATCTAGCAATAAATACTCTATCCTCTCGTCAACAGTTATCTACCGAGTGTAATAATGTAAAAAAGATCACCATGTTATAATCACAACTTAAAGTTACCAAGGTACTCCGGACGAAGCCTTTTTTGTGCATTTAGGAGGCTCGTGACGAATGAGGAAAGAAAAATTGGACTATGTCTCGTATATACACAACATGCGACTGATCGTATCGAATTCGTATTCTTTCTCTCATTTTGTACCTAATAGGTCTTCCGAAGTGGATCTATTGTCGTTCTAATTTCACGAGACTCCACTGCTAGCGATGACTAGACGGCTGCTGCTGATTCTCGACCGCGGGAAATTCTGTAATGTATCGACGAAACGATGGCACAGCTTACATATTTGGAAAATTCGCACGGTCGGTCTAATAATACAACTAAAATTATTCGCGTTAAAGTTGGCTCGTGCGACACTCGCGCGCTGGATAACTCGACGTGTTTTTAGCGTCCATCGCACGAATTACACTAACGCAAGCTATTTACAGATAGATGAAGTCGAATCTTCGTTCTCCGTTCATTTACCAGGGCCTCCACATGCCCTCTTCGTCTTTCACCGGCTGATGGCCGATATGCGACGGTGACGGCATGCCGACTGCGATCTCGCTGCCCGCGTGACTCGCTGGTCGCTGATCCTCGACTGGTTGACCGTCTCCTGGTAACCTGCTCGGTATCTGCTGCCCGTGGTGCTCGGGAACGTGAATGGAATTCCTGGATCCCATCTTTATCTTCTTCGAGGAGGTCGTGAAGTCGAGCGGCTGCTCCGGTTGGTCCAGTCTCGGTGACTTGCTGGGCTTGCCGACCGTCTCCTGCCATTCCTGGAGCTCCTCGTGTGGTCTCTTGGCCAACTTGTCGGTGGCCTTGAGGAGGGACATGTTGGTAGCCGCCCAGATGGCCGTGGGTGGATTGGGTCCGATGCTGATGCCGTTCGCGGCTGCCGCTGCGGCTAATTGGACGTAATGACTAGGCAGCAGAAAGACCACTTGGCCATCGGGTAGCCTCGATGGTATCACTTGGACCACGCTTAGCATATTCGGGTTCTGCTGGGAGGTGCTAGCCTGGTCTACGGGCAGACCACCAGCGGCAGCGTGGTGGGCATCCAGGGCCGGGTTGATCTGACTGAACGCCGAGGTAGGCCTGCTGCTGTTGTTGTTCTCGTCGCCCGCTGTTGTACTACTGTCCGGTCTCGTGGCTTCGACAATTTCCGGTATCTCGGCTTTTATCAGAGCGGGATTCAGGGCCGTACTGCAGTGGGGAACCGGTGGTACGTGATGGTCCAGGGGCCCGGGACTCGTCGTCCCGGTCACCCGGTCCGTCACGCTACCGGGACTGCTGCCCAGTCCGCTATCCGGCCTCGAACCCAGATCGAGGTCTAGCTCGGACACGCAACTGTCCAGGTGACGCAGGAGTCTCTGCTTCACCGCTGGATCCATCGGTGTCGTGTTGCCGGTGATGATGTCCGGTGCATCGAGATAGCGACTCACCTGAAAAATATTCGTATCGTTATCTCCAATTGTCTCGGTAAAAGAATACTAATTACAGTCCGGGTGCATCACCAAAGTGATTTTTCACCGATACGGATTCGCAGACACATAAATTTCATTACCCAGAGTCATAGAGGCGACGTATTAGCCGCACACTTTGATCACCGCAATGACGCTGGGATTACGCGGTACCCCGATTATTTGTCATTGGTTATTGATACTCGAACCATGAGTTGTAATTTGTTTCACGACCAGTGACACAATCCATCCGTACCCGACAAATCCTCTTACGCTTAGATTACCCGTTCGATAATGAGCATCGAATATACGCGAGCGGGCACTCGGTTTTTTGAAACAAAAGATAAAAAAAATGTTCGCCTCTTTACGACTGTCTCGTATAATCTTCGGGAGGTAATGGAATAATTATTAAAATCTCGTCGGTGTCGGGTATTATTGGGTGGAACTTCTCGCGCGTACGGATAAATAAATCGCGTCCGGTTTATCGTGTTTCATAAGTCTTATCGCGTACGCGCGGTCGATCGATCGCCGCAAGCCAGTCGGCGACCGGTTGATCGGCGATATCGTGAGACGAAATTGCCGAGCGGCTAAATTATCGCCAGCATGCGACTCGTGTCGCGTTTCGAGTAACGCGATATAGCCGAATGAAAGGATAAATAAACTCGTTATGGTAGGAGAGTGCGAATTTCGAATTTAGCGGCGATGTTTACGCGCCCGTTGACGGGCCTTCTTGAGT
The DNA here is from genome assembly GCA_003055095.1 of Goniozus legneri. Lineage (NCBI taxonomy): Eukaryota > Metazoa > Arthropoda > Insecta > Hymenoptera > Bethylidae > Goniozus > Goniozus legneri. The sequence continues at coordinate 95,068 of NCVS01000094.1, forward strand.
AAATTCGGACCGCAATAAAGACACGAGCACCCCCTCGTAAGAAACGGAGTTAATTACACGCTGCTGTCGTCGCGCGATAAAAGCCGAGAACCAGAATTTCGTTCCTCATTAAATCGCCTTTCTTCTATTTTCGAATTTTACGAACGCAAAGAACGATTCCCGAAAATGAAGTAACCCATTCAAACTGTTGTATACCGTCGAAAAATTTGAATCGTAGAACAAAACGTAACCGGACGTGAAAAATTTAATTTCAATCCTGATATTTTTATGTTACAGTCAATTTTTGTCACTTGAAATTTCACGAGTGTTAATAGCATCTAAAATTTTCATTCGAAACGTACTGTAAAAATTCCTAACAGTTTAATATCATGAAATTCGTGTGTATCGATTCGACAATTTGCACGAGGAATTCAATCGCAAATTCGAAATACCGACATTCAGATAGGAAGACGGTATTTTTTATTGAATCGTGTAGCTTTCTGTTGGATTCTTTTTTTTTTACATGGTGCGAAACGCGGCCAGTGTTTATCGGTGGCGGCGAGTGATCGCGATAACGAGTCTCGCCAGGCCTTTTGTCGATCGACGAGCGCACGGCGTACGTATATGCAACAGCGGCGGCGGCTCGAGGCTTTATCGCTTCGCGCGCGTGGAATATATTGTCAGCAATGTCGTGCGTCATCGGGACAGTGCGAGAGTGCGGGTTCGCGTAATGCGCAAAGGAATCGTCGAGCGCGTATTCCGAGAAAAAATACGTTACTAGATCGAATAAGTATATTCCCATAAACGTTAAAATACCTCTCTGGAATAATTCTTTATTTCGAATACGAATGACGCGACGGCGCTTGGCGAAAAAAATTGTTTAAACATTGATAAACTTCATCGCACTCTCTCTACGTTAATAACGGTGGAGAAGTAATGATAGTTTTTGGATTATCGGTAAATTTATTGCGCGAATTTCGACGCCCCTTTGCACTCTCCTCTTCCTATATATAACACGAGAAGAATGTCAATTTAAATTTCAAATCTCGCCACGCGGAGGAAATATTAAAATCCGGTTAGGGCGGGAGATGAAGTAGTGGGAGTAATAAGATAGAGAGGGAGAGAGAAAGAAATGGCACGACACGTTTCGCTGGTGCGTGCCGCTTTCGACGATATCGCATCACCGCTCCCGCGCGTACGATACACCTGATCAGCTCGTCCCGTAGATTCCGTCGAACGAGTGGAAGAAAAAGGAGTGGGAGAGTAGTGTCCGCTTTCAGCTAGTTTCCTCTCCGCGACTGGACGTCCCTTAACGAGCGCCGGAGAGATAGAGAGAGGGCGAATAAAGAGAATTTCCACTGACTCGAAGACTAAAACCCGATACCGGTATATGAGTAGGAGAAGGATAGAAAATCGTACGCGATAACCGAGAAGATAGGGAGGGGGAGAGAACGATAAAGGATGTCGGCATCCTCTTCACCGTAACGTAAACCAGCTCTCGTCGAGCTCTCCTATTACGCGCGTTGGTATTCGAATTTTTTTTTACTCTTTCACTCTCTATCTACCTCTCTCCCCGCCGTTAAACCACCCTGGCCGGTATAACTGTAGTAAAGTAAATAGCATACGCGTGTCGGATTGCGCGGGCGATCTTTTCTCCGGAAACTCCCACCAGCGCAGTTATTGACAACGGTAAAACTTTTCCCCGATTCATTCGTACGAAGTTAGCCTTCCATTTTCGAAAAACCGAATTTTTGAGAATTGTATCGAATGGTACGAAATTTGTACTACGACATTCCAGGGGTTTAATCGAAATTACGAACGGATTTCATGCGGAATTTAACAAATTCGAGGGCTCTTTTTTTATTCGATATACTAAATGAGAAATAATTTCAGCACTCACCTCTCTAGAACAATCTTGGTAGCCAGCCTTGTACCTGGACAAGCCAGGTTGCGCCAAAGACCTCTGCCTCTGTAGGTGCCTTACGGTCAGCTCGAGTATATCGGCTTTCTCGAGTTTGCTGTGCTTGGTATTCTCGAGACGTGCGCTGTCCAGGATGAGCGCTTTCAGCGCCGCCAGCGACTGATTGATCCTGGCCCGGCGTCTCTTCTCCATTAGCGGTTTGTTGGCCTGCAAAAAAGGCGAAAAGCCAAAATTAGCGAGGAAAATTTATCGCGAGAATTGCCATGTCATTTGTAAGCACATAGGTGTGAATGTACATACGAATGAGCTGCCGTTTATATTTTAATTTGTATTTACCTCATGAGAGGCAGGCGCAGGACGGTCAGTCCCTACCTGTACTTTGTTTAAGTCATACAATTAACTATATTTTAGCAAATGTATTCTTTATTATTTTTTTGAATATATATTTTGATTGTTTTTTATTTATTTAAATATGCAAGTATTTCTTGCCCTAAATAATTCTTGCACACGAGAAACCTAAGACGATCGTTCGCTAAATTTCACAGCGAGAAGTATAATCGGTACACTCATCGACAAGTTCCGCGATAAATTTTTCTCCGTGTACGCATCGCAAAGCGGGTAAATCGGTCACCCGTGCGATCCGAATGGGTTCGACAAAGATCGTTAAAAATATATTTTCATTCCTACATTCGAACGCGGAAGACTGAAAAAGAAAGAAAAACACGAAGAGGAACGTCCGTTTCTCGCATACTGGCTTTGTGCGTGCGTGGTTCGCGCCTCTCAAACGGCCCCGACGATTCCCCGTCTTTTCTCTCTTTTTCTCTTTCACCGGTCTCGCTTTAGCGGCACGGGACCGCGCTGGCAGAGTGCCGAGCGACTCTTCGCAGCTCTCGCGAGCCTTGGAAGAGCGACCAAGCGGGCCAAGAGGGGCTCGCTAAGTGGCGAGGTAAGAGACGAGGGAGGATAAAAACTGCACTCTCCGTCCCTCCTTCCCTCTCTCTCTCTCTCTCTCTCTCTCACTTCGCCCTTTTAAATTTTACTGGAAAAAGCACGATAAAGACGAAGCTGGACGAGAAATTCGTACATTTCCTTTCTCTCTCTTTATCTTTCTCTTTCTCATCGTCGTTACCCTTCCGGACGGCAACATCGGGAGCGAGGAAGAGATTCGGAAAAGAATTTATATATAGATATACACTCGTACGGTATCTCCTGAGTGGCGAGATGAAAGTGGTCGTCGAAAGATTAAGTCGGAACGATGCGAAGCAACGATCGTTCTTTTTATCCCTTTCTCCCTCCCTTGGCACCCACCGTCACGCTCTCACGCCTCCTCTTTTTACAACGCGGCACCGGGTACCGCGAAATCGCCGTGCGGAAGGATTCGAGGAGGAAAGAAAAGCATAAAAAAAAAGGAGAAGCGAGAAGAGTAACCGGTCGTAAACAAAAGCCGCACCAGCGTTCTCGATCCCTCTCCCCTCGTCGCTGCGAAAAAGAGAAGCGAACGAGAGACAAAGATATACGAGCGAGGAGAAGAGAAAAAAAAAAGATAAAAAAGGAGAAATTCCGCGAAATTCGCACGGGCGAAGGTCAAATCGCGAGGGGTGAGGAGGCGAGAGGGAGTAGAGGAGCGACGAATTGCCTCCAATGTGCGAGTTTCGTGGTCGAGGGAGAGTGGGACGGATCGGTGAGACGAGCGGAAGAGTGGTGCGGGTGGGGTGAGGCGCGAGAGGCATGGAAGTGGAAGCGACTCGACAAACGTCGAACGATGGTGGGGGGGTTTGAGTGGACGGCGGGGGTGGGGGAGGGGGGAAGATGACGCGGCGCGCGGTACGTTCACACGGGAGCGACTCGGCGAGTAAACAAACGAGCTCGCGCGCGTCCGTGAGCTTCCGAATGTGTGCAAGAGCTCTCCACACACGTGCGGAGTTCGAGCCGCGTGTCGCGTCGCGTCGCTCGACTTCTCTCTCTCACTCTCTCTTATTCCGTCTCTCATCGGGTCCTTCTATTATTACAGAAGGCTCGCGCACGCACGAGCGCAATTCGATATACAAGCGCCGGCTATCTTCTTTTATCTATTTTCCTCTCGCGCGTCCCGTCTTCGTTCTTTTTCGCTCACCGAAGCGAGCCGTAATTTGCCAATAATCCACGCACGCTCGAGTGCCTCCTTTCGCTCGTCCCGACCATTCCGACTAACGGATATCGGCGAATGACGGATTTCTATTCCTCGGAATTTCACGAGAGGGAAAAAAATCGCGTCGGCGGCGTATCTGTACGCGGAAACACCCACCGTGGACGTGGGCCGTCGCGACTCTCTTCTCGCCCGTGAATAATCGCCGTGAGAGAAGCCAGCCAAGGCGTAACGAGACCCGCGCGAACAATATCGGAGCGTGAATTACGAGCGAGCGACTCCGTCGTACGCACGCGTGTGCATTTCCGACCTATCGCTTGAACGAAAATTCCAATCGTATTCGCAGAGGATAATTGCTTATCGATAACTCTCCCTTTCTCGGCACGCGACGACGAAAGGGAGAGCGAGATTGGCAAAAATGATCGGAGATAAGGCAGAGCGCGAAAGTCCAGCGAGTCTGGTCGTTCCTCGTTTGTCATTGTCGTCGCGGCGGTTCTTTTTGCGCGATTTGCCGGAGGGGAGGGGAAGCGGGGATTTGCCGTTCCGGTCCGCCTGTCGCGACGAAGCGGTGGGGGTGTCGCATTCGACGACAGGTAATTAAGCTGGCACCCGCGTGCGTCCCTCCGCTAAGTACCGTCAATTAAGCCCTCTCCGACGGTGTTCGCCGAAGACGAGAGCAAAACCGCCGGGAAACTGCCACCCCCTCCCACCCCCTCCATCCCTCTTGTCGCGAGTACCCGACACGCCTTCATTAGTCCTCGCAATCTCGGAATGATTTCATTTTCCCAACTTCTGTTTCCATAAGTCAAGAAGCGAGATCCGATAACGATCCGAAACGAGTTTTCGGCAGTCCCGAACACGGAAATTCAGCGGAGCTTCGATCGTTGGAGGGAATATCCTCTCGTAGCGTGAATTTCAGAATTTTCTCCTGAACCCAACAAAGGGAACGGGTATAGTATGTTTTTTCCATTCGGATAGAGGAAGCGTATCTTCTACCGAACGTGGCGCTACACGTGGCCACGAGCGATACGATAACGACTCGTAAAATACATCCAATTATTTTAAATTGGTTTTGCAAGGGTCGTTCTTACACTTTCTCCGCTCCACCTCCGGAGAGCGTTTGTCATATTTTTATTTCGTCCGCCCGATTCTTAAAACCGCGTAATGCCTCCCTTTTTATGAAAAATAGAACGCACCCGCAATGACCTATATTTCACGAAGATCAAAGGACCGTTTCCAAGACCGATTATTTCAAGACTTTCCTTCTCTTTGAGCTCTTATTTTTTTCGTCGGAAATCGTTTCTCGTTCTTGGGATACTCCTTGCGAAATCAGAACCGTCTCTATCGATCCGAATAATCACTGGTGTCGCGTGCCGTGACGCGCGACACTCGAAATCCGACCTCAAAAACCTCCGAAGTTGCTCCCTCCACTTGACTACGGGGTTGCTTGGCCCTAGGGGGCGTAGAGAGAGAGAGAGAGAGAGAGAGAGAAACGGAGGGGTTGCGAAAAGGAAGGGTGGCGGGAAACACGGCACGTGCCGAGTTCGTATCACGCCTGGAGATTAAGTGCGGGGAGAGCGTTACGCGTCGAAATCTATCGAGGGGTGGCGCGCAATAAATGCGAATTATCGCTTCGATGCCGTCCCAAGATATACATATGTATGCCTGGATTAGTTTCGCGAATGAAAGAATATTTCTGAAATAAACAAAAGAAACTCACTCTACGTCCGTCCGAGTGTTTTGGGCTCGGGCTTAGACTTGGACTGGGACTGGGTGCCGGGCTAGGGCCCTGATGCACGCTCTGCTGATGATGCTGGTGGTGGTGGCTGTGGTGATGTTGCTGTTGCTGCTGCTGTCGGTGAGAGTTAACCGCTGATTTCTTCTCCTGGTGCCTAAGCGAGTGTAGACGCGCGGTCATCTTAACAGGCCGCGACGGCCCACGAGGCAGGCTCGATTCCCAGCACCCGACTTGACGGACTTGTTAGATGGGCCGAGTCGATCGGCATTTCGCGAAAACTCGCGACCAGTTTTTTCAGTCGGACCGGAATTCAATCGTCGCTTTCTTTAGCGCGCGAGCACACCTCTCACTTGGCCACGTCGAGTTTGTCGATTCTTTTCTTATACCTCCGTGACGTGAGAGAAAAAAAGAGTTCGGAGAACCCGACGACGACTAGCGCCGTGAAAAATGTATTATTCCGCACCCCGTAGGGCGTACATACCGTAGCACGTGGCGCTAACCACGCGTCATCGAACCACTTGTCACTCGCGCGCGCGGCCTTTAGTCACCGTGCGTGTAACAAACTCCGAGGACGTCTATCGACACCTCATCCCGACTCTCACAACTCTTTTACATAACCACTGCAATTTCTTCTCGGAACCAAGTGGAACGGTCCGGTCACAGTCCGAGTAATTCCACTTTTACTCTACTACGGTCCAACGATCTTTCATAGACGAAACTCTCGATCCTCTCCACTGGATCTCGAATTTTACTCGTCGCGAAAAACGAAAGCTCGAGTCGTCGCACGCTGAAGATGAGAAGTGTGTGGTATCCAAATATAATCGCGTACGATGTTTTCTCAGGAATAGAGAGAGAGAGAGAGAAAAACGGAGAGACGAGACGAGACGTGCTCGCGCGACGAGCAACGTTGACGGACTGTGGCGGCGGCGAGGTGCTGCCTGGCGGCATCGACGATCGCGCGCGTGCCGGGACGGCGAGGGGGAGTTGCGCGTCGTGGTTGGTCGCGCGCGCGCGAGCTAGCGCGACCGTCGAGAGGGGGGCAGCGGGGGGAAGAGAGTGGAGGAGTTGAGCGTCGGTGGCTCGTGTGGGTTGAGAACGGGGGAAGGGCGAAGGGGGATATTCGCTCACGCGCGCCCTTGCCTGCGGCTACGTGCGGTTCTCTCTCTCTCTCTCTCTCTCTCTTTCTCTCTCTCTCTCGCTCTCTCTTTCCTTCCATTCGAGTTTGCGTCGCGCCGCGTGAACGTCCTTCTTATCGCGTGCGCGCGAGCGGGCAGGACGCTCGAGTCGCGCGCCACTTTTATTGCCAAGGCACTGTCAAACGCCGACGGCGAAGGAAATCGATTCGAATATCGCTTCTTCTCTCCACCTTTTTTTCCCTACTACTCCCTATCTCGCTTTTTTCTCTCTCCGATATTTTTCCCTTTCGGGAATTTTTTCTCCTCTTTAATTCTCTGTTCTTTTTTTTCTCTCTCCACGCGCGTACACGCCGCGTGGTTCGAGCTAAAAAATTAATGTCTCGTCGTAAAACGCGGTATGGAGAGAATGAGAGAGAAATAGCGTGGAGATGATTTCGGAGAATGGACAGTTGCGCAACAACGCGTGTCCCTCGATAACTGACCCTTTTGTTTCGCGCATTTTCGACGCGCGTGGATCGTGAGTGGAAAATGGTATGGAACAGTCGGGGTAGAAAAAACAGGACGTAAAAATTTCGAAACTCGACAATCGGTCTGCCCAAGCGTTTATCGGCGAGACGTGTGCGCAGTTGAAGCAGCGATCGTCGGAATTAGGGCGGTGACGTTTCTAATCGGTCTCGAGCAAGACGCACGTTCGAGTCTTCCGTCTCGTGTGCGACCAAGAACGATTCTGTGGAAAAGAGAAGACCGTAACGAACGTTATCGGGAAACGCGATTTAATTTATAGAATTTATCGCTATTTTTGAAATAAATCGCTGTCGATTTTTATTTTTTCAAAATCGTATCGCGTTGCGCGGCGAAACGCGAAAAGCGCAAAAAGCTGTCGCCCCTTTCATCCTCGGAAAGACTGTATATATAATATATGCGCCGGTACATATACATGTACGCGCGAGCGCGGCACGTTTCCAAGACCCCGATTATACCGAATTAACATAACGTACACGACCTGCGCGGGCGCGTTCGCGATAATCGCACGTCGGCGCGAAGTACGCGCGCCTGCCGCTTTGTTTACGACTTCTCGATAAAAAAACGAACGAGAAGAGGGAAAAAAACCGAGGAAGGCTTTTTTATTTTCACTGGCGCACGTTCGCGAATTTCGAAAGTTGATACGGGTTTACGGTTGCGTCATTTGCATTTATCGTTATTAACGCTGTTATCGTTATTGTACATATTTTATTCGGTATCTCCGGATGTCTAACGTCTATCCTAGCGAAAATTCGTTCATCGCTCCGATATCGATGCTCCGAATCGCAAAATTGTACCTCATTTTTCGATAATTATACGCAAATAGGGGGAAATTTCGAGGACAGTCGAGAGTAATTCGGTAGATCTCGTGCCGCGAGTGGGTTAAGCCCGCGCGCTCTAATCTCTCCTCCCGGTAGTTTAGGCACGCGGTGAATATCGCGAAAAAGACGTGGGAGTGTGTGGGAGAGTGAGAGAATGAGAGAGGGGGAAGAGGGGTGGCGGGAGTCGAGGCCGCGTCGAGGCGATGAGTCCTCAGGGCGGCGGTCGTTCGAGCGAGCCGAACGAGCGAGAGAGACAGAGAGGAAGGGATAGAGAGAGAGGAGCGGTCCGACTCGGCGGCAGTCGGCTCGTCGGCACGCGCGTTCACACAGACACGCGACGCACACACACGCGCGTGAAACCCGCGCACGCCCGTGATCGCACGCTCGGCGAGGGCGTGCGTGCCGCCGAGTCAGATAGAGCGAGAAAGATGGAGAGAGAGAGAGAGAGAGAGAGAGAGAGGAAAGCGTAATCGCTCGGCCGGCTCTCCGAATGTACACCCACCCATCCACCCACACCGACGCACACACTCGCGCTCGAGCGTTCAACGGGGGTGATCAATCGTGCCGGGGGATTTCGGCCGAATTAGTTTTTTTATGCTTCGCGCGTCGACCAGGAAGAGAGATAGAGAGAGAGAAAAAGGGAGGGAGGGAGAGGGAGTCGAAAGGGCTGCGTTGATTCTCTTTACAGTTAATTTGACGCACTCGCAGTGCGTTTTATCTCCTCCACCTCTTTTTTTGTTGCCACCTCTCACACCGCCTGTTTTTTGTTTTTTTTTTTAAACGCCCCGGTTCCCAGAACCTCGTTATCACCTCCGCATAACGGCTCACGCAGCGATGAATTCGTCGCGAAATTTCAGCTCGCGGCTTTTCTGCATCTCGGTTTTTTTTGAATAACGATAGGAGAAAAAAAAGCGATCGGGCCTCTTCGATCGGCAAGGGATTCCGGGTGTGGGAGAGAGTCTTTCTTCATCATCCCGGGGTTCCTCGTCTCGCTTCTTCTTTCTACTCCTTTTTTTCCACTCTCTTCGTCTTCTACTTTAAGGCTTTTTTATCTCTTTTTCGCTGGGATGCTCGCTAGTCCGAGTCGTCGTGCTCGTTTTGCCGCACGAAGGTCCCTCGCGCGAGATTCCACGGACGGAAGGTCGCTCGGTTGGAAAGAGTAGATGAGGAGGATGAGGGGGAAGTGGAGAGGGTGAAGGCGGAGGAGGAGGAGGAGGAGGAGGGGGCTGTCGAGCGAAGAGAGAACCATCGATACCCGTTTTCTTGCCTCGGCGACGAGTGAAGACCCAGGGGTATATATTTCTTCGGCGCTTTCCGTTCTTCCCGAAAAGTGCTCGCCGCTTGTGTATTGTATACCTGCGTATTTATATTCACTCGTCGACCGAACCGTTCTGCGAATAAAGGAATTTTAATTCAAGCCCCAGTTATAAATAATATAAAGCCTCGGCCGATATTATTTTTTTAAATATACATACGCGAACCGTTTAACATATTATATAAAACGAGGAGTGCGATATAATCGTTTTTGTTTAAAAATCAAGCTCTCTGATAGAGCTTTGATGATAGCTCGTGCTATTTTCTTTGATCGCGAGCAAAATTCGAGTCTGTCGTTAAGAACGTTCGAAGAGGACTCGATAAAATATTCTTCCGAAAATTGTATCGGCGATCGATTGTGTCCCTTCGCGCGTTTCGAGTGTGCGCTGGTGCCTTTGATTTACGGACGAAAAGTTTCGGAACACGGCGTGTAGGTGGGCGGCGGACGGGCGAGTTCGCTCCTCTCGATATATATACTCCCCCGCGTACACGCCCGCGCGCGCACGACGCGAGCCGCCACCGACGCCGACGCCGCCCGTATAACGATATATAACTGAGTCGTGCCACGCTCGCAGCTCGCTCGGAATGTGCCGTACCTAGTACCTGCCCGTGTCTCAATCTACCGGGTGAATCGAGAGTACCGATTAGCTTCCTCTTTGTCTATTTTTCCTCGAAAATAGTTTTAGTGGAAAACGAAAGAACCAAAATATTCTAGGGGCAGAAATCCTTGAGTTCTATTTTTTAGGGGTTCGAATCGGCGGTAATCGTAGTCTGCGTTTGTCGAGTACCGAGAGACATTTTTGTTAAAAAATTCAATAATTTGATAATTCGATAAAATCGTTTGTTAATATCAACTAGTGTACATTTCCAATCCGAAATTCTACACTGCGGAATACTATTTTGGCAACTTTCAAACGAATTTTGCTCGCATTGCGTCGGTTTTTCGAAATCGTTAAACCACGTTTTATCGAGCCTGCCAAAAAACGTGCGAAAGTAATAAATTTCCCGAGAATTTAAAATTTTTTCCTCCTTGTCGCTCCCTCACTCGAGCTACGCTCTTTCTGAATTCCGTCGCGCGAAATGAATTTTTTTTTTCTCGCGCTCGCGTCGGTCTCTTTTCTCGTGAGGTTACGTAACCCAAGTCTCGCATCCTCCTCCGTCCCTCCGTCGTCGTCGTCTCGCACGCGCGCCTTCCTCGAGCCGTATTATGCCCTCCCACCTCCGACTCTCGCGTTCTATATATAAAACGAGACGCGCGGCGCTCGCGAGAAACCGCCGGATGGTTCGTGCACGCGAAGGAAAAAAATTCCTCTCTTCGGCGGGGGATGAAGAGGGGAGGGGGGAGAGAGAAGGCCTGAAAAAAAGTCGACTAATTCGCGAGTAGCGATTAAGCCGCGTTTCGAGCTTCGCGTATGCATATATATTATATATTACACAGAAGCGGCAAAGTCGCGAATGCGCGCGCTGTATACGAACGGCAAACTCGACTCGGTTCTCTGTGTTTGAGCGTGTAAGTGGCGTGACGCCGTTACTTGTTACTGCACACGATCCGGCGCGCGCGAGCGAGCGGTATGACGCACGCCGGTGTGTATTGCGGTTGACGGGCGAGAGCGAGAGAGTGAGAGAGAGAGAGAGAGAGAGAGAAAGAGCGTGAGAGAGCGAGAGAGGCTGGTGGGAGAGAGAGGTGAGGAGCGTGGGTAGGAGCTGGCGAGTTCACCCGACTGGCGCCTCACGAGCTGGTGTGCCGTCCGTGTGCTTAGTCGATCTCTCCTCGTGTGCGAGACGTAAAGCGAGTTTCACACGAACGCTCCTGCATTATCGTAAAATCGCTCGAAACTGCGTTAATCGGTTTAAAAATTCTGCAGTATCATTCCTGATTCAAAAAATGTATCTATGAGATCAATTTTCGATAACTGCCGTATCGATTTTCGTTGGCAACTATTGTTCTGTAAAGAATCAAAGAGAAACGTTGTGGAAGCCGCTTTAACTGCTCGAGCGTCGGCGCGTGTGTCGTTCGAATTGCACGACGGTAGAGGCGAGACATTGCCCGGTACGCGAAGAGACGGGGCTCATTAACGTCGACCTCCTCCTATATCGCGCCTCTCCCCTCTCCTCTCTGTCTCTGCCACTACCTCACTCTCTCTCTCTCTCTCTTTAGATATTCGCTCGTGCACGGGTAATCATCGGCGCTCGCGGATGCGCGCGCGAGCAAACGCCGACACACGACGTCCGAACGAAAACGAGCCGCCGCTAACACGTAGGTGTCTACCTCGCCATATATCTTCTGTTTTTTTTACTCCAACACACGAGCCCGTGTGCGCGCCTACCCCTCCTCCGGCTCGCCCATTTAAAAGCCACGAGCTTTATCGCGTCGAGAGCGTGACGAGCCGGCGAAATCGACGAATTCGATGCGCTATATGACCAGCCTTGCCGGTTCGATTATCGTTATATGCGTGCGTATATATGGTCAAGGTCGGAATTATTATATATACAGGGTGTCCAGAAATCATCGCTCGTCATTTAAATGACGATTGTTCGTTCGTTTCATGAAAAAAGTATTCTCTTTTATTTTTTGGTACGACGCACAGTTATCGAGTTGTTTGGCTCTTTCTTTGGCTAATCAAAGACGATTTGTAGCCACGTACGTAGCTTGTACTCTAATTTTATCGCTAAAATTCTACCGAGCTCCATAATGAAATTAACATGTTTCTGTCAATTATAAAGCGTTAACAGTGTAAAAATTAAAAAGAACTTTTCTATTTGCGGTCTTGAAGCGTTTCCATTTGTTTAGAACATTTTGATAATTCTAGGACTCTCTATAAAGCGTGTACGTCGTTTCTCAGATCTTTCTAAACAAAGAAACTCACAAATCAAAGACTTCCTCTCTCTATTCGTTCATGGAACGGTTTAATGAATTTCAATGAAATTCTAGAAACCATACTGTATTTTCCGCACACCGCTGTCGCTTATCTATAGTTCGTGGCTGTTCGAGCCCCGGTGAAAATTTTCGCGCGTGCACTCCCGTCGGTGTCGACGAAAGTCGAATATCGATGAGAGAGCGGCAGAAATGGCTGGATGCGCGATGTAATCCATATAGCGGGGCTTTTTAATGGAACGAGAGACGCGTACGGGTTACGTCAATGAGCGACACGTACACGTATATTTTTTTCTCTCTACACCAGCACAGTCCCGTCCTCCACGTGCATCGCGATTACGAACGAGAGCCGCTTTTTATAAAATCGCTCGGGAGGCGCGATGCTAAAAGTGTCGCGAGCGCTCGCAAGAGAGAACGAAGAAAAAAAAAACCGAGAATTATTTTTGCGCCGTGCACGATATAGCTCGCGCGTACACACACACACGTACGAGACCGAGACCTCGTGCCTTTATCTGCGAAACGAAACGTACGTGACGCAGTCGCGAATTCCAGCGGTCACGCGAAAACCGTACGATTTTTCCGCGCCTCGTGTTGTTTGATATACGTCTATGCTTCAAGGTAAAAAATGAATAGAAAACGGTTGAAATTTCGTCGAGGGAACTCGAATTTTTTTGCATGGAGATCGTTTCTTGGTATAATATATTGAAGAGTCATTGTACAGGAAAAAGTAGAAAAAAATGTTCTCGCATGGTCATTGTTAGTTCGAGCTACAAGTTCGTCATTATTTAGATCGAGTTGAATCCTAAATCCGTACAGTGTACGTTGAAAAATAGCGATCGTTTAGATATTTTTGCAATAGAGATTTGACACGAATAAAAGTGTCATATCGATTAATCTAACAATAAATGGCAACGTTAGGCTCTGAAAATTTTCGGTAAAAATCGATCGACCGAAAGCCTGGATGTAGCGAAATTCGAGAAATCGTCGTACGTTAACGCAACGCACGAGAAAGGATAGTCCTCATTAGCGGCAACAACGTTTTGTGTGTGGCCTTCGCGATTGCGAGCTCGAGCACGTGCCTTTGTGTCGCGCTATCTTCCGCTTTTAACGATCGCGAAATTTCCGTTTGCACGACGCTGAAATGTTTCCGCGTCGTAGCAGCTCTCGGTACTGCGAAATTTCGAGATTGAGAATGCAAAACTCTTTCCGATCGGCCAAGTAGAGCGGCGTCCGTAATGCGCGTCTTTTGTCGTTTACCGCGAGCCGTAATCTCGGTTGGATGTGGCTTCTCGCTCCCCCTCTCTTCCCACTCGTACCAACTACCTGTTAACCGGATTTCCGTATTACGCAGATTGCCGTGACCTTTTTTTCATTCAACTCTCTCTCACTCGATTTTTCGCGTCTCTTTTTTCGTTCGCGTAGATGCACCGTTGTTATCGCGCGTTATCTTCAATCTTCGTAAGATCCGTTAAGCTACTCAATTTTTTTCGTTCGCGATTTTCTGTATTAAAAGAGTGTTAGAACATCGATGGACGATATTCGTCTATAAAGGTTTGAGAATAGAAAAATTTTAATATATGTATAGTCAAGTGGGATTATTTCGTAAAATATTTATTGAGATTTAAATATATTTAAATTTATTTTAATAGCCTTGAAAATTCAGACTGTGGTAGTCCTTACATCGCTCGTGCGAAGCTCGAAATGACCAGGCCGAAACGCCGAGCGGAGGCAGCCGGCCAGCGAGGCTTTGGGTATATAACGCGCGCCAGGTCATTATGACTGCCGGGCTAACGCCAACGGGCTATGCATCATTAATGGTGGTCGTGTGCGCGCCGCTGTACTGTCCGCTCACGCTCGCGCTACCAGTCTCCCACGATACGCGCCGCCGACGGCCATTTCGCGCCGTGCATTTTCATAATTTTATACTGGGTGTCCTTAAAAATGCGAAAACAATGGTTCTCTCTATCGAAGAAAAATTTGAAGGCGATACCGCTAACCTACCAATTAACAAAAATGATTCATAAAATATGAATTTCGCAAGGAAACTGTTTATCAAAATTAAATATTTCGTATCGTAAATGTGTATAAAATTTATTCATTCGAAGAACAATTTTACATTGAAGCAACGAAAAGTTATTTTTAAATTCCGTGCGGACACCAGATTCGCGAGTATAATTGTGGACAGAACAAAAAAAGAAAAAAAAGTAAAGAGAAAAAAAAACGATAAGGCGGGGGATTCGCAAATGGATCGAGAGCTCATCGCGACGATAAGATAGAGCCGTCGGGTAATAATAATTGGGAACAGCGGCGAGCTCGCACGTTCGGCCACTGGGGCTCATTGGACGTAGCGCATAATTAATGCGAATCGGGAAGGGAGAGTAGGGGGAACAAACCCCGGTTGACGTTTGTATGCAAATGCGCGAGTTCGCGTTCCGTTCGTGGTCCTTCCGCCTCGTCTCTCGAAATTTCGGCTGTTTCCCATTTTTCGCGTTAAATTCGAAATTGCTCATCCAAACAATGGCCCACAGAAGTAAGCGAGACGGAAGATTTATATTTCTTCTTCCTTCATTAAAGTCGTCGTTTCCGCTCTCTTATGATCGAATTCAAGATTTCTGATACGAAAATACTTAGTTATCGAATATTGCAAAACTTGTTCTGTAATGCTAAAAAAATGTCTTCTAAGATGAAAATAAAAACATTGTACGAAATACATGAGTCGACTTAATAAACATCTCTTTATTCTCTATATCTAGTGATACATTTGCAATGTCTGGATAAAGTTCTGGTTCGAAATTACAACAGTATAAATAGATAAATAATAGAATATTTTTCATCGATTTCATCGAAAAATGTTTGGCTGGCGGACTAAAAAAGTCTATCTGTATAC
The DNA here is from genome assembly GCA_003055095.1 of Goniozus legneri. NCBI lineage: Eukaryota > Metazoa > Arthropoda > Insecta > Hymenoptera > Bethylidae > Goniozus > Goniozus legneri. The sequence goes on from NCVS01000094.1 coordinate 110,386, forward strand.
GTTTGTTTCTCTTTGCGAATGAAAACATCGGAGACACGTAGACGCTTTGGTACGATAAGACTCGGAGCTCGTGCGCGATTCTCTCGCGCGCTAATACACACACGACCGAGCCGACACACGCGAGGTGCGGAGTTATCTTATCGGTATAGTGAGCGCGACGTCGGCGTGGCCAGCGAGCACCGATCTGTCTCTCGCAATTCCCCTCCGGCTACCGGACAACGGCCATGTCTTATCGACGTCCCGCTTCCACGCACACGAACGTCAACGATATCGTTGTGTCGGTGGACAAACACCCACGCTTCGAGCTCGAGGATCGATATTTAAAGATTAACGGAACCTCGGACTAGAGAGAGAGAGAGAGAGGGAGAGAGAGAGAGAGAGAGAGAGAGAGTAATTTATCATCGAAAGTCGCGAGCCAGAAATTTTTTTTTCTTCGTCGCTTCTTTTTTTTCCCTGATACTCTCGTCGTTTCTTTTCCACGATCGATGCGATCGGTTTTTGTTTTCCTCTCGCGCGAATACTCGCGATTCCTCGTTGAAAGAGTAATTTTCTTATTGACGAGAGTTTCGGTTGACTCGAGACGAACGACACGCCGAGGACGTAAATAGAACTCGATGTGTCGCGGAAACCTCGCGTCCGTGAGCTGTCTAGGTTTGGTTATAAATATCGTCGTTACGGAGAGATGAGCGGCCACCGAAACATTCGCGAGCTTTTTTTTTTATAATGACCATCATTTCGAGTGCCGAAGGACAGAAATGGAGCGAGAAGGGAGAGAGGTGTATATACGTCTTCCGGTTTGCACCGGAAAACGGAAGTTTCTTCCCTCTCCATCTCTCCCGCGTTTATCATCAGCGACGCTTCGACGTCATAACGACGGTTGCGTTTAATCCACGCCGCCTCTCCCTCTCTATATCTCTCTCGCTCCCTCTCTCTAGTAATTCCCCTCCATTCATCCATGAAGTACGTGCGATGCGCTCTCGCCATTTCGCCGCTCTATCTCTTTGACGTCTCTCTCTTTCTCCCTCTCTTTCTCTCCGCATGGAGGAAAAACGTGGCTGTGTTAAAAATTATGTATTCACCGCGACACTTGCGTTCGAAATGACGCCTTTGGTTTAGCCAAATGAAAAACGAAAATTAAGCGATACGTCGAATAATCGATATTCGATACTATTTATAAGAAAATAGAGCTTGGAAAATTATATTAAATTATCTTACGAGCTAAGAATGTAAAAATTAAAAGAATTTATCTCTCGCCGCAAGTTAATAATTATGTTGAGTTGATTCGATATATTAACAATCTATCGCGGTACCTGGATTTTTTCTTTCGTTATATTTATGGTAACGTGTATCGAGAATTTAACAGGAAGCTTTTAACAATGAAACGGTTTGCTCAAAAGCCCAACCCTGATGTCAACAGAAAATCCTAAATTTGGATGCAACAAGAATGTTCTCATGAAAATTAGAAAGCGGGAAAATTGATATTCGATATCGAAAATGGAATACCTAGAAGTCGTTCCATTCTTGTACACATTCGTTGCGCCGGACATCCGAAGCGCGGATCGTTAGTAGCCGGGCAATTTAAGCTTATTAGTTACGTAGCGCATAGATATAGCCCTCTCTCTCTCTCTCTCTCTCTCTCTCGTGATCTACGTTGCATACGTGCGCCAAGGCGGAGGCGTGACGTTACCGCCGGGCGTTTATTGCGAGGGAGGTCTTGCTCCTTTAATGGGCTTTGCGTGCGCCCCACTGCTCCGACGGATTCGTGACAAACGTCTGCCCGCGTAATACACGTACCGCTGACTCGATCGTACTCTCCTTCCTAACGCTGGAGGTGCAACCCGAAGTCAATTTACGAATCACTAAATAATTATAACTCATTACTCCAATAGACGTTCCTCTTTGAATTTTTTAAATTATTCGTCCCAACCATAATAACAACTAGTAAATATAAATGAGAACAACAACATATTGCTGTTTTAATTTATAATTAATGGCAATTCAGCGAGAAGATGGAAATAGTGGTTTAAAAGTGTCAGCGCTACTGGGTACGATTTTCACACGCGTCTGACCAGACACACCCATTTTCTACTAGCGAGTAGTCGGACGCTCTATGTAACGGGTGGAGCGTGCGAGATGCGAGATAAGCGAGAGTTTCGCTCTCGTGTCGTGCAGTGTGTGCGTGAGTGGCGCGGATTACGCGCGGCCTCTCGCCTTAACGCGAGCCCAGACGTGCGTGTCCATTTATCGGCGCTTATATCTCCCCCTCCTGCTTGCCTCTCTCTCTCTCTCTCTCTCTCTCTTGCTCTTTCTTCTCTTTCGTACTCGCTCGCTCGGCTCCTACCTCGTTTCGTACTGTAATGATCGCCGGAGGCCTTGTTAAGCGCGTTACGAGCGCTCCTACATCTACCTTCTACGTCATTCTGGCTTCTCCTTCTCCACTCTCTCTCTCTCTCTCTCTTCCTCTTTCTCACGTATTTCGCGCTCTAATATTTTCCCACTTTTCCCACCAAATTACCAGTTACAAATACTCTTTTTTTTACATCTTTACTCTCTTTTTTTACCGGGCAATTGATAAAACTGTTCGCTCGTTTTCCCTTTCGTGGAAGTGATAAAAATTGCGTGAGCGTCGGCGAGTGTTACGCGAACGCGCGCGTGTATATATGCCCCGGAGGGCACACACGCCGCGCTAGATTACCGCGCGGTTTCTCGCTCGAGAGCGCGGCAGACCGAGCAAGCCAGACACGTGCGTGTCCCGCTGGCTTTATCGTCCCTCAACATCGCGTCTCGCTCCTTCGTAACTTTTTCTCCGCTTCTGTATTATAATTTCGGATGCATTCTGATTATACATTTCCTCGGACGGAGCTTCTATCGACTTTTATATAAAAAAAAAGAAGGAAAAAATTCACCCTCTCTTCCCCAGTTCTCGTCACATTTTAAATAATAACAAAATAGAACGAAGATATTCACGCGTCTAGAATTCGCGTGAGTCATTACCGCACAACGTATACTTATCTCCGTCATGCATATTCACAATATTTGAAAAAATAAAACTGAAAAACGTCACTGTCCCCCTTTCATTTCTCGTCGAATTTATCATTTTTTCTTCGTTATTCCCTCTTCCTCTCTCTCCCGATTTCGCCATTTATGTCACTCTCCCCTGCGGCAAACTCGCGCGCACGCACATTCGCCGAGAAACTCGCTCGTATGCAGCGCTCGCACGTTTTCGCGTGCGAGAGAGAAAAGAGAGCGCGCCCGTGAGTCCCCTGGAGAGAAAAATAGAGAGAAAGAGCGAGAGAGAGAGAGAGAGAGAGAGTGCGGTATATAACTACGCGCACGTATATATATATATATATATATATACGCGTCGTAAAGTCGTATCGGCGATAAATAAAGATGAAGCCGACACGATAAAATGCAGGGCACGAGCGTTTTCGCGCGCGCGTACTTTTCTCCCCCTCGTGCCCGCTCCGCTCGTTCTCTACAACCTTCGTCCTCTGGCAGCCCTCGTTCCTCTTCGGTGTAGCCTCGTACCCGCCATTTTGGCTCGATTGCTCCTTCCGCGCTATCTTCAGTTTCTCGCTTCTCCTCTTTATTCTTACTTTTTCTCTCTGTCTCGAGCCATTCCTCGTTTCTACTTCGCCTCTTGTATTTTCCCTTTCGTAATCCGGGCGCTCTTCGTTCGGTATCCTCGCACCGGCATCCTCGCCCATTATTCGAGCAGCTCGGCTTCATCGCTTCATCCACCGGGCGCTATCAAACCGCCGCGCGAAACGAGCCGCACAGCCGTAAAGCTCGTGCCTTCTCTCGGCGACCGTTCTCCGATAGCGATTCCGTGTTAGTCCTAGTATCCCTTCCGGTTTCCTTCGATATGCGCACCGAATGCAATCATCATTTAGTCCCCATTCGCACGATAAATACAATTTTAATTCGAAATATAGTTTACTTTACTAGTTATTCGAATCCAAAATTTTCACTTGTTATCCGTTACTTTATTTGAGTAGCGTTAATCATGCTTAAATCGAGCATTAATCAAGATCCCGATCGAGCTTGGATAAGGCGATACAACAGTTTCGGAGTAGCTCCGTCAAGATCTTGTACTTATACTTTAACGAACGCGTGTCACCGAATAGATCCAGACTCGATCTATTACAGCCTATCCGCGTACGGAAATCTAGAAAGAGAGACAGCGTGGAGAATGGAATTGGCCGAGAAAAAGTGCAGAAGAGACGAAATGTATGTGTTCTCTCTCTCGCACGGTGTCCTCTTTCCGAGGTTTTTTCTACTCTCGTTTATCGGGTCTCACAGTAGCGTGGGAGGCGAGCGAACAAGCTAGAGAGAGAGAGAGAGAGAGAGAGAGAGAGAGAGAGAGAGAGGTGAAAGTAGAGAACCCGTCCGAGCGCGAAGCTTTGACGCGGGTACGCGCCGGTGTGGTGGTTGCCGGTGTATATAGAGGGAGAGGAGGATGGGGATGAAGAGGGGGATGAGTTGTCGGGGTCGTGGGTGTCGGGCAACGTGCGATGCCGTGACATCCGCCCCCGCCGCGAGCACCACCCCATTTCCCTCGTCTCGTCCAACGTTTCTGGCGTGCTAGCTATACTCTCTCTCTCGCTTCCTCCCTCTTTCTCGCTGCTTCTGTCTCTCTCTCTCTCTCTCTTTCGTGCGCGCACGACCACCGAACCTACGAGAGAGCTCGGGGTTCGAGCTCGCCGTTAATCCGTTTATCGCGTTACCGCCACCGCCGGTCTCGCAACCACCCCCGCCCCCTCCCCATATCCCCCTTTTCGCAGATCCGAACTTCCCCCCCAGCCGCCCGCCCCTCTTACTGACACCCACCGCACCAGTCCAACGATTCAGCCACCCTCTCTCACCCCACCTAGCGTTACTCTTCTCTCGCTCGCGCGTGCTCCGCCACCGCACCGACGTCTAGCTCGCCCACGGCAATTCTAACCTAACCTAACGTATCCTGCGGTTGCCACCAAGATCCCCTTGCGCGTACAGTGCCTCTCAAAACTTTTTTTTTAATCGTTTTGGAATAAAAATTCGCGAAATATTCGAATTTCGGGGCAACGTTTCATTTTTCTTGTTTCGTTCGATATTGATGGATCTTTCAAAGCGAATCGTTTGTATTGACAACGTTTTTGAAAGCGTTTCGCAGTTAGCTTTCGACCCGTCGATTTGACTTTTCGAGGGTACTCTGTTCGCTTATTTATCATTTTTTCTCCCCTCTTTGGCGAATAGGAAGTTCGCGCCTAATGTGATTTCTGCATTCGATTTGTCGATCACGCACGAGAAATAACTGGAAAATCACTCGACCGGCGCTTCAGAGGACCGATAACGCGACCCGATTGCGCTTTATTTCGGGCAGGCAATTTTCGGTGGCAATCGATTGCTCTCGCGATTAAACGACCTTAATCCTCGCGTCGTCGTTTCACGATGAAATTTTTTTTTCTAACCGAGCACGCGGGGCGGATATTTTTTTCGGTTCGGCGCGTATATTTTTTTGCAGCGCGCAAATGTCGATCACCGAGAAGCGAAATTATGCCGTTTTTGGAATCGAGTTTCGAGCGAAACGAGAGCTGTGGAAGCCCTCGGCATTAAATCGCAAATCGAGTAACTTTCGGTGCGATGCTTCCGCACCTGTGTTCCGGAGGATTTCTGAGTCGACGGACTTGCCGCACTATATACACTCCGTGGTATTAACAGGGTGTCTCGTTTCGATCAATTCATTCGATATCTCGTAATTTTAAAAACTCACGCGCTTTTAATAACAATTAAACCGTTCATTCTCAAAAGATGAAGCAACGAAAGAGATTTACTTCACCCTTTACGCATACGTTGCTTGAATGGTTCTTGCCTTAAATCAAAGGTGCCGAACTTTCGACTGAATTGCATATAATGGGACACCCTATATAGAACAGACTCGAAACGGCTGAGAGAGAGAGAGAGAGAGAGAGAGAGAGAGAGAGAGAGAGAGAGAGAGAGAGACGGCGGTTGGAGGCCGATGGTGAGCATTAATCATCCCCCGGCACGCCATGGCCATTCGCAAACGGCGCCCCTTTTGTCCCTCCCTTCGTGTCTCCTCTTCCTCATCCCTTCGGAACGGCAGCTTTACCGTCAGTGGTGCTCGATCATCCGTTATACGGCGTTGTCGCGCTCGCCCCCGCGAAGGTAAATCTTCGCGTAACACGAAATACATGTAGGTCATTATGCCGATATCGTTTTCACTTCTTTCTTCTAGCCGATTAGAGCACATCTTGACTTTCGAACTGTTGCGATAACTAAGCTCATTCTTTTTTTTCGTTTAGGGGTTCGTTGAAAGGCTACTGAATGAGAATGTTAAAAAATAGCTTTCTTGTCTTTTTCAAATTTACCCCAAAATAGTAATCGTAAATTTCAAGAACCATCAAGACTTATCGATTCTTAATGGCAGAACGCGAATTCGATATTTTTGTCTGTAGATTTCGAAAGAGTTGGAAAATTATTAAAAGCGTTGAGAGAAGTGAAATTTCAATTCGGGTTCCTCTCTCCCGTAGCTCACCAATCGTCGTTATATTTCAGCGAGAGGCGAGGAGCAATTTTGCGCAACGCGCGTCGCGCCGCGCGCTGTCCGGGGGTTCGCCGGGAATATTTCATCGTTCGAGATTGTAAAGAACTGGCTAGGGAGGGAGGGGGGTGGTGGAACGAGAGGGAGAGAAAGGACGCTGTCTACCAGCCGGATGAAAGTTGCAGGAGAGCGCCGGCAGCCCTGCGCGATAACCGACGAAATTATTTATCGCGATCGTCCCTCTCGCTCGGCTCTCCTCCTCCCCCTCGGCCCCCCTCGGCCCCCCACGCGAATTTCGGCTTCTCCGTCTCTCTCCACCCTCCAGCGTCGCGCCGCCATTTCGCCCTCACCTACCACTCCGGATGAGTCGGCGTGCGCAACTGGGTTATTAACGTGCCCGAGGGTCAGAGGGATCGATCTCCACTGGGAACGGATCCATATAAAATTAAGATCCCGCGTCGTTTCCCTCTCCCTCTTTCCCGTTTCCGTATTTTCGTCCTCCGTCGACTTCCTCGTCTCTTTCTCTCTCCCGACGCCCTCTCCCTTCCCTTCCCTCTCGTCGTCATTACGTTTCGTCCTTCCCATTTGCGACACACTTCGATCTCTCCCTAATTTCAGTTAAATTCGTCCCACTCTAATTATTTTCCAATACTCGAGCTCTCGAACGGTTTCTTTTTCATCTTGATTATTTTGCTGCCTCTTGCGCGGTATTTTTTCGCGATCCCGCCGTCGGCTCAATTATCGCAGTTAGTGGTGAATCTAGTTTTGCTTCACTTACCGTTTATCTCATATATGCGCTGCTCGGCTGCGTGTACCTTGTACGATAATGAACTTCGGCTCGAGTTGACTCTCAGCGAACACAATACAACTAAAATATATGAATATGTTTTAAAATTTATTTCGCCAGTACCGCTATTTAACCTAACTATCGAATTTCGAATTATAATTTCTATTTTAGACAGCAAAAATGTCATAGAATATTTTTTAAATACCTTATATTTCGTATCTGAAGTGCAAAAACGTGGAAGGGCAGTTAAAGGGGGGCGAGTTACATTTCTACTCGTCTAGACTGTAGATGGAAGATAGCTGTTCCTAGAGAGGTTAGGTCAGCCGTAATCGCCGTTCGCCACACCCTTCCTCTCACCTTCTGATTCTTCTCTTTCGCTTCCGTCTCTTACTCTAACGTTCCTACATTCATCTTCTCTCCTTTCTCTCTCACTCACTCACCCTGACTCACCAGAGATCTGCAATCCGCGATCTCGTCATCCGCTCCACCCCGTCTACTACTCATCCTTCTTCGGCTGCTAGATCCCGAGGATTTTACCTTTGTCCCTTTGCTCTCTCTCTCCCTCTTCCTCTGTAGAGTCGTTGGAACCCGAAGGATAAATCCTCCGGAGAATCGGGGCACGTAGCGCGAGTTTTTTTGTTCGTTACGCGAGTGTTAGGCTCCCTCGCTGTATCCCTCATTCGTTTCAACAGTCCTGATAAATACGAGCCTTGGCAATGTCAATGACTATTTATTTTTCAGCTCAAAAGTATTATTCATTCTTTCTTCCCGTATAACCCCCGCAAGATCAACACTTGGCTGTCACCAATAAAAATATGTCTGGCGTCTATTTTGCTCATAACTTGAGTCGATCAAGATCGAAGATTACGTTTACACCGCTACCGGTGTTACCATTAAAATTGTTATCAGCGCCACTCGTGGCGTAAATCAGTACTCACCGTAGTACCGATAAAAGTGGAACTGTGGAACCGTGGCCAACATGAGAACTATTGTAAATAGGGATGAACCCGAATTCCGTCCCGATAGTAGCAAAAAATGATTTAAACTGTCCGAGTTCCGACCCATAGATTGACTATAGCGTCCGAGTTCCGTCCCGATTAGGATTACCCCCACTTTTCTACAGATTCCCCTACGACGCTTATTTCTGCATCATATTCTCTATCGGATATTTCTATCATTCGTTAATTTTACAAAACTCTAACACCCTGAAACCCTAATCTTTACGAAATTGCAATTATTACTATAACGGGAGAATCGCACGGCGTTCAGCGCGCGCTTCGCGCGCCCCGCGCCGTGCTCCCAAAAATATAATAACATTACAGGCAGTAGCTAATCACTGCAGGGACAAATCCTAACTTTTGCCTAAATTACAGTTTCTTTATTAAAATTATAAAAGATAAATTACATGGCGCTTGGCGCTGGAGGGGTAAATATGAGTGGTAGTGGGGGAAATTTTCATAGGACGGAATAAGACTGTCTCGGGACGGAATTTGGACGTTACCGAAAAAAATACGGGACGGAACTCGGAATTTTTTTACGATTTGGGACGGAATTCGACTTCTCCGGTAAATAGTATTCTACTATTAGTGGTTTCCATTAGTACATTAGTTCCGATATCCGCCATTGGTAGCGCTAACTGCGATCTTATGTTAGCGGCAGCGGATAGATACCAATCTTGATCACTATAGTAATATGTTACGAATTTAAAAAATTAGGTTTTATCGCGTTGTGTAATTTATTTGACTGTAAATTTCTAACTTGAAACGTGTCTCGGGTCGCATTTAGTTTCGTGAATGTCTCAAGTGTAAAATGTAGTTACTAAATGGCTAGAGCTTGTCGGAGTGATGCGGCCGCGGTTTTCCTGATGGGCCAGCTCGCGAGGATTATGTACGTTGAGAAGGTTAGGTTCAATTTTTTAAAGTTAAAAAATTTGATCGATCTTTTGAACGTATTTAAAAGTCTATATTTTGTTCGTCAACTATTTTAGAAATACAGATACAGACTATTAAATCCGGCCAAAAACGGATCAAATTCTTCAACTGGGAAAACAAAGTGAACCAGATCTGGATATCGAAAACTGAAAATTATTCAAAATGTATATTATTTCTCATGAATATTTTATTCATAAGTTTAGTTAAGATTGGCCAATTGAGTAATAGTTTTCACAATTTACGAAACGAGGAATGACAATAGGAATTAATTGAATAATCAAGATTTTCATGTTCTAATAAGACGCAAAATACCGATTAATCCAAAAGGAAAACTGAGCTACTAATGTTTGACGCGCGGAAATTACCGTCCTTTGGAAGCTAGGGGTATTTTTGTATAGATTTCTTGCCCGCGCACGGTGTGTTATATCGGCACGTTGTTTTACGAAAATATACGCACACGGCTCTCGTGCTATCGAAGCGTGAGCGCGCACGAGCATTGCATGAACGAACCGCTCGTCGCTTTAATTAAACCCGCACCACTGGGATTCCCTCTTTTTCCAATCTCTTTTTTTATTTTTACTCTCATTCCCCCTTTCAGTCGCAAATACAGAACAAGAGAGAAGGAGAGGCGAACGCATCGAGAAGGAATTAATTGATCGCCGTTAATTTGCCGAATAGGTACAACTCGCTTCCTCTCTCTCTCTCTCTCTCTCTCTCTCTCTCTCCCTCTAGCGTGTAATCCTCTTTTCGCGCGCGTGTACATCCAATCGCGGTGTGCGAACAATGTAAAATTCAGTTCGAATTTGCCGTTTAAAAGGTAAAAAGAAAAGGAGAAAGTAGAAATTCGAGAGAGCGAAAATATAAAAATCAAATGTGCAACGTTAATTAATAATATAACGAATTAGAAAAGAGAAATCCGTGCCATTCGCGTAAAAATTTCGACCGAGTACGTGCGCTAATATGCGACTATGTACAACGCAAATCCTGCAAAGCGATTACACTCGTCGATATATTATCGATGGCGATGAGGAATTAGCATATGCGAGCATAGAAGAAGTGATGAAACACCCAGAGAGAGGGGGAGAGAGACAGAAAAAAATGGAGAATCAGGAGATGAAAAGAGGTAGAAAATTTCGCCTGGTTTTATTCCGAGCCAGCCACGTCTGCGCGAAACATGTATATGTATATATCTATAGTATATCGCACATATACATATAACTATTTCCACCCTCCCGGTATTAATATCGCGCGCTTAGCCGGCGATGACGCGCGAACGTTTCCAGCCGGCGGCACCTACGCTCGTGCACCCCCTCCCTCCCCTTTCTCCACCTCTCGCCGGAGTAGGGGGATGAAAACCGTGGATCCGCTCCTATTGTGACTGAAAAGTTTTGAGCGATCGTGCAACAGTTGACGCACCCTCCGTGTAAGGGGGAGAAGCGTTTCCCGTAGTTGGATAGCAAGAGTGAGAGAGATAGAGAGAGAGAGAGAGAGAGAGAGAGAGAGAGGGTGAATGGGGTGGGAGAGGGGGATGAGACGGAGAATTCGAGGGTGCGCTCCCTCGCACGGAGCCACGCGTGACGGCGCATAAATCGGCCACTTAGGCCAGCCCCGAGGTTAGAAGGAGAGGAGCTCGGACGTGTCATGCACTAATTGCTCCACCGACTTCGTTTCTCGAATGAAAAATTATGGGAATTGATTTGTTAATGTTGATATCACGCATTTATTTATAAACATTATATTTTAAGAGGTTGATATTCGTGTTATTTTTTCCGGTTGGTCGTCTGGATTTTTGTCTCTTACTGTTTTTATTTTTGGCTGCCTTCAAATTTATTTACCGACTCAAGATTTTACGAATGTTCAATGAATCAAATATATTAAACTTAAGAAACTGAAGTGAATGCCAATAATGCTAACTTGATAGACATTCTGTCTTCAATATAAAATATATTATAATTTAAGAAGTATAGACATCGATCGATACCTTTTCGAAACTTGATAAATAATATCTACTAGAATATATATCAAAAAATGACGATAAAGAACGTCGGTAGCCAAATGATGAAATGGGTATAATTCTCGTAACGAGTCCCGAAATTGACGCGAGCGGGCGAGATCGTGCGCGAAATTGAAATGAACTCGCGACACGGTATAGACGCTAGGGTCTAAATTTAAGGGTGGAGGGCGTCGGCTGGCGCGCGTTTCAGCTCGGCCAATCGCGTATCCCCGGGCAGCGATTGCCTCCGGTGCCACGCGCGCGCTCGGCACCGTATAATTGCTCGCGTGCAGCCTCCCCTTCTCTCTTACTAACGCGCGCGACAGAATTCTCTCCCTCTCTCTCTCCCTCCCTCTGTTTCACTCCCGCAGTTTACGGCAACGGCAATGGCTACTCTCGCTCGCGCGAGTCAACCTACACGGCCGGACGCAGACGGAAGCTCGTAAAATTCGTTTATATGGCAAAACTGCCAGTATATCATTCCACATTACGCCGCGCGGTGTGCCTTTGCTTTTTATTAACCGGGGTGAGACCGAAACGAGCTCTTTGATGGAAATTGCCCTCGCTCGTTTCGCTTCCCTCCCACCACTGATACCACCCCGTCGGATCTAATTTCTTTTCGATGATCGAGGAAAATAAATCGAAACTTCGTTAGGCGAGAAATTAACTATAGTACCTGCGGGTAATAAGGCCTAGCTAAGCGGATTTTAAGATAAAAAGAAAAATAAGATAAATAGTTACTATTTATCAATATAAATTGTTTGCATAGTTATCTTAGAATGAGTTGAGAACATCCATTTTTTAATATTATTCATACAAACCTATAAATAAATCGTTTTATAAAACACTACTCATAGGCCTTATTATACTACGGTTGGGTAATAAGGCCTATAGCTAAAATCTCATATAAATACAAAAATTATTGAAAATCTGAATTGAAAAACAAATAATAATTATTTATTAAGATTATATAACATGTTTAACACACATCTGGGCATTCAAATGCACTTGAATCGTCTAGTGACAAACCAACACATTCTGCATGACGCTATTTGCCACATTTTGCACATAACCTCATGTTGTCGATCTCACATCTTCTCTGCACCATGTTGCATTTATTCCTTCGTCTAGTTTCAATTTTTTTTGTTCTTATTTTATTTTATTTTTACATGGCGCATAATAAAACCTATAGTAAATTTCGATAGGCCTTATTACCCGCAGAGACAATTATTTCTTTTCGACTTATAAATAATGTATGGTGTGAATTAAATGTAAAGAAAACATGACTAGCGTGAAGAGAAAGAATCGAAGATAAATAATATTTAAATATATTTAATTAGTAATGAAAATTATTAAAGTTATTTGTATTTTACTATTGCGTGAAGTTATAATTTTGACCGACACGGGTTGTCGTGAACACACTGATACACATTGTGAAGCACAGAACGCAGCCTGACCGCTCCCGAAACACAAACATAATTGTTTATGGCCGTCGAACGTATACTGATGTTTTCGTATGCTACATATTATTTTTAATACTATTTCTGGCTTCTAGGCCTTATTATCCGCTAGGCCTTATTACCCACAGGTACTATAATTCCGAGCATCGCCTTGTACAACATCATCATATCTACGATCTTGTAATTTTCTCTGAAATAACGATTAGTCGATAGAACGACAATTCTCGTTTTATGTCCTTTCTCTAATTTTTTGGCGCTCCCTCCTTCGAAAAGGAAGAATTACGTGATCGAACGCAATTCCGAAGCGAGAGACTGGTAATTTCCGGTTGCGTTATAGTGTACTAGAAGGGATTGTGGGTGGCGAACGATTGAGAGCACGAGGGAGAAGGAGAGACAGCGGGGGAGTTGGCGGAAATGGTTGAATTCTCGCGGGGGTGTACACGCGACCCCGCGAGGGTGCGGGAGGGTGTTGTGGACGCGCGTGTCAACCCCCTACCACAATTTTCATGCCCCTCTCCATGCCCCTTTCGGCTCGTTAGTACGCCGCGTGTCGTCGTTTCTCGCCTCGGGCAAACTCCAGTTCGCTGCATTCGCCCTTCTAGCCCGTTGTGCTGTACTATATACAACTATATATGTATAGAGAGTCGTATACTATAGCGCACTCGTATGTATAGACTGGAAGGTGACGGCGGAAGACCATTAGCCAACTCGTAAGGTGTCTGCGCTGCCCGTGTCCCTTTTATTACAAAACCCACTCGTTTCGTGACTTTCTTATACATCCCTCTCGTTTTCTGACAGACACGTCTTGAAATTTTTTTCGAAAATGAAATCGACCCTATTAACTCGTCGGAGCGCAATGATCGTTCCTTAGTCGAATAAGAAAAAAGGGGTGGTTCATTATTGAGATATGCCTTCATATATTTTTATCCAAGGTTTCAGACTCTACCCTTTCGCTCCCTCTCCCAGTCGCCGTTTCAGCAATATCCCCATCCAATCCTGGCGCCCTTATGCATATTTGAATATGCCAACCCGCACGTTTCCCGCACACTGCCATTCTCGCCACGCTCTCCCGGCAACCCCGGCGTCTTGTCGCGACGAAGATAGTACAATCGGCGATCGATCGGTTAAGGCTGGCTAACGGGAGAGGAGAAAAACGCGTCGACGGAGCTCTCAAAAAATTGCTCATCGGTTTCCGTGCCGTGGATGGAAAAAAAAATTTCGTTGGTCGATGTTTGTTTTGCTCGTCAGGAGTAAAAACCTCGGGACTGAAAAATTGAGACCGCAGCGAGACGGGAATGGAACGAGTGCGAGAATAGCGGAGAATGTGCGAGGGCGTGAAAGAGTGGGAGTGGAAAAAAAAACGGAGCACGCGGGGTGGAAATTAGATGCGAGAATTCACGCCCGGGCGCGTTGTTCGCAAAGAGAGAAAGAGCGGGAGCGCGAAAGAGTCCTCCCTGTGGAAGTTGGAAAAGGAAAAACTCGACGGATAGAGCAACGAAGCAGTTTTTTGTGGGATTTTTCCGCAAATTCCAACGGACTGGAGCATCTAGTTAGAGCGTCGCGCATTTTAATCAAACCGCTTGCATACCTGAACATTTTTGGATCCAAAATGAATGCGATTAATGCAGAGCTTTTTAAGGATGAAAAAGAAAATAAATCATTGTTTTGTAGACGTGAAAAAGTGAATATGGTAAGAAGGGACATTTTTTATTATCAAACACCACTTCTGTGCAGAATTTCCGCTAAAAATAGCGAGCTTTTTAAAGCTGTACCTCATTTTTGGTATCAATTATAAGATCGCTATATTATTGGTTTGAATTATGCTGCCCACAATCCAAGAGTTTGTAAATCTTTTGGATCATCTAGCCCTTCGCGATTCCGTAAGCGTTTATTCGATAAGGTTATACTCTCTGTCTTTATCTTTATTCCGGAAGCTCGAAGCACTTATCAGATCGGTTGCTCCTACAGTTATCGAATTAACGAGCAGCCTCGAAAAACTGGTTTCGAGATCGAATCGTTAAAATTTGCGTCGATGCAGACGGTTTACAGTTGCGTTCTCACGAATGATATATTTTTTTTATCACGCGAAGAGAAATTCAACGAAAATATTGCTTATGTAAAATAAAAGACACTTCTTAACACAATATACTTTGTCAAATTAACGACAATCGTCATATGTTTTGCGGTTACGAAACAAATTCTAAAAAAAATTAAGTAGTGAAAATAGGACGCGCGTAATTTTAGTACTAAAAAATAGATTCTCGATTCGCGACGCCTCCTCTCTTCCGTTTCTCTTTCGCGTTTGCTCTTCACGATCTTAAGGGCATGTGTGTGCACGCGGCTGGTTGGATTTGCGAACGCGTGCCGTCAGCGCACGAGCTTATTTATTTTGCCTCGTGCGCTCGCTGGCTCTCGAAAACCGCCCCGAAGTGCGGCGCCGCGCTCGTGTTTTCTCATTCCGTCTTTGTTTGCTCTCACTCTATTACTCCCGGCGCGAGCGCACAGATATAGCCGCGGCTTTGCCGCTACGAGAGCGCCGGCCCGACGATAGGAGCAAGTTTTTTTTTCTGCTTACCTCGACGAATGAAGAGGAATGAACGTTTCTTATTAACGCTACTTTCGAATATAAAATGCCGCTTATTTTTCATCGACAGGCTCGTCGGTGCAGACTTCGGGGCAGACTTCATTTTTATTAGCAGAAAAATGAAGCGCAATTATTTTGGAATATGAATTCTTTAAAAATGTAGTTTTCTCTGGTACAGAGAGAATTTATGCGGGTGTGAAAAAGGTCCTGAAGAAATATCGTTGACAAATTTTTAATTGATGAAAATAAAAGTAGCTATACCGACTGGCGTTGTTAATCATCGCTGCAACGACTGCCTAATTTTTTCATGAGACAGTCAACAAACTGCGACAATTTTTTTGTTTTCATTTTAAAAAGTGTCGTTAATGATTTGCGCGAATAATTTTCATTTACACTTATCAAGTGTTAATATTTCATAAATTATGAACATATAAGTATACGTTTTTAATTTAACGCTTCTCACGTAAATGCTCGTTAGGTGTTTTTGAATTTAACATTTTCTGTCATAAATTGATCTACTAATAGCATTACTTTAAGCAGAATATTCGAAATTGCTCATTATCGACCCGCCTGCATTTTCGAAAGAGAAGCGAGAGTAACAGCGTCGAAGGACGCAAAACGAACGATGCGCATCGTCACGGAAACGAGGATGGAGAGCACCAAAAAGACAATAACGACGGAGATGGCGGCCGTGCGAGAGGGAAGGGAGCGGCAGCGGCAAATCCCGAAAGAGGCAAAGGTGGAAAAAGAGATAAACGTGAACGCGGCGTGGACGAGAGAGGTAGAAATAAAATGGAGAGAGAGGGAGGACGGATTTGATATCATGAAGCAAAAGGTTGAACAAAGACGAACGGAAGAGAGAAGATTTGAGCGATGAGAGAGAAAGAGAAGATTCGAGCAATGAAAAGAGAGGGAGAGAGGGAGATAGAGCGCGCAAAGGTACAGAGTACGAAGATGATTAATGCATCCAGCGGCCCTTCGTACGTCCATCCGTGCGTTCTCTCTTCTCTCGCGTTCATACCCGCAGCTGTCCTAGCGTACCAACAGAACTTTTGCCTCGGGATCCTCTCTCACGTTTCTCACGTCGCATACAACGCGATAGAGAACTTCGAATACCAATGACAAACTCTTGGTTGCAACTCTCAATAAATATAATATAATAATAATTTTTACCTTTTGAATAATTTGCAATTTTTCGAAATTCCGTAATACCATTTTTATTTGCACGAAATGTAAAGGTCTCTCGGCACTCTAGACAATACATTACCCGCGACTGCGAAACTCACTTGTTAAGCTCGCAGTCACCCCGCGTTCGTGCGGAGCACATCGCGAACCAGCTAACCCACCCCTCGGCTAAAACTCGTCGCGCGATTATCAGTCAAGCAACTTCGAGCTCTAGGCGGGAAATCGCCATAATGTCGCTAACGAACGAAACGAGCGACGTAATTATGATTACCGTGCGAGGAAAAGGAAAAAATGGGAAATAGACGCGGGGGAAGAAAATGGCGAGGCGAGGGAGAATTTCGAGCTCGTGGCTTTGAAAGAGAGAGGGCTGCGGGTGCGAGAGAAAAAATCAAGAAAAATGTGAAAAGCGTCGAGACGCGAGGTCATGTGGAGCGTCGAGTCTTGGCGTGTTTGCCGTCTCGTGGCGGTCCTCTCTCTCACACTGTTTGCTCCTTTCGCTCTCGTCTCGCTTCCCTGGAGGGTATTCGGTTTTCTTTTCCCTCGAGTCTCTCGTTTCCTCCCTTCTCTTTCCTTCACTCGAGATCGCTCCGACCTATTATGCCATTTTTTGTTGTTGCAAATTGTGAATTATTTTTATAACGTTACGGACACTGAGAATGAAATTTATTTGAATAACTAAACGTTCACTTGAAACGATATTCAACTGTAGATAATGTCAAAATAATATTATGTAAGATAACGGTGAAAATTTGTTTAGACGAAAAACATTAGCTGATTTAACAAATGTTTTCTCAAACCAAGCGATTGTTCGTTATTGAGATAAAAGTTTGTTGCTTCGGGTAAATTTTGTTCACAATATAACATATGTGGTTTATATAGATTACCTTTTTAAACAGTACTTTACGAATTTTTGTTTATTAATTTAGGAACAGAACATTCATACGTCTTATTTACTTAGCACTTATATTTTATTAAGAGAAACGAGCCGTACGTCATTTCTAATTTAATTTATGATTCTTCAACGAAATATACAGAATTTCGTAAAATCAGTAGTTACGGCCGAGAAGGTCGGACAGGCCGAGTCGATACTGGTGAAAAATAGGAAAGTATAAAAAATGAGTCCAGAAGAAAAGCGGCGAGAGGTGACGGCGAACGGGACTTGGCCTTTCCGGCAGTTTCGCTTCTCCTCAAGCGTGGAGAGGACGAGTGAGAGAGAGAGAGAGAGAGAGAGAGAGAGAGAGAAAGAAAAAGGAAAAAAGCGAGAGAGAAAATGGGAAAAAGCCGCGAGCCAGCGGAGCTCGGAACGAACGGAAAAAGTAAAAAAGAAGTAGTAAAAGGTAGCACGAGCAAAGATAGAGGAGAGGAGGCTAGCGCGACGCTGGACTCGTTTCTGCCGGCGCTTAATTGCCGTTTCGCCGTTCGCGTTTAGTACGCGGCAGAAATGAGGGAGACAGAAGTAGAACGCAAGAAACAAGAGTTGAGAAAAAAAGGTACATTTTTTCTAGCTACTCGATTGGCACGTGGAATTCTCCCTGACTGTCGGAATTAGAATTTCGTTCCATTTTTCATTCTGAAAGAAAAGATATAAAATTTTTGGCTTTCTCAATTTTTTTCATATTCCAAAACTAATTTTTAATAACAAATTTAGAGAAGATATCTGCTGCGAGCTAGTCTATCGTGTCAAATTCGAAGAGAGTTCCATTCATCTCATTTCTATGATTTATTTACAATTTGTGAGAAAAAATATATTAGTTAACTTAAAAAACGTTTTAGAAATAAGCCAAACGATAATTCGATCAAACCGTCAAAATATTATTGCGGGCGTATCGAAATAAACATTCGGTTAATTCGGCGAAATTCTTTTCCTGGCGTATCGCTGATCGAGATTGAGGAACAATTTCCTTCGAGAAGCGGAAGATATGAATCGAGTATGACGAACGCACAAAAGGGTCTATCGGATCGAAGCGTGGCTGGCTACTCGCCAGAGGAAGCACACTGGATCCTGTTCGCTTCGTATTCTCCTTTCGCGGTTCTCTCCTTCGACGCGCGAAACGGCGCGCGACTTTTTTAAAATTCCGTGCGCGCCGAGCAAAAGAAAGATAGAGAGGGTCCGCGAACCGCAGCAGCCTCGTCTGAATGTTTAACGTGGGCGCGCGAGCGGCAGCCGGATGTACAGCGCATTTAGGATACGGCGAACGGGAGTATACGTACATGTACCGCTATGTGTATACATATATATATGTATATATAAGTGTGAGTGGCCAAGCGAGGAATACCGAAAATACTTTACGTGTACCGCAGACGCGAGAATACACTCGCGTGTTCTCCCTCGCATTCGCTGAAAAGCAATTAACGAGGTCGACCGTGTGCATATATGTATATATGGGCGCGAATACGAGCGATCGAAATAAAAATTCCCGCTTTACCTACCACGCTCCACAATTTTCACCCTTTTGTTCGTATTTTTCTGATTTTTGCTCGATTCTCTCTCTCTCTCTCTCTCTCTCTCTCGTTTTTTTTATTTAAAAAATATCGCGGTGAAAAAAAAATCAGATTCTACAGCCGCCGGATTATAATTCCCGCGCCAACTTTGAAACAATGTTAAACGTAGAACACGACGAAATCCTTTTTTTTTGTACGTCACTCATAGTATGTGTCATTATACAGGGTGCCCCAGAATTACCGATCGGCCTTGAATTACGAGATAGTTCACGAGATTTTGAAACGAACATCCTATTGTCCCTTGAAAATCCGACACAGTTTTTGGATTGCGAATGATTCTAGTTCAAATTTTAGGAACAAAACTTGACGTATATTTTTCTGCCAGAAAGATAGAAATGCATCGATTGCAAATATCTGCACAAGTCGAAGCCATTCGGAATGGCTTTTAATCAGAAAAGACCACCCCCAATAGTACAAAGATCATTTTTTAAGCAAGAAATGCTTATAAAAGGAGCTACAAATCCTATCTCAAAATGGAACAAAATCTATTGCGCATTCAGAATTCTACTACAACCATAACTCCAACTATCTAAAGTAAACCCGACACACCCTGTATACGAGTACATACGTAGTATCTTCAGGTTTTTTTCATGAACGTCGTCGCGAAAATTTCCAACCCGCCGGCGCTGGTGTTATTTTCGGCCCACCCGGCTGCTCCATAGTGGTATAATTTTGCGAACGGTGCGCGTGTGTGTATGTTTTTTTACACACGCACACACACGTGGAGGGCAAGAGCCACGCGTGGCACTTATAACTTCTCTCTCTCTCTCTCTCCCGCTTCGCCTCTCTCCCTCTAACTCGACTTTTGCGCCGAGCACGTACGTCGTGTGCACACGCCGAGGGCTTCGGGGGGCGAGTACACAATACACACGATCGTCCATATAATTTCATCTCTGTCTCTCTCGCTCTCTTAACGAGCGGCACGAGCGGGCCGCGTTCCCGTTTTCCCGAAGCGACTACGTTCCTCTCCTATCGTTATCCCGCGGCTGTGTTGGTCTTCGCCGAGACGCCTGCGTTCTCTGTGTCTACGTGTGTGTGTGTGTGTGTGAGCGCGCGCGCGCGTTTGTGGGTGGCTGACGCGTGGGAAGGGAGGCGGGAGGAGGGTGAGGAGGGACGCGCGTGGGTGGGCGGTCGAGCTGGTATATTCATGCGCCCAGCACAAATATTATTGCGTGCCGGGATAAATTTATTGCGCACTCCTCTCTCTGTCTTGCGCGCGAGCTTCGTGCTATGGTTATATACCTCGTTATATACGTGTAGCGCGTACATGCGCAGGTATATCCAGAACGAGGAAACCTCGATCTCGATCTCACGCTCGCGGCGCCGTTAGGAAAACGCCCCGATGCGACTCAGTCGGCTTCGGGATATATCCGCCGGGCAGGATAACGAGATCCCTCTCTCCCTCCCGCGCTCCCTCCGATCCCGGAGGAGCGCTTCTACCCTCGAGGATTATCCACCCTCGCGCCCGTATATATATGTATATACTATATATACGTTTATATCGAGGATCTTTCTCTTTCTCTCATCGCTATCGTTCAACCCTCTCACTCGATCTCCCAGGATTTCGCGGATTCGCCCCTCTTTACCCACTCCTCCACTTCATCCCTCTGGGAATTCGCCCGTAAACTCGGCGTATCGTTCGACTCCGGTAATTAACCCACTTCGTGATATATTTCAGTCTGAGCGAAAGGATGTTTTTATTTTTATTCCTTCTCTCTCTCTCTCTCTCCCACTCTCTCTCTCCCACTCTTTCTATTTTATTCCGTCGAGTACTCGAGGATCTTGCGATTCGAAGAGTTTTTCGGCCCGATCGTCATTGGAATTCGAGACGCGAGGGTGAGACGTATCGATCAGGTTGACATTATGGATGCACCCCCTTCCGATCCTTAGAGGTTTTTTTGGCCGAGGACTCGACGGGCTTGTTCAGCAGTGTCGTGTAATCCTGTTTGGGCGCTTTCCTGCGATGTTTTCTGCCTTTTCCTCTACGAACGTATCTGTCGCGATCGTCTTTGTCTTCTTCGGTCTTGTATCCATTCGGAAGGAACTACTCGCTCATGGTGACATTCGACGAAAAAAGAAACACTTTATCGAGATATTTGCGAAAGATCGAAATTAAAGTTGCGATTGGTTAATAAAATGAAAATCATAATAATGTACAATTTTTTATTTAGGTTAAAAAACTTCTTCAAATATTTGAATTATAACCCATTATGAAAAATGTAGATATAATTATAATGAAAATTGGAAATTTTACTTATATTCAACTATTTTAGTGTTAAAATAGATACAGCATAATTCCTTCTCTTTCGCAATTCCACTATTGCTAAAAAATTCCACATTCGGCAACAATAGTTAATGGCTGACTGAAATTTCGTTCTGTTGGTATTGTCACGGGGGTAGTTCGAGAAGAGGGTGGTAGGGGTGAATTGGAAGTGGCGAGGGTGACGTCGTTCCGGTCACGAAATACCCGAAGGGGTTGTGGAGCCGTGACCGCGGAATCCGCGAGAAGTTTCTTACTCCGTTCCCTTTCTACTCCCCTTATGTGCTCCCCCACATTTCGATCGCACGATCCGCCGTTCTCCGATATACGTGCATCGACGATTGTCCCACGGGGCCGAGAGAAAATTAAATTTTAATCGGAAATCTCGAACCTCGCGATTAACTCGCCGAGGCAATCGAACTCGTGAATTCCGCGAAACGAATATAGACGTCGTATCAATTTTCTAATTTCTGCACGAGTGCGAGAACGGGAGAGGGAGAGAGAAAGAGAAAGAGAAAGAGAAAGAGAAAGAGAGGGAGAGGGAGAGGGAGAGGGAAAAGAGTGGCGCGTCTCGTGAAAAATTAAGCGCGGTTTAACGATCGCTGCGGTCGAATGGGCGCGCGGTCGGCCCGGAAGGGTGAGGGGCTTTTGCGAAGGGTCGCTGAATTATTCGACTCGCGGTGCGCGTCGGACGCGAGCGCGAACCGACGAATGGACCGTCGAGACGTTTCAAAGAGTCCCATGAGAACGAGAGGGAGAGGGAAAGAGAGAGAAAGAGAGTAGCTCGCGAGCTACGATGTTATAAATACCCGAGTCGAGGAAGTGGTTAAAATTAGCGATAACCCGCTAGCCTTCGCGAGGTCTTCGATTTTCGCCTCTCGCGTTGTCAAAAAATATGAAATTCCCCCATTTAGAGAATCAACATCGGATTCCGGGTATTAAAAAACATTCGCGAACAAAAACCAATCGAACGCTGCCGCAATTCAGCTATATATTGTCGTATGCTGAAAATTCAAAAAATCCACAGCTTATGGAATTTCGCGTCGGTAGAGTTTAAAGAGCTAAAAGAGAATGGAGGAAAATAGTATATCGAGAAAAGCAAACTATTCACGGCGATGTATGCTGACCGCTCGAGAGGGAGAGAGAGAGAGAGAGAGAGAGAGGGAGAGAGGGTACTTTGGAAAAGTGCGGAATTTTCTCTTGCGAGAGATCAGGACTCGCCTACTTGCTCGACTAGAAGGGAGGTTAAGAGTGCTTTACGATCAGCCCTGGGTGAGGTAGGGAGTTGGGGGTGAACCGCCGTGGCATAGAATATTGATATGTAAATATACCCGCACGCTGGGGGTAGAAATATATACACATATTTATATATACGCGTGTATATATCATATATTGTATATTCGGACGTACATAGAAATATACGCGGGGATGTAACGGCAGTTAGAGGGGCGCTAGCAGGTTAACGAGCGGCTCGCGCGCGCGGTCTGCCAACGCGCGCGAGAGAGAGACCGAGAGATCGAGGGGGAGAACGAGCCAGAAGAGAGAGATAGAGAAAAAGTGAGATAGAGAAAGCACGCTGGGGGTGAAAAGGGGGATGAGATGGGGCGAGTTGAGTGCGGGGGAGAAGGGGGTGAGTGGATGGGTCGAGTGAGCGCGCGCGGAGTCGGTTCGCGTCGAGGGGTTGTGAAGAGAGAGCGAGAGGAAGAGAGAGAGAGAGAGTGGGATGAGAGGGTGAGTTGGGAGTTGTCGGAATAGCGAGAGCGAGAGAGAGAACAGGAGAGGGAGAGGGAGAGGGAGAGAGAGAGAGAGAGAGAGAGAGAGAGAGAGAGAGTGAAATGGCTGGTGTGGCGTCGGCAGCGATGCCGGTGCCGCGCGGTATGGCCAGGATGGGGGTGAAACGCGGTGCGCGAGGGTGCCGGATGACGAGGGGGGGTAGTAGGGGGAGGGGGTCGCTGCCGGCAGTATAACAGAGACGGCCGGGCGTGCCGCGGAGCGTGCCACCAAAGGGGATGAGAATTTTCCCATCCCGGCTGAAAACTATTGTCCCCGTTGCCGTCCTTAAAAAATTCCTCAAAATTCACCCTCTTGCGAGAGAAATTCCAGTTTTAAAATATACACTTTTTAGGATATAGCGCAGCGAATCAGAGAGAAATAATTTTTTTTCGACAAAGTTTGGAGAAAATTCGAAGAGACGGATAACGAGAGACGTGGGACAATACGATACCGGCTGGATGGTAGGGACATGCCCTGCGGGACACGGCATGGAACGGGGTGGTTGGAACGGGCCGCGGAAACACGGAGAGGGCGGGAACACGCCGGCCGAGCGCGAGTCGGTGCGGATGCGAGCTTCAACACGAGAGAGAGTGAGAGAGAGAGAGAGGGAGGGAGGGAGAGAGAGAGAGAGAGACCGCGATAGAACGAGCTAGGCGAGCTCGAGAGAGCGAGACAGAGTTGGGTTCCCTCAGATATATAGATATACTACTTCGTGCGCGAAGTATACGTGACTGTATTCGTGAGAAATATATACGTGTACGTGTATACGTACGCGTACGTAGAAGGTTGTGCGGGTAGCGAGTAGACGGGTAGCGTCTGTGTTGGTGAACAAGAACGTTTCGCGCTCGCTCGCTTTGAATGTGTATGCCGATGCGCGTTCGTGTGAGTCAGTCCGTACCGGGATCTCGCGCTGTCGTGTGCGAGGGCGGCTGAGCACGTACGAGGGCGCGCGCACGGCGAGTCGAAGGGTATCTTCTGTGGAGGGTGGGTTCGATGGGGGCGTTCGGGGGCAGAGGGTGGCCTCGCTTCGAGGGCTGCCAGCGACGTCGAATTTCTTTCTCTCTCTCTCTCGCTCTCTCGCTCGTCCGCGCGCTCGCTCACCCTCGTCACGATGCTCCTCTTCTTCTTTTTGCAGCCCCTTTCCATTTCCACCCCCAACGTCGAGCTGAACGCGAGCGCTCGTTTTATCTTCACCACCAACCCCCCTCCTCCCCTCCCTCCCTCCCCGTACTGTCACCTTTGTCTCCGCGACGGATCGAGCTTTTCGCCTCCGCGATTTCGCGATTGGTTCGCCTACACGCGCTCTCCTCAAGTTTGTTTTTTTTTCGTTCCTCTTTCTGTTTTTCTCTTTCACTTCCCCTACCCGTCGCTTTTTCCACGATTAACCAACCACTCTCGATATTTACAATTAAAGTCGATGTAACGATCCCTTCCAGCGTCCAGTTGGTTTCCGACTATGTTTTTTTTACACCGCGCGCGCTGCACGCTTCGGAAGCCTCCGAAAATAAACAAAAGACGGGGGAAAAATAAAAAGGATGAAGTACGATGAAAACGAGAGGGACGGGGGAAGGGATAATTATCGTCCTCGGCGGCTCGGTCGAGATGAACGTGCGTGTGTCTTAATTGAATTACGTCTTAATTAATTTCCGAGTTCTCGAGAGAATGCGAGGAATATAAGGACGAGCGATGGGGAGAAAAATATTATGGTAAACTCATGGACTTATTCACGCTCGTACATATAATTTCCACGCGTCACGTGACAAACGGGTTCCGTTATGGTGTTTCGTAAAATGTACGATGTGCACGAGCGAGAAGCGCGCACGACTCGTTTTATTCCGACGCGCATCCACTCGACGGGAACCGGTTCCCGACTTTACGCGACTTTACGGTTTTACCGGTTCCCCCGTTCTGCTAAATAATGCAAAATCTCCCGCTTTTTACACGTCGAAAGCGAAATCGATTTTTTTCCCATCAGCCTCGAAGACGCTTTTTTTCCACGGCTCGTTCCCGTCCCACTTCGACGACTCCTTCGTTATATGTATCCCTTTCCTCTTCCTTCAATGGCGACGAAGACGTTATCTCTGGCTGGCAGAGCGCTCGCGAGACGCGCGCGGGCTTTTTACGATTGGCGGGATCGTTAAAGCGGCCGACGTTCGTTTCTGGCTCGCTACCGTGCGCGGGCTATATAAAAGCCGGCGCGAGAGAGCTCTGTCAATCGTCGTCACGCGAGAAGGGCTCTCTCGCGAAAGGGAGAGAGCCGCCGGTATACGAGGGCGCAAAACGTGCTCTAAAAGTTATAGAGCACGGTTGACTTACTTGAAAATCTTCCCATTCGCTCGGAAAGATACAGAATTTTTTCCTTGGAATTCTATAGCACCGCGGTAATCGTCTTGCGGGATGAATGTCGGAAAAGGTGTGTCCAATTAACGAGAAATGGGTTAAGATCGAAATAAGTATGCTATACACCAAATAAGGACGAAACAGATTTTTTTAATCACAGTTACAATTTTTTATCGAAGTAATTAATTGTGGGTTAAATCCGATTAATTAATTCGAAGTTCCCTCTCTTGTGGAATAAAGCGACGAGCGGAATGTAATTTAAATTTGATCTTAAGGACAATGAGGTGGGATTTTCGGTATCGGCGTATCGCCGTAAGATGGTTAGTCTACGAACTCTATGCAGCCCTTTAAAGGGCTGGGTAAGGTCACGCGAAGGGTGATTTAAAGGGACGTCAAGGCTTCTGTTTACGAGCGTCGCGACGTCGACGACGACGGCGTGCGCGCGCGCGCGCTTTACCGTCTGCTCGCTCTTGCTCGCTCACCCACTCTCACTTGGCGAATGCCACACCGAAGGTAATCATCCCGAGACCAGTTACGATGCCGTTAAACGTCGCCCTATAAAGGCTCGTTTCGCCATGCGGCTCTTCCGCGACTTAGAGGCTCCCGCCATATTCGCGAAACGACCGACGGCGAAAACTTGTCTCGGCGAGCGTTACGTCTACGGAGTTTGGCATCTCGCTGGACTCAGCTGCTTGACTCATAATTTATTTTAAAATGTAAAATGTTTTCCGCAGAATTTTGAAATTTTTAGTCGAATAATATTTAGAACAGGCGAAGGTGCGTTTTTAAAAAATAAAATTGTTAGCTTTCTATCTGTTCTAATATCGCTCATTATTTTCAAGATTATCTGAGAACTTCGCTTTTCAATGAACTAGGCATTCAGTTGTTTTACAACGATAATTGTTAATATTTGTTATAATATCGGGTATTGCTCATATATACTTTGCGAGTATCTGAGAATCTCGCTGGTATAGTGACTTTTCAATGAACCAGGCTCTAGGTTGTTGATTTACGACGAATCGGAATCGTAGATAAATCGTAGCGATTTTTATCGAACCATTTCGTGCTAAACGGAGGCGGTTTCCGAACTGATAAACGCCCGCCCGTGCCATTATTCGTTCGCTGGCGCGGTGATCGATAGCGCGCGGGCGCTCACTGCCCGGATAATTGCTGCAATTCGCGGCACGTAATTGGGACAATTAGTCAACGCGAGGCACGGACGAGATTTTACCTGCTTCTTCGCGGCCGTTTGCGTCTCTTTCGTGACGCCGCGTTCGCTGTATAACGTTCGATAAATCGAATACGAGCTCGATGTATCGAATACCGTAATTGTGATTTCGCGATCGCAATTACCGTCCGCTAATTAGCGATCGAGAGGCCGAAGTGCGGGTGTTTGCGCCGCGGGTCGGATGAAAAAAATTTCAAAGAGACCTCTCCCGTACGTCCATTTCAATTCTCATTTGAATCCCATAAAGAGACACATTCGACCAGCGAGAAAATTTGTCTTTTGATTTTGTTAAAGAGATTGACATTTCATTCCACGAAAAACGGAATTATTCAGACGTGCGTTGTTATGATTGAATATTTCAGTAATCTCGAACGTTATAACAACGCAAATAATAATTATTATAATATTTTATTACTTAAATTTTTTCACTATCCTTATAATAATTTATTTGCGTATATGGAGCGAATTTAATTATTACTACTTATAAATATTTTGTTTTAATCATAAGGTTGATACAGTAATAATAAGATTACACAACGGTAATGGCAAGAGCAATGCACGTTGGAGCAGAATACATAATTTTGTTATTATGCCAAAAAAGACGGCTAGGGGCGAGAAATGGGGGAGATATTCTGAATATATACCTATATCTGTATAAATATATTAATTACACAACAGCCTCGAAACAACCCCTCTTGTTGCGTTTATATATCACTCGAAGGGGACCGCACTGCGCCCTCGTTCAAGAAAATTGTTCGATTTTCGCGATCCTTGATACGCTTCTTTGTTCAATTTTTTATTGAAATATTCGTTTATTGATTTTTTTTCGAAGCGTGAATTTATGATGCGTTAGTAAAAAAATAATAATTATAACAATATTCGTTTAAAAAACTAAAAAAGATTAAAACACTTCATTTTTTATTATTTGGCAATGACCATTCAATTTTTTGATCCTCAATCTCCATGTACGAAAATTCTATTGAAATCTATCCGATGAATACACTCGCGGGAGGATAAATGACACGTTGGATATCAGGGATTGGGCAGCTCGTGCGTGAAAAAATACATCAGTCTACGGCAGCATGTGCAAAAAACTCGTTTCTGGAGGGACATTAGGGGACGCGAAATACTTGGACCCTTCTTGCCGCTTAATCGGCCCATATAACGCATCCGACCCCTCGTAATTTCTCCCACTGAATATAATAGGCTCGGTTATTAATGCGAGTTATCGTGTGCGCAGTGGAAAAAGGAAAAATTAATCGAGCTTACGCGAATTTGTGGTTCGAAATCGAGTACTCGGTGCGATAACCCCTTCGGTCACCTTTCCGCTCGAATGAATTCACGAGGGTTCAATCGGAGACGAAGCTGACCAATCATTGCTCGGCTGGAATTAGCGCTCTCGTATTTTTTTAACGTACCATAAAAAAGCGTCATTCCGAGTCAAGCTAGTTATCGTTTCGAGTAAAATTCGCCCCTCTAATGTATCATAAAGATCGAATGAAATAAATTGATCCCACTAATATTTTATTCCCTTCGTTCTGTTCTTATTTTTCATAGATTTCTATTCTCTAGCCTCATTTTTGCAATGATTCTGTACCATGCGAGAAATTTTTGAAATTAATATACATATAATAGCGGCAATAAGCGACAACGAAACTAGCCTCTCTGGTTAAATTTCTCAGGCATTTTTCCCTCGACGTTGCGCAAGACTTCGATGCTCATCTAGGAACGAGAAGGAAAGGAAAATAGACGAGAGATGAGCTGTAGGGGTATATCGAACCCGGGAAAAATTAAAGAGGGAGGATCGATACGAAGATATACCGAGACGTCGTAAAGTATTTCTTCGACGACGATAAAAGCGCGTGCTTCACGGCTCGACGAAAGCGTCCATATCTCGTATCGCTCGGCTTACGGTTGACGATTAATAACTGCGTTATAAAAACCGCAAGAGCTAGAGACGAGTGGCGCTTGCAAACGTCATAGTAGAAATCGCGAGTGTTTCAGAGGAGAAGAGGTTTATTCCACTCCTCATAAATAATTTCGATGTCCATTACGACCAAATTTCGTTTATTACTATTTGTGTAGGTATCGTAAAATTTAATGGCGTACGACGGATTTTTTTGGGAGAGAACAAAGATTCTCGTATCGGAATATTTCTCTATTGTCTAATTTATCTTCGTTGGAAATAAAAAGTAAACTGGAATGGTTAAAGGCGTACTGTTAACGGATTAACCGCATATGTGGAACACAGAAGAAATATACCGAAATAGAAAGAGATGGAAAATCGTGACGTTAATCAGATCGTGCTCCATGTCCGTTTTGTAATTATTCCCGTCCAATGTCCGATCTGCTTATCGCGAAAATACGAAAGCTACGTAAATATTGCAAAACGCGTCCGCTCGTTTCTGCCGAATTATATATCGCGCTCCCGAATCGTACAATGAAAAAAGAAATACCAGAAACTTCGAATGAAATAAATATATCGACGAAGGAAAAAAATTTATTCCCATTTTTTGATGATATATACGTTTGATTAATTTCGTTCTGCGTTATTTCCATTTTAGGTGAAATTCGTGTACGTGGAGAGTCGGATTTTGGTACGAAAAAAGATTTTTTCTTTTGAAAAATGTAAACGAAAGACACACGTAGGATGAGCAAATCCTGTCAAACCTCGCATAATGCCCACGTTATTTTCATTTCACAGAATCGTATGCGGTGTCGCGCGTTATCGATACATAAGCGTATTTATAGTTGGCCGAATCGGTCATTATTTACAGTCGTGCGAAAATCCCATGCGAGCGGATACTCTCTGTCTACCGACAAAAAGTGATTAAATTTTCGATCGGCTGGATGAAACTGTATTCTTTCCTTTTTTTTATGAAATACCCGCGATCGGAACAGTACGCGGAAAAAGTAAAGAGGAAAATGAAAACGAATAAACGTGGCAGTAGGTTCGCGCGAGATATGAATCGTTCCTCTTTAATTTCTCGTGTTTATCCCCGTTCCGCTGTCTTCTGCGTCATTTAGATTGGAAAATCGACGCGTTTCTGGACGAAAAAACTTGGAACGTCGCACTAGAATCATAAACAGGATGTGTGTTAGAAGTTGCTCGGCCTATTTAGTCTATAGACAGGCTTTAAATTTCTGAGTAGAACTTCTTTTACGTTTTTTCTTACGTCACACGATTTTCGAACTTTTTAAAGTTTGACATAACCAGTCGAATAGAAGTTTTAGTCCTGGGGTGTGGCTTGCCCGAATTGACCAATAAGAAAATTTCCTAATAAATATTTCTTCTAACGTATTTAATAATCATAGTCGGTCCAAAATCATAATTCAATTCGAACGAAATCAAAAGATAAAATATGAAGGAACCACACCCACGATGAACAGAATGGCGAACAAAAAATCTGATTAATTCAAGAATTATAAGTCGGATATTAGGATACTAGAGGGCATTTTCATTCAAAATTTCGCGAGCTATTTACCACTCGGATATTTTACCATGACTCCGAGACACCCTATATTTTACTTCGCGAGAATCGGGCTTATGAGCTCCCTTTCGAGTTGAAAAAAGCTGTGGAGCGGAATTGGGAGATGTAGGGAGGTTCGGAATCGGAGCGAGGAAGCACGTAACTTCCGAGGAGGAACGAGTGGTATCGCGAGAGTGGAAGAGAGATAGAGAGAGAGAGGGATATGAACGAGAGAGCGGAGGTGCAGTAGTAGGCGAGATCCGGAATCCGCCGGCGGCAACGGCGACGGGCGGCGTTGATCCGTGTACGGCGATATGAAATAATTAAACTCGGCCTCGACGCCGTGGCAGTAGAACCCCCTCCTCCTCCACCCATCCACCGCTTTAACCGTATTCGGTGTGTCGGTATATGAAAGGTAGCCGCGTCGTTCGAGACTCCGGTAAAGGT
The DNA here is from genome assembly GCA_003055095.1 of Goniozus legneri. Classification (NCBI taxonomy): domain Eukaryota; kingdom Metazoa; phylum Arthropoda; class Insecta; order Hymenoptera; family Bethylidae; genus Goniozus; species Goniozus legneri. The sequence continues at coordinate 140,890 of NCVS01000094.1, forward strand.
TAGGTCGGAGCGAGCGAGAGAGCGAGGGAGAGAGAGCCAGGGAGAGGGATGAAAAAGCGAGGGAAAGAGAAGCGGATGAGAGTGGCGCGTTCTCCACTCGGTAGCGTGCGCCGTTCGATGACGGTGGGGGCGGGGAAGGTGGTGAGAGGGAGAGGCGATAGCGGCGCTGCGGCGTAACGACGCTATAACGCGAGCCGCCGGGTGATTACCTACCACCTCTGAACCTCCGGCGTTCTCTCTCGCTCTTCGCCTCCCTCTCTCTCTCCCTCTTTCTCTCTCGCTCTCTCTTCCTCTTTCCCTAGCTCCCTCTTGCTCTCACTCGGAGCTGTGCGCGCAGCAGCGAACGCGCCACCTCTCTCCCTCTTTCGCTCGAGCTTTATATCGTGCGCCACCTCCACGTCCTCCACGACTCGGCGCACCGCGCGTCACGCCAGAGAGCCGGCGCGCTTACCATTCTCTCTCTTCCTCTCTCCCTCTTCCTCTCTTTCTCTCCTTCCAGCACGTCGACGCTCTAAACGCGACGCCCTCGTAACGACGCCGCCAGGGACGCGGCCGACCCGACTCACGACTTCCCCAAGACCTCTCTTTCTCCCTCCTTCAACCTCCTTTTCTCGACTTTTTTTTCCTCTGCTTTCATACTCTGGCAGCGCTTTGCTCCCGCGCGAAGCCTCCGGCTCATTTCTACTCTCCTTCTCTCTCTCTCTCTCTCTCTCTCTCTCTCTCTCGCTCTCTCTCCTTAGCAGTTTTCCTCTCCGCGCCGAATGACCAAATACCACACCAGCTGCATCCTTCTTTTAGCTCTTTCGAGGTTCTCAATGTTGAAATAAACTTCCCTCGCACTTACGTATGTCGAGTGTAAACAAAATCTAATGTTTGCATTTTGAATGGATTTGGACAATTTTTCGTTTGATCTTGTACACTCTCGATTCTATGTTAAGTGCAGACGAACGGGGACGATAATTTTTTTTATTAATATCTACTATTTCCTCTAAAACTAGAAAAACATATCTTACTATGGGCGACAATTAAAAATTCTCTCGTTTGCACGCTTGAAACTGGGAAAGAATTTTCCTAGAGTAGGGAGCGCAATATGCACAGGAGTAATTATATAGCGTGTGAATTAGAGGAGCATAGCGGTGTGTCACCCACGAGCGAGAAACCAGAAGGTCCGCGCGTGGCGGGAACTTTGTGAATTCGGCCTCGCCTAATGGACCGGAAAACCACCGTACCGTAATTAATTAATTACTCCGCTTTCCCAGCGTGTAGGATTTTTCTCGGGCATCTCTCCGCCCGGTTGCATCGATCGCGAGCGAGGGCAATTAAAAATTTTCGACGGCGTTTCGCGTCGAGTGCAAACGAGAGATCGAAGAAGAAAGAAGACGCGAGAAGGTGGTGAAAGTCGCGAATGGGAGGCGAGATTATTTTCCGTACGGTAGTGGGAGGATCGGGTGGCGCATTAATAAACGCCCCTCTCACCATCCTCGTCACCCACTCCCCCCGTTTTATTCAATTAAACGCAAACGTGCTCGGGAGCGACGCTTTCTCGATTTACTCTCGACCGCTCGTTAAAGAAAGCAAAACGCGACTACATTCCTTAATTGAAGCATTGAAGCATTCGAGTCTCGGTTTCCTTCCACCGAGTCTTTCTCGCTCCTCTCCGCTGAATTCCTTTCCAATTTCCGCGAGAACCACCGAGAACTGCCGCCGACTGACACTGCCAGCGACGGTCTCAATTTCGAGGAGGGGTTCTCCCTCGATGGGTCATTCCTGTGGGATTCCCCGGCGAAACTTTCTCTAGTTTCGCCATTTTTCATTCCTTCCACCTCGTGGCTTCTTCCTACGCTTTCTGTATTCGATGTTACTTTTTTCGACTCCATTCGGTACACGTTAGACAGTTCGTGGTCAATTTTCGTAAGATCTCGCAGGATGTGTCACGGGGGATGCGACCATTTACCATTTTTGGTAGGTTAGGAGAACAAAAATTTCGCGAATAAGCGTAAAAATAAAACATTGCAATGTTTGAGTATAAAAATCAGGGATTTTTCAGTTCAATTGGGCGTTATAAGAGGGAGGATTATAAATTTTCAATGACGTCAGAATCAAATTGAAGCTAAAAGTCATTTTTCAAGCCGAGAGAAACATTCAAATTTGAACTCTAGAATTGTACCTTTGGTGCAGGACAGATAGCTCGCAAGCAAGACAAACGATAATATAAAATGTATTACGTAAAGGAGAAGGAGAGAGGGAGAATCGAAACAGGCGAAGGATGAAAAGTGTGGAGGAAGCCCTGATGTTTTTTTTCTCATTCTTCCGAGATACGTTCTTCGTAAACGTCCAGAGACTCCTTCGCTTTGACCTTCCCCTCTCACCCGGCGCTTCAACTCATTCCTATATCATCGTGCGCGGCACTTTCGGGCTCGGAGCCAGCTTTTTCGACGTATGACGACGCCGAGCGTTTTCCTTTCTCTGTCTCTTCCTCGGCGATGTGCCTCCGGGAGAGACGCCCAAGAATGAATGAAAATGTGGATGCTCGATTATATATATATATCGTATGTATGCGTGTGTGTATGTAGAGACATATATAGCCGGAGCTCTTTTGTGCGTCGAGACTTTGCTAGATGTATTTGCCTTTTTCGTCATCGATTCCTCTGAGAACTCGAACTCGCGCAAGGAATATCTGTGTTACATAGGAGCAATGACTTTGGCTAGAAAAAGAAAAAAATTTAATTCTCGTAGAGTAGGTGTTGTTGTACGATGTTCGATTAACGAATGAAATTTTTGACTTCCATCGGGTCTTATCAGTTGGAAACTCGACATAGTCGAAAGAGGAAAAAAAAGGTATCTTCATTGACTCTCTTCGCGAAAGTTTTCCTCCCTTTGGGACTCAATCCTGGAGTTTATCTGTGGCGTTATTAATAACCGGCGCACCTATTCCGGCCCTACCCCGAAATGCTCGAAAGAGAAGGAACCTTCCACGTCATAAAGACGGGCGACAAGCGAACCCACCTCGCAATATAAGGATCGACCTAGTATATATCCTACGGGAGACGCGTTAAGTGGCAAAAAGAAATTTACGAGTCTAGACCGAGCGAGAATATAGTATTCCATTTGAAGAAATTCGATGAAAATCAGAAACACGGTTCTGATAAAATTTCTAATTTCGGTCCTTGATTTTTTAGAAAAGCTGCGATTGTAAATAATTCTATCGAATCGATAAAACGATATTTTGCCAATCCAATTGTTCGATGCCAGAGAACATTTGTTAATTCGACTAATTATCACAATTTCATCGTCCTAAATGCTTATGCGATCGTTACGCGAATGGACATTAACTTAAACAACCAAATTTCATTTTTAATGTACAGAATATTTTACGCGCTCAAAAAATATACGTCTCCTTTCGAACTGAAAATAAAATTTATGTTAATCTGGAAGCTCGTGAAGACGACAGGAAAAGAGGAAAAATGGCGAAAGAAACGTACCGCCCGAATGATTTAGGCGAATCGCAGGTACTCCAGGAGCACGTAGCCCCTTCTGTTCGCACTCTCGCGGCTGTCTCGCACTCGATCCGGGCCGAGAGACGGACACGTACTTCACCCGGCCACCTCCTCACCGCGCTTTCCACCTCGTCGCGCGACGATCGGGCACGTATGTCGGTGCGCGCTTCCGTTGTGCGGCTGACGTGAGGCTCCTCGCGAAAGAGAGCCGTGTCCCCCGTTGTCACCCGAGAACGTATCGAGAATTCGATACGCGAGAAATGTGTATTACGTCACGAATCGAGCAGAAATTTCTACACTAGCTTACTCGCTCCTTCTTTTATTTCTTTCTCGTCGAAAACTTTCAGATTTTCATGTTCGTTGCGAAATATCGCAATTGGTTTTCCTCGCAAAACTACGCGTCTTTCCCAAATTCTGCATTCTCTACCGAAAATGTCCTATAACGGTCGTTCCAGGATTCGTCAAAAAAATTTCGTCGAAATCACGGGTCAGCGTATCGCGAGGTAAATTCGGCATTAGCGCGCATTCAAAATTCTGTACGCGTGGGCTGCGTGCCGATGGTGGCGTACGGAGAACGAGAGAGGAGAGGGTGCGAGAGAGAGAGGGAGAAAGGGGGTGGGCGCATTTAACCAGTCGAGCGTCTTACCGCCTCGGAATATCGCGGCCGATACCTCGGCTATAACCCGGGCGTGCGATTCGATTCTCGCGCCACGCGCGAGCACGCCGTTACGTATGTATATATGCAAGCGGGTGTACCCTAACTGTGTGTGGGTGTGTGTGTGTGTGTGTGGGTGAGAGAGAGAGAGAGAGAGAGAGAGAGAGAGAGG
>NCVS01000094.1:145320-297317 GCA_003055095.1 Goniozus legneri
CACCTTCGCTCTACCCCCCTCCCCCCTCCCCTTCTCCATCCACTCGAACGCGCGCGCGAGCGACGCGCCCGGGGAATGTAATGCGCGCCGGTTATCAGATGCGGCCTGTCCACTCGGTGTCCCGAAAGTACCGACTTTACACACTTCCCTCGCCAACCTTCTACCCCCCTCCTCACCCTCTTCACATATTCCTCCCCTCCCGGCAAATGCTTTTCACACACCGTTACTACGCGATTTCGCACTTCGCTAATGAGCGATTTTGCCCGAGTTTCGGTAATGGGAGAGAAGAGGGCTGTTCTACCCTGACCTCATTTGAATTTCGTCTCGCGATTGAATTTGTTTTTGCTGAAATGTCGAATAATTGCGGTCTCGTCGATAGATTTTTCGCGGGAAATTCTTTCGGGGATATATCGTTCGAACACTTGTTAATTTCACGTTTCGACTCGTCGTTGGAAAAAATCGTTCTGAAAATCGTTGGGTCATTCGTTATATTTGTACATGATTTTTAGTACAGCTGTAACGTAAAAACGAACAATTCGCGATTCTTGAGATTCTCGTTGCTCGTTTTTCTTCGTACCTCTAGGTTGTTCCCTTCTCGTGGTAATTTCATGCGAAATATAGAAAGCGAGCATTCGGAATACGCGTGTAGGTACGTGCGTTGAAATGCGTCCATTGAATTAGCCTCGTTCTCCACGGGTGTACCGAGCAACGTACGCGTCGCCCTCGTTGAACGCGCGCTCAAACGCGCGCCACTCTCATCCTCTCCGCCGGCATGCATATATTCCGCTGTTCATTTTTCAGGGCCGAACCTATTATCCCCCGGTGACGTGCGCGCGCGCGCGCTTTGAAGCGCGCCACCAAAATTTATCGGAAAAGTCGGCCGCGCGAGATTATTCGCCGAAATATATGCGACCGAAAAAGGGAAAATAAAAAAAAGGCTGAATTTTTCGATTATGCAAATTCGATGTTAATATCTCTTCTCGCCGATGGCATCGACAATATTTTCCGGATATCGTTGCGACTATATATGTATATAACGTTTCGCCGACGGCACGTGAAATCCCGAACGATAATCTGTTTCGTCGCAGTGCAGATAAAATTCCGTTTTCCGCTTCAATGGTGATTCTAATTTGGTTTCGACCCAGTTTCTTTGAAACGGTCGAGGCGCTCTCGCTAAGAGTACGCGCGAAGTCGAGATTTCGCCGATGAAGAAGATGCAAGCCTCTCCGCCGGTTCTAACCCCGAAAATTCCGAGTCAGCGATACCGCGCTCGATTGTAATTTCCTTTTCGTACACCTACGACCGCGAATATTGGCGGGGGAACTCTCTCTTTCTCTGACAAAATTTTTTCGCGCGTACTAGTTGGTTTTTCCGTCTCGCGTGGAATGATGGATACTGTCTGTTTTTCGTTGGTTTTTAAGCGTCGGAGGGTGGCGAGAGAATAGCGCCGGGCGCGGAAGGTCGGGCCGCTTTATCCGAACGCGTTAGCGGGAGCTTTCTTGCTGATCCTGGAAGGGTGAGATGGGTCAAAACGCGTACCTCGCGTGTTGGTTTTTCTCCCTCACCCGGCGCAATTTTCGCCCCCTCTCCTTCCGTCCTCGGCTGTGTTTTCGAGGTCTTTTTCTACTCTTAGGCATCTTGCTCGGTTCGCTACTTCTCGCTCCGCTGAATTTCTCTACTCTCTCTCTCTCTCTCTCTCTCTCTCTCTCTCTCTCTCTCTCTTTCTCTTTCTAGTTCGCTCCGTTCCGTGCGTGGATCTGTATGCGCGCTCGCGTAATAGCCTCGTTCCTGGCGTGCTCGATGGTAGATACGTGCGCGCAGCTCGCTAACCCCCCCGACTCTACCGTGTCGGAACCGCGCCAACGACGCACGCCCGCTATCGTCGAACGCGCCACGGCGAGCGCGCGCGACTACAGCCACCCGGCAAAAACGGTGGAACGAGAACGCGAGCGAACGAGCTGCCGAGAGAGAGAGAGAGAGAGAGAGAGAGAGAGAGAAAGAGAGACTGCAACGTATACGTAGCCGAAGCAGAGAGAGACCGAGCGAGTCGGACGTTTCGTGCTCGACGATTTCAACCGGCAACCCCACTTCCGCCAACCCCATCTCTCTACTTGCGCTTACTCCCATACACTGGGTGTCCCGAAAGGCGTACATACCTCACGAAATTCCGAGCGGAAATTTTAAGCTAATTCAATTCAATTTTATGGCCAATTCTTAGCCATTTTGGTATTTCAGTAGACATCTCTCTCAATTTCATGAAAAAGAATATAAAAATGTTAATTTTATTTTATAATTCAATTTGAATGTATGAATGTAACCCTTGCCCACAGGTTCAAAAGCTGCCTTTGGTTGGTCGACGGAGAATGCCAGTATAGCTGAAAACTAGTGAGTCGGTTTCTTGACAAATTCTTTTCTTCCCTGAATTTCAAGAACTGTGCAATAAGTCTATGTGGTACTTTGTGAACACCTTGTATACACTGGTGAGTGTTAGCTCTCGTACGTACAAGCAAACTCGATACACCGTGATCCTCTCACACCCTCGAATTTCCACCTCTGTTGAATACCTATATAAGTCGTAGTATCGACAAAGATGCGAACCGATATTCCTCATACGAGCCTCCTGAATTATATCTCTCCTTGCGCAACCTCTCTCTCTCTCTCTCTCTCTCTCTCTCTTTCTATACGTTTTTTTCTTACATCTTTGATGAATAATTTTCACCGAATTTCGAGGTACATCTTCCTAAGCGTACCGTGAATCTGCCAGCTTCTCGGGGTGCTATATACTCGCGAGGAAGGAAGAAAGAGGGAGGAGAGTGCTCTCGTCGGATATTTATCACGCGCGTGGCGCGGTTCGCCTCGTCTCCTTCTTGCTCTCTATACTTCGAAGTAGCGAGAATTTCACGGACGATCCAGAGCGACCGAGAGAATCCATTCCGCGAGACCAGGAGGGACTCGTTACCGGCGTCCTAGTGCGCCTTCTCCTCCCACCTTCACCCCACCCACTCGTTTCACCTTCGAGTCTTTCCCGCGCATACAACTCCCCAGAGAGATTGGCTCTCGTCTTCCCCTTCCTGAGTATTATGTATACCTCCCGCTATGTACTCGTCTATGTACCGAGCCAACAGCCACGCCACCGAACGCGCCTTGACCGCTTCTAGTCTATCCTCTTCTCTTTTTTTCTCCCTTCCGTTCTCGATAGGTCTGTCGGTGATTAATCGAAGATAAATATTCTCTCTTTCCCACCTCGCCTCTTGTTTTCCAGCATCGCGAACTCCCGCGTTGGAATAATTGCCGAGCTCTTCGGTGTCTGTATACAAGTCTAGGATTCGCAGAGAGGGTGAATCTCTTTTGGGGTGAAAGAAGACGCCGAAAGGGAGAGCCCGGGGTGGTGTTTTGCACGGCGGGCGTGATATCGGCCGATTGGAATTAACGACTTGGCAACCGGTATTGATTATTCGACGTCTCTTTCCTATTTTTCGGAGAATTTTTTATCTGTACCTTGGTAGCTCGCCATCCACCGTCAGCTCTCTCTCTCTCTCTCTCTCTCGCACCTCGTTGCTCTCGAGCTGGAAAACTTGGACCGACCAAAACTTCCAGCGGCATGTGCCACGGAGAATCGGGAAAATTCTCACAACTCATTTCTTACCAAATATTCGTCCGTCTGGTCTTATTTCACGGTTATCGAACCGCTCCTTTTTTCCAGGTCTGGTTTAGCGGACGAAATTTTTCCTCCTCTCGAGTTTCGAAGAATCGAATTTCGCCTTCCCGGACGATGGAGAATTCGAGTGCGTAGCTATTTCGGATTTTTAGAACGAAACGGTAGGAATTTCTTGGGAATCGCGACTGCCGGATTTCGAATCTAGCAGTGATATTCTCTTACGAGGAATTACGAGATTTTCATTTTCGCGGAGAGAAATTTATTCTTCGGTAGCTTTGCGCGAACGGCTTTGTTGAACGTCGGCGTGACGAAGATGAATATACCAGACGTTTGCCGAGATATCGACTACCGTCCGAACTGTTCGATCTTTGACTCTTTCCACTGGTTCGGCTCTCGTTCTTCGCCCTTCTGGTATGCGCTCTAAGCACTTGGGACGAAAAAAAGCGATGAAACGGCTTTTCCCCGATAACGACTCAACCCTGGTCAGACCCTCTCGATCCTTTTCGAGGGAACCTTCTCTCATTCGCAAAATCCGCCACCGTTCTTGTCACCTTCTCCGTCATAAACGTTTCACCCCGGTATCTACGCACGGGCATACTGGGTGAGGTTTTTTACTAATCCATTGTTTACGCTTCTCGATATATTCGAAATTTTTGCACAATCGACTGATTTTGAAAATGCTTATGCCGAATTGCAATTTATTTGAGATGCAAAATTACAAATATTGTACGTTTTGGAAAATATAAAAATCCTAGCGACTAAGACTCGTCATTTTCGCGTTATCCGATTCTGGATTTCAAATCGAGATATCCGCCGCTGCGAAGGTATACGCCCTCTCCCTTTTTCCGGTCTATCCTATCAGTTCGTCTTCGCATATAACTCGACATGCGCTTTCGATACTCTCATGGACCGAGGCAATTTCAGGTTTTCCAGTGGTCAGAGTCTTCTTCACTCGATTTCCCGTGAACCGTATTAATCCTTTTCTCTGCTTATACCTCGAATTTCGTAGGTGGTAGTTCTACATTTAGAATGAAAAAAATTCGATTATCTAAATGCGAAATAATATTATGTAGCAACGGGGAAAATTAATCTCTTAAATTGAAACGAATTTACTTTGAAGAAATGGAGAAAATTCATTTCGAGTTTATAGTCTAATTAAAAAAAATACCGAGCATCGACAGACAGTAAGGAGCGTGCGTGGCGTATTACGATAAGGTGTACGAGCTGACGAGTCCTTCCGGAAAGATGCTTAATCAGACGAGGCGCGTAGTTTGCACGTAATACGGTACTCCTGAAGGCTATAGGAGGCTCCTTCTCCGGGTGGTGCGCTCTCGGATGGAGGCCAAGTTCCTGCGGCTCGCGGCGTTGGAGGGTGCGGTTTAGCGCGAGGGATGGTTTGGAGAAGTGGGATGAATTATGGCCCAAGAGAGTCGAATACAGTCCGCTTTACGAGCGCTGGACGTCCGACACCATCTCATGCTTATCTACTTTCATTCGTAAAGTGCGTCCCTGCTTCGCTCAAACGTATCTACGCATTTTTCGAGGAATTGATGAATGTGTACTTCTTCGACAAATACGAAAAATTGCTGTTGTTTCGCATAAAAACATTTCTAGCGGAAAATCCTATTTCGCGTAATCTATTAATAGTCGCTGTGTTTTTTATCTTCTTCAGCCTACACAAATATTTTCATATACTATATTCTTGAGATGCCAGCAGCATTCTTCTGCCGGTATAAATTCTTCTCTCTCGCTAACTCTGCCTTATCGAACTATTGATTTTGACGAATAATGATTTCATCCAAAGAGAACGATTGTTTTCATTTAACAGCCTATATATTTCGCAATAAGAACTATCATCATTACGTCATCGTTTCAAGGGAGACGATAGAGAGAGGAGGAGGGGGAAGACGACTTGGCGAGCTTATCGAGCCGTAGCCAATGGTCGACTCGGTTAGCAGCGGGTGTGTCATCGATCGAGCTTCGAAACCTGATATCGGGGCCATCGTATCGTCCTCCCCCACTCTCCTCAATCTTCCCCCTCCACCTTCCCCCCCTCTCTCTCTCTCTCTCCCTCTCTCTTGCTCTTTCTCTCTTTCATCCTACTCATCGTTCCGGCGAAGCTTACCGCGTTGGGACCGGTCTTTCGAATTCTCGGGTATTATCGAGCTCGACGAGAAAAGCAGCGAAGCATTCGAGCGTTCTCTCTTTCTCTTTCGCTTCCATACCGAGTTCTCTATTCTATTCAAAGTTTTTTCACTCTCATCTCTCTCTCTCTTCCTCTCGCAACCCCTCACAGTTCCGACTCTCGCGTGACTTCACTCTCGAGGCCCCTTCAGCCACCGATCCACCTACACCCCCGCGCACGACCTACGCCAGTGACGTTGTTTGTGCCCGCGTGGTGCTCTCCTCCCAGCGAGCGAGAGCAATCGCCGTTCACACGACCTTACTCGCTACGATGACAATCGCACGGGAGTTTCGAGTGCTTCCGGAATATCGCTCTCGTTCTAGCCTATACGCCCTCCGTTGCTACGCCGGGATTAACATCAAATGTTCATTAATTATAGATAAAGGAATACGAAATATTACACTGGGAATGAGATTTGTCCGAGCAGATAAATCTCACGTGGAGTGTGTACTTCTAGAAGAATATCCAGTGGAGTAGAATTAAATATTTTATACGCGAAAAATAAATCAGCCAAACTGCAAACGTCTGCTTGCACTAAATAATAATAAATAATCGCAGAATAATAAAATTTTTGTTTCATCAGGACACTGATTCATTTTTTTCAGTGTTATCCGAATAGTGGGAATGTCGTGACTGAGAAACGCTGCTATTCGTTAGACCGAAATAGCGAGTCCTTCTGCAGCTCCGCTAATCCGCGCTAAATATTTCAAGAATGACGCGGAGACGGTAGAAATCCATGCCGCGTGCGAGTTCGCGACGCGAACTTGCGCCACCCCTCGTGTGTACAAGTGAGTTAGAGGGGGAGAGAGAGAGAGAGAGAAGCAACCCGCACGATAATCTCCATATCTGCCTGCCGCCTCTCGATCCTCTCCTTTATCTCCCCACGCTCCGCTCTGCGTGCGGTACAGACCGCGTCGCGCGCTCTCGGCAGCTTCTATAGCAGCCACTGTCGGCGCTTCTATAGGCACGAGCGCGTGCACACACGCTCACCCCAGTCGTCGATATTATATCAGAATTCTACAGGGCGATTCATATTCAACATTTTGTTTTCATCGGAAAAAATATTAATTATAAGTAGTATATTACAGGAAGTAATACACACTGAGAATAAAAATTTGTTTCATTGTATAGATGCTCATTTCGATTCTGATAAAACTATATTTTGATAAATCGATTAAATTTTTCAATTCGAACAAATGGTTGCCAAATTGATTAATCTATTGGTCATGTAAGTAACCTTTAATCTTATGAATGGATAAACACAAAAACACTGCGTGCGCCTTTCCGCGCATATGACGTAAACAATAGGAATCGGCAGACAGGACAGAGGCAGTCAAATCGTCTGCACTCATTGTCAGCACATACATAAGTGCTTTAATCAGTTTTCTCATCACGCTCGCATAGATAATAGATTGAATTTTATTTTCGATGTGTGATCTAATTTATATTTAATTATCTTGAATTATTATCATCCTACTGTTAAAACTATATCCAACTGTACATATTTTTCATTAATATTCTTACTTTACTACTATTAACATATTTTTCACGATCCAAATATTTTGCGTGTATTTAATCAAATAGATAATTAATGTGAAATTATTATTGTGTAGGAACATATTTTATGTATGACATAGAATTGTTTTCGGTGCACCCTGTATGTGCGCGCGGACAGCCAGTCGCCCTCTCGCACACGTATACGTATGAACACACGCGATCGTCGATCCGCTCGCTCGCGCGTCACGTTGGCATACAGATGGATACGGATGTCACACCGGCGCGCCATCCTCTTTCCTCCTCCTCCCTCCTCCTCCTCCTCCTTCACCTCCTCATCCTCCTCGCAGCTCCATCCGCCATTCACCTCTCGCTTTTCGCGTCTCTGCTTCGGCTCTCTTTCCTCTCTCCCTCCTCGCTCATCCTTCCACTCTCGTACCATTCCTACTTTTCGCACGTGGAAGCGAAAAAGAACGAGATAGAGCGAGAGCGAGAGCGAGAGAGAGAGAGAGAGAGAGAGAGAGAGAGAGGTAGCACATCCCTCACGGCTGCTGTACGTACTATATATACTGTCACTCGGCAGCCTCGACCCCGTTTTCCACATCGCGCCGCGGGCTTCTACGGTCTCTCTTCTTCTCGCTCTCGCAAACCCATACCCGTCGTCCTCCTTGCGCCACTTCGGCACAGCTCCTGCCATACGAATGTTACCTAACGGGTGTTTCGTCAAAAACTATTTTCCTCGTCGTTGTTGAAAAGAATTTTTTTTTGATAAAATATAGAAAAATTAACAAGACAAAAAACACGAATGACTAGATAAAACAGTTATGAAAATAATAATACTTCGGTATTCCAATGTATATTTCTTATTTAGATAATTTGATCAATTTTTGTATTTAAATTCAATAAATGAATTTTATTTGAAATTGAATCGACATGGTAGGCTCTGAAATATGTACAATATATTTTCAGTTTTATGTTCAAATCTATTGAACAAAAGTATTTATTAGTTAAAACTTAATGTACAAAGAAATTAATGAACCGCTGCTAATTGTTGGGTGTAAAGAAATAAAAGGAGTTTTTACGAGGCTTGAAATTTTTTTAGGAATATAATATTTTTCGGTATGTATTCAACGGAAAACTAAAGTATCACCCGGTACGTAGAACGACAAGGGTTCTGGCTACCGTCTAACTGCGCGCCTCGGAGTTCGAGTCTGGAATGGCTCGGTCTAGGAGGGTGGATCGGGGTCGGGGGTAGGAGGAGAGGGATAGAGAGACTGCTCGAACGTTTCGGAATCTCCGGTGCCGTTCGCTCGTAGAGGGTGGCTCTCCGCGATATTCCGGTGGCGAGAGACGTCTTGCAAATCCGTGGTCGGCATGTGGCGAAAAACGTCGATGCGATGGTCACGACAAAAATTGCATCTTCGAAAATTCGTTCCTCGTTGGGGGAATATACAATTTTGAATATTCATTACGAGTTTATTGGAAATGCGAGTTTTCGCAAACGCACATCATGAAAAAACTTCCATATATAGTAATACGTTGATGAAGATTTATTATTTAATTTTCATAATTAGACATATAAGGAATGAGCGGATGTCTTATATATTTTTGGAAAGAAATAATTTTCTGAAATTGACAATTTTGCAATTTTAATTTGCAATTTCAGTGAGCTTCGAGCGTTCGAGTAGAAACGAATCCCGCCGTTTGAGATGGGATGCGCAGATGTTACATTTGTATCTATTCGCGCGTCCTTCGTCGTGAATTGACTCGATAACGAATCCGGACGGCAAGCGCGCGACGAGTCAGTTCGACGTCGAATTAGCGTTTAGGGGAGTACGTATACGGCGCGTCCGTCACGTTCGAGCTGTGCAAGCGAGTTCACTCACCTTCTCCGTCACCGTCTCGCTCAAATCACCATAACAAACAGTTAAATTCCTCGTGCACTCTTCGGATTTCGTTTTCGGTATTCGAAAAATTTTAACTATATTAGGTGCATCATCTACAGATTACAACGAATTTTATGTACGACGATGGTCTAATATTATCGTCTACGGTGGAAACAAATTTCATCCAATTACGATATTTTCCAATGCGTATTATTAAAATTACTACATAATAACATACTTCGATTTTTTCTTATAATTTTTCTTCGCTCTTATTTTTGTTACTTCGATAACCGAGAATACGTGATCGATCGTTGGCAGACCGAAACGCACACGCGCGACGCTTTTAATGGAGGCAAAATTGCGTGAAACTGAAGCTAATAGACAGCCGTGACCGATAGGGTAATGCGTTGATTAGAATGTATGGGGGCGTCGAGTCTAGTAGAGAAAAAAAACCAATCACCTGTGTGTACGCATGTATTTATAGATATGGTGTGACATATTACAACGAATACTCTATTATTTATACGAATTTCACCCTTTTCATTAGTAGCTAATACTATTCGTTGAAATCCGTGCATTATATAAATCATACATCATACGTTGCTGTAAATTTCATAGGATGACGAGTATAACGTTGGGTCAAAATCAGAGCCGGAAGTTAAGTTTTAGTGTTTTAAAAGGGAATGTTCATAATTAATAGATTAACAGAACCATATGCTTCACAGTACCGTTACACATAAACTATAAAAAACACAATTTAAAAAAGTTTTATGTGAAAATTTACAGATAACGCGAAGAAATACTTTATTCTACATGAAAAAGTAATATTTTTCTCTGTTATATTTCAAACGATGAAACTGATTATTCACACGGGTTTTCATCAAGAAATCAAAATCTTTGTAACCAAAGATTAGGCCGACGGTTACAAATATTTCGATTCCCACGTATAAATACATCTGTATATATTAGCCATCGTATCGCATAGAACACCATCCATCACGATGTCGTTATCCGTGTGCTGATTCGACGAGTGGGTGGTCCGAGTATCGGACAAATCAGTTTTCCGAAACATGGGGGGTTGACGAAAGTAACGAGAACGCGTGCACGTTACGTGCGGTTTTGCGAAACGTACGCGTATATAGTTCCTCCATCAACGTTGGTCACGTGCCGGTGCGTGCGTCACTCGCGGTTTTTGGTCTCTCGTATTAATAACGCACGGGTGCCGGTAAATAATATCGCGCCCGTGCTTCTAGAAACGGGGGGCCGATACGCGCGTCGAGGATCATCATAATTCAATACATTTGCCATTTCTTTTTTATTTAAATCGCACGTGCTCGACCGGTTGGATTTCATTGGAGCGATCATTTTTCAACAACGGTGAATATTAATGAAGAAATTTAAACTGAAGAAATTTGTACAAATCCTTCTAATGATTATTCTTTTGAACTATATAGAAAAGATTTTTAATTGAACAAAAATATCAGTTTTCATGTTTCTATGTTATAACTATGTTCTTTGCATTCTCATTAACGAAATTTCAAAAAATTTTTTCGCCTCGCCAATAAACTCCGACAAAAATGGAACTTCCAAAGAAAAATTTGGAAAATTATATATTTATATTTGAATTACTTGGAATATGATTTCTGGAGTGTTCTCGTTGCCTACAGCTCAATAAAATGTAGCTAATTGAAGGATATAAGTTTCGGAAAACTTTCTCGCAAGTCCTAGCGGAACCCGAGTACTATATCCCCAATAGAACGGTTTCGAGTAACTGGCCAGTTATACTAGACCCTGGCCTGAAAATGATCAATGTAATATCTAGAATCGGGCCAGCATTTCTAGAGACTTCTAGTCCAACTAGTAATGGCTAGTTTAACTGACCAAATTTACTAGACTTCTAAAGAAAAAACGGCTTTGAAAAGTGTCAGATTAAAAAGATAAAAGATATAGAATTTTAACTCTATTCTTCTATCTTGTAATGATTAAATATTTTTTGAACGATTATTAAGATGTTTACAGGTTGAGAGAATTAAACTACAACACACACATTAGTAAGAGTGTGCAACGTTGGTGTAATCAATGCTTTCACCTCAGTTGTAGATGACGCGATTTCTAGTTTTTACTTGAAATTACTGGTTAGTATCGAGTGAAAACTTGATTATTTCTACAAGGGATGTATAACCGCTGCCGATACCAAATTTTTTCAAATTCTCGGGGTTACACATATACACTGAAAAAAAAGTATTTTTCTACCCAGAATACAGAATATTTTTTATCCGAGTATTCTTGTTCGCAGTATACTTATACTTAAATATTTTAGATTTAAAAATATTGGTATTTTACCCTTCAAAATACCAAGGTTTTTAGCGGGACTAAAACTAAACTCTTTGTAGCATCCACTGTATTTTAATGCAAATTTTATCTCTACTGTTTATAACATGAATAATGGATAATAAATAAAATTAATATATGAATCAGATATGGAATTAAATAAAAAATATATTATATCGTTATTATTTCAAATTCATGGTTCGTTTTAATCCGTGTTGAACAAGCGAGGTTAATTGTAAGTCGGCCAAAAATCAATAAACTTATTCTTATGAATAGTATATTTTGGTATTTTTAAAATAAGAATACCTTTGTTTTTACCATAAGGAGAAATATTCTAGATAGAAAAATACTTTTTTTTCAGTGTAGTATTCTGGTCTCGCGGAGACTTGTGAGAAACTTTTTGGAAATCTTATATTCTTTAATTAGCTTCATTTTATTGAACTCTAGGCAACGAGAGCAATCTAGAACTCACTACCCAGGTAATTTAAATATAGACATATATTTTTTTTAATCTTTTAAGTTTCTTGCGGGTGTCATACAATGTAGTAAAAATAGAGCATAATTCTTAAAAGTTCCATTTTTGAAAATTGGGGGGCTAACATTATTATTATACACATATTCGCAAGGGCGGGACGCGGGAATCGCACTAATCGAGCGGGCTCCGGTTTTCTCGCTTTATCGCGGAGAATTTAATCGATCGGGTAGCGCTTATGGTATTAGTTACGTGCGTGACGTGCAAACAGAAAGAGAGACAGAGAGAAGACCGCGAGTGGGAGAGAGAGAGAGAGAGGGGGTGGGATGCAAGGGTAGCAGTGGCGTGTCGTGCGGCGCTAGCGAATAGACGCAGGCACGTGCGCGCTCGATCGGATTAGGGGGACTGATGACCTCGTACGGTCGGCAGGTGCCGAACAAACAGACACCCCCTCGGCCTCTTCCTCCCCTCCAAAACGCGAAACGATCCTAATGCTTCTAATCGAGTGCCGGGGCGCGCGCTCTGCCAAGCTGCACTTCTACCCACCCTTCCCCTCGCCCCGAAACACCCCGTTAGACGATTAGGGATGATTCACCTTTGCCGTGGTTTATCGCTACCGTCTGCGCTTGATACACGGACAGAGCAAACATCATACGTATGTATCTTATATTCCCTGTGTTGATATTGCGTCGCATTTGCACGCGAGCACGCGATCGGAATAATCGCAGCTGCCAGAGAAGATGGCTCGCGAAAATTTCCGATTGATCAATCATACGCGGTTTGGAATTTTTCCATACGATTTAAGTTTTGTGTTAGATTTGTCGCGAGTTGAGTAGATTTTTAACTCTGCCAACATTATACAACTTAGTAGTATAGCTATCTAAAACTTATACGGATAATTTCATTCGATACTAATATTGTTTTATATTAATAATTTTGTTTAAATCGGCTCGATTCATGCAATAAAACATTTCATAACGCATCTTCAGCACTAGTGTGAGTAAATGAGCGAGAAGAATTGGAAGTGCATTCGCATAGCGAAATTTCAAAGGAAAAAAAAGAGGGATAAAGTAGAAGAAAGCCCGACGAAAGGCGCTATGAGGATGTGCTATATAGGAGAGTCGAGGGGTATACCGACGGCATTGGACGGCGCGTCGTTACCGTTAACGACGGCTACCGATTGTCCCAACGACGCCGCTCGACTTTTCCCCTGCCACCCTCTTCTCCCTCGACGACGCCTGCCGTCGAGTCGCCTTATTGCCGCGATAAATATAAAGCCTACTCCACGAAAACGTCTATCCCCCCCGTTGCACCCCCTCTATCGCCCCACCTCCTCTTTTTACGCCTGCGATTTGACGGCGAGCGTTACGACAGCGAAATCGGGAAAATTCGACCCCGCGATAGCTGCTCGTCGGATGAATTTCCCGAGCAGGTGACGTCACGTGTGCACCGACGTACATATATATACGGCGCGTCACGTCGTGCGGAATATATTAGATACTTTTTTCTCTCTCTCTTTTTCCCCTCGGTTGGAGAGAGCATTCCAAACGGCTCTTGCGTGTCAGCGAGCCCGCCACGGAGGCTAACTCGCACACGCCGCTCGCGTTTTATCTCCTCCCGAAGGTAATGGGTTAGGGTGCACCGCGTTTGGTTAATAAAATAAAAAGGAGCCGGAGAAAAAGAATTCTTTTTCGCATAATCGCGATGTCGTGGCGCGCTTTGCATTGTAATAACGAGGACACGGGGATAAAAAAGTTTATCGCGAACGCCAAGTGCTCTCTTATATTTCTTCGCGCGTTTCTTTCGCGCTCTCTGTTGTATACACGGTTGAGAATTTTCTGTTTAATGCGGTACGGACCACCGATCTACTCCAATTTACGAATTAATCGCGCTAACGAAGGGATTATTTTTTCTATATGTTTTAAATAAACGAACTATCGCTACGAAAGATCTGTGTGTTCTATATTTGAGTCTCGTGTATTAGTACTCGATACAAAATTCTTTGCCAGTAAAATATTCTACGCGAAAACGAAATTCTCGTGTGAAATTTTCGATGCTCCTGATCCGTCAAGACGCGAGGGTCAAAGTTACGCTGAACGCGTTAAAGATCGTCGAAGAATTTGAAAAAGCGTGAGGACGCAGCACGCGACGAGGCAATATTAAAGACATTAGAGGCGTTAAAGAGACACTGACAACATCCCCCACCGACGCGCGACAGGGTGTGACAGGGTGCGACTTCGTGCTACAGGGGGTGAGAGTTCGGAAGAGCCCCTCGGGGCTCCGAAAACACTCTCAAAAGCTATATCGCATATATATGTACAGGGTGTCTCAGAATTTGTATCGATAGTGGATAACAAAGCTCGTTTCGAATAATAATATTTTTTTTTTAACGAATGCTTTATTAAAATTTTAAATATCGTATTTGTCGTAGAAAACTCGACTTGAAATTAGCGTATTGTTGAGGAAATATATACGTACGATCGATAAAAAGCATCGAGATATCGAGAATAAATGACTCTTTCGATAATTTTTTTAGAATTTTGATGAACGCGACAAAGAATAGAAATATAACGGAAAACTTCAGTACTGATGGGATACGAATTTTGCGACACCCTGTATACATATATGTACTATACCCTCGTTCTATATATCGCGAGAGCTATTCATGCGTCGCGCTTATGAGCGCGCACGTGCGCCAGCCTCCCTTTCCGGAATATTCATACGAGGCGAGTTCCGTATAAGCGCAAACAGAGCAAAAAGAGAGTAGAGGCGAGCCTGGGGTGGCTCGACAACGCGCCATCTGTCACTCGCCGTTTACGCTATTAATGAATAGGCGATACGTCGCGAGGAGGCTCGATTACCTAGATTAAAGAAGAGTCGTCGCACGAGAATCGATATCGGTGCGCGTTAACGACGCGTGCGACGATTTCGTTCTCCCGGGAGATCTTGAGGCTTTTTCTTTGCTCGAATTCTTTCCTCGTCTTTTTTTCCTCCCGATCGATCTTTCTTAAATTTTTTTTTTCGCTCTTTCAATAATGCAGATTCGTATCAAGCTAAAAGCGGAGACTCCCGGTCGGGCTTCTGATAAACGTTCGATGATTGAAAGTACAATAGATCGGCTACCAAAAAAGTATATACCTAAAAGATAAATAGCGTAATTGGAAAAATGATCTTTCAGTATTTTAGATTTCTTTATATCCGAAAATAGTCCTCACTTCGCGAGGACTAGTTTTATTTCGCTACACTGACATTTGCATTAGATATCTATTTTCAAGCCGGTTTCTAATTTACTTATGCATTTCAATTAAATTCGAAGAGATTTGTAATTAGGCGACACTGCACTTAAATTTTATTAAATTTTTTATTTCATTTTAGCAGAAATATAAATCTCTGTGAAAAATACTTAGAAGACACGGTTTTCTAATCAATTGAAATTTTTCCACCTGAAATCGGAGCTGTTAAGTCATGATATGTCAAAAACATATTTTTTAAAATGAATTAGTATCTAAACCAGTTAGAAAAATTAGAAGAGACAAAATATTCTGAAATTTGAATAGTGATTTTCTAAGGACTCTGGGTCGTGGTACGTATATAGGGGTAAGTGGAAATTCGCAACTCTGAGGCCACCCGTAACGTGGCTTGGTTTCGCATCGTACGAGCTGAGAGCGTTCGTGCAGCCGAGAAAGAGTGGGAGAGAGAGAGAGAGAGAGAGAGAGAGAGAGAGAGAGAGAGAAGCGGGCTGCTGGCTTCCGTCCCGCTGCCTCCGGACTCTCACCCCCTTCCGCCACTTTCATCCGCCTTCTCATTCTCCATCTCTCTCTTTCTCTCTCTCTCTCCCTCTATCGCACTTATTCCGCCACGAGCCGCACTCTACACGGCGCGTTTAAGTATCCCACCCCGCTACCCCGATGATACTCCACGGCGGCGAACGCGCAACTACTGACCCGTCTCGTCCACCCGATCCCTCTCCACCCTCCCGGCCCCTCCTCGCGCCGGAAATTCGAAGCTCTCTAGCCGCGAGATTTTAGCGGCGTGCCGGCCCGTCCGGGTGATTCGCCGCGCTTACGGATACGTCTAGCTCTCGTATCTGTGTATGGGTTATACGTATAGAAGACCTTATATACCACATAACGTATACATATGTACGGTATATATAGATAGTACGGGCTTTCAGACTGGCACGCGGACGAAACTTTTGCGGGGCCGCGATTGGCGAAGAGTGGAATGAAGGAAAGAGGAATAGGTGGAGGATAGAAAATGGGTGGGCAGGGGAGGGGGAGGGGGGCGATAGCGGCGAACGAGAGTGCAGTATGGAGGGCGGAAGGGGGTGGGGGGAGGGTGACTCGCTCGACGCGTAATAAGCAAGCGAGCCCCCGAAGCGCTCTCTCGCTCTAGGTGCCGCGAGATCTTCGCTTCCTCTCTCCAACTCGATCCTCTTTATCTTCTTTTCGCTGCACTTTTCTTCCTTCCCTAGACTTTTCTCTACTCTTATTCTCTTTCTCTCGCTCTTTCTCACTTTCTAACTCACGTATCCTCGTCTTTTTCCCTCATTTTATTCTCACTTTCTCACTCGCCCGCGCACGGGAGTTCCTCGTCGTTATTTTATCACGAATTTTTTTCTGGATACCCTCGCTACGTCATTTTTTTTCTCTCATTTCAGTCCGCGGTTATTGTCTCCCGTATTGATGATTTCCGACCCAGCCGCCTCTTTGTTAGTCTCTTGATACATTTTTCATGGAATGGCTTAGAGTGTACTATATACATTTTCTTTTCCTTATACGGGCGCAGTTCGATCGTTCTGGCTTATTTTTAACGAGCGCGAAATGTAGTTTCTTCTTATATATATGTATATATATATATATATATATATATAAAACATGACGTATATGCAAAATACTGGTTGGTTTGTATCAGCGACTATTTAAAAATTTAACAATAAAAAATTCAACAATTGCAATTTTTACTATCAAATGTACTAATTATTTTTAATAAAAATTAAAAATAAAAGAATATTAGTGGGAAATACGTTGTAATCTTTCTATACATGAGAGATTTTGTAAAATAATACCCTCAACTTCATCGAACGAATTACACATCGATCCCCATACAAAGCTCGAATGTCTGAATGAGAAATATAATTTTTTTACGGGTCTCGATGAAGACCGTGAGAGGAGTAAAAATTGGCCAGTCTAATCTCAGTGGTAAACACTTGACGCGCGAACTGCGAGTTAGAAGTCGAAGACTACCCTCTAGACGAGTAGCCCTGGGCGATAGTAAAAGGCCGAGCGAGGTTGAAGATGGGGTGGTCGGAGATTCAGAGGGCGGCTGACAGCCGCAGATGGCACTTGCCGCTTGTTTGTCATAAAATCCACCCCTTCGTACTATATATATGGCTCAAGGCAGAGTCGAGAGTTTTTGCTCGAGAACCCTCCTAGATCTCGCGGTCACGCGGTACCTCGAAGGGTGATATCGGAGGGGTGCGTGAAGGGGGATGAAAATAACCGCGGAAAGAGCAAATAGTATTCAGATATACGAAGGCGAATTAAATTTTTTCGCGCCATCTACCTGAGTAGAAATCTCTAAAATTTACGCCGATTATGAATCGGGAAGTAGCATTGATTTTGTTCGGAACTATAATTACCCTTATTCCATATCCTACTATCGTAAATAATGTGGTTAACTATGTTTAACTAGTACATGGTCATTCATTTAATATCAATCAGGGATTGATATTGGCTAATCATACATGGTTAACGTTAATTTAATCCGAATCCGAATGGAATCTATAGTTGTCCTGATGCAAGACATTATAAAAGGACACGTTTAAAATCTCTAGTTTGGCGCAAGTGGAATATCGATCCACTTCGGATTTATTCTCGTACTGTTTATATTATCGTTCTCGATTATTTGCGCGAAAGACGCATATATGGATCGGGTAAAATTAGCCCGTGAGAAAGATGGCGAGAGAAAATTATGAGGAAACGGACGAACTCATCTTCGGTTTAGAAACTCACCCGAATTCCTATATATCTCTCATCGCCTTGTGAAACTTTTGCTTACGCGGTCCCATGGAGCGAGTTCGCGAGTCTTTTTTCAACGGATAATTTCAAAACAGCGGAAAAGTTTTTGGCCGCTCTTTGAGAAGCCATTGGTAGGAATTCCCGGCAGCGGCGTCGATGAGCGCTTGAACTCGTCGAGAAAAGTTCTCGTGGACTGAATGGACAGAATTGAGAGAGAATGAGAACTCGCGATAAAAAAAGTACGTGTTAAGTTCTCAACTGGGTACATCCGCGCTATGTCATTATTTGTAAACTGCAACATTAGGCTGCTACTACACCCGAGAGCCGAGCCAAATTACGTTGGATCGAGTTGAAGAGACAAAGAAATTTGGTAAAGGGCATAAAGAAAATAGGCTTATTTTTCGAGTTGAAATATATTTATTCATAAGAGGAGAAAATATTATTCAAGTATATATTTTGAATGTTTTAACTTTTGATAATAGCAAAATCCTTATAATCTCGAGCTGAAGAAATATGCTCCGAGACATTTTTCTCTGTTCAAGATACTCATTTTTGAACTAACGTGGGATATGTAAAGCTCATGTTATACAAATTTACATTATTAGGTTGCTACCAAATCCGATCGTGTCAAGCAAGATTGGATTGGATCGAGTTAAGAAGACAAAGAAATTCTTATTTTCGCACTTATGTGGGATGAAGAGTTTGTTGTGTGAAATTATTTTTTTATCGGTGGGCGCGATATGGATCGATCAGGCGCCATTTTGTACGAGAGTCCCGAGAGCGGCGTGCTCGATGATTAATCCCGCGGCTCCTCTTCACTCCCTGCTACCCCCGCAAGCCCCCGTGACGTTACCGCCGACGCGCGCCACCTCCCAGTATCATCAGCACGAACGAATCCATTTTAATGCCAGCTCTCTCTTCTCGCTCATCCTATTTCGCCTCACGCAACATTTTTCCCCATTTACCTATAAAAATTCGAATATGAGTCTCTTCGCTTTTAATTCGATGAAAAAAACTCATTCGCGTTCTTCAAGAATTATCTAAACTTTTTCAGCTGACAATCTCGGAAAGGTAGAAACGATATTCCCTTTTTTTCCCAAGATCTGCGTTATTCCACCGATCGAGTCTCGTGATTCGGCAGAACGAGGCTCGAACTTGTCGCGATTCCGATACACAGGTACCGTTTTTATCCGAGGCGAATTTTTCTGTCTCTGGCTTCCTCCGTTTCTGTTTTTATTTTACTTTTTTCGTTTCCCGGAAGATTTATACTTTATCCCCCGCGAACGGAAAACACAACGAGGAGGCTCGGCAGGAAAGAGATACGAAATGAAAAAAAGCAACAGCAGCAACAGAGCGGAGTGGAGAGAGGATAGTCGTGGCGAGGCGGATAGCCAGGAGCGACCTTGTTGATAGCTTCGATAAATTTGCCGTAAAATCACACGGGATTTTTTTACATGCCCGCGAGAGCGCCGACTGTAAAGCTAGACGTTACGTCCCGAGCCTCTGAATCTTTGTCTCAGTTTCCTGCACTGTTCCCTCGTTCTTGCAAAGTTATTTTGAATTTATTTTTATTTCGTTTGAGTTGATTACTCTATTTAATTGCCATCAAAAACGAATATACATGAACTTTGTATCGAATTTAATACAAAATTTTATTGTAGACATACTACTTGAATTTTATAAATAGTAGTGAAATTATTGTGTATATAAATAATAACATTCTATTGTTTTAGTAAATTTAAAAAATGATAGAAATCGAGCCATCTTAGGGGTTTTTAGTCACATATGTTGAAAATTCGACCCGAAAACTCAATGAAATAGTTTACCCAACCTTTTTAACAATGTTTATATAATATGCTCAATATATTATATTATAAAGCTTACCCTGTCGCAGTTCTCCGAAAGAATAGAAGAGGGGAGAGAAAAGAGGAAGGGAGTGCCTCTCGCACTAATGTTCTTATCTTATCGTTCCCTCTCGTTACGACTTTTTCTCGCTCTCCTCTTTCGTCCTCTTCGTCATGCCCTCAAGAATATATCTATGTATAGGTGGCGGTAGTAGCAACGGGCCGGAAAATAGGCTCATCTGAATGCGACGCGGCAAACTCGACGCGCGAAGGCGCCGTAGGATGAGAGTTGGGCTTGAATAAGGGGGTTGAAAGGGGTACAGTAAGGTCGGGGGTATAACGAGAGGTACGTAAGAGCGGGAGGGAAAGCAAGTGAGAGAGAGAGAGAGAGAGAGGGAAAGAGCGATGCGAAAGGAGATATGCTCTACTTGACGCCAGGGTATTCGAGAGCCGAGCGAGAAGTGGAATTTCAAGGGGGGTGGGGGATAATTCGAGAGGGCAGCTCGGAGAACGACTTGTACGTATGTACGTGGCGAATATTTTCTTAACCGTGTTATCGAATTACACGTGACTAATTTTTCGAATTCTTTCTTCATATTAGATAATAAGTTTGAACCATGCGAGGAACCTATAAATATGCAATCGATAATCTTATTACTAAAAAGTGTTACCAAATGTCTAAATAATTTTTGAAGTACAAACTCTTATATCAAGAAAATTTATTTTTAAACAAGAATAGATTGTTTATAATTGAGGGTTGAAATATTCGTGCATTCACCATGCGGTTCAATTTTGTATAATTTTAGCGGGAATGTAAGCCGAACGTCTGGAAGCTAGGATTTCAGATGACGTCACGTGAGCCATAGCGCACCTCGAGTGCGGACGTGGAAAGCTCGCGAAATTCCCGACACTTTTTGTCGAGCTTTTTCTCGTCGGCCATTGCGATAATGATAGCGCGCATTATGTTTTATGCGAACGAGGGTGGCAACAGCCGCGACCAAAATGCCACCTCCCCTTCATAGATGGTAATTGCATCCTACTTTCGCATCATCCATATAGATTTACGAGTCTCGTTGTCGATACGACGCGGCTGCGTTTTAGCGTTTCGCGTTAGAAAAAGAACATTCAGCCGATGAAATCGTTATTCGTATTTGGCTCTCGGTATAAGTGCATCGATAAATATTTCTGCAGTGAAATTTCGATACTAAGATTTTCGTTTATGGTTAGGAATTTCAATATTCTTACAATAAAAATAAATCTTTAATAGCTCGTCAAGTCTTTGGTTTCTCACGACCAGACCAATGAAAATTATAATGAGTGGTACTTTCTTGTATTTAATACTGTTTTTTAAAAATTGGATCCCCCACTGACCGGTTTTCGGGGCACGTGCGGGAAGGGGAAGAAAAGGGGCTCGTGGCTAATGTCAACACGCACGTGGCCGCGATGTTTCCTGGTCCGTGAAAGCTCGTTTGTTGCACCCCCTTTATGTCGAATTACACGCTCGTTAAATTGTATTAATACGCGATCGAGGTATCTCGTACAACCAGAAGCAACACACATCGATTTCACGTTGTTCGAACTCTATTATACTAAAAAGATTAATGACACTCAGAATAAACGAGGGTAAACTTTCCAATAAAAATACTATTTATAAAACTGGTAAAAACTATTTAATTTATTGATTATATAAAACTTTTCATAAATTACATCTATAAAAAGGAACGAAAATATC
This sequence comes from Goniozus legneri, assembly GCA_003055095.1. NCBI lineage: Eukaryota > Metazoa > Arthropoda > Insecta > Hymenoptera > Bethylidae > Goniozus > Goniozus legneri. The sequence goes on from NCVS01000094.1 coordinate 166,943, forward strand.
ATATCGTAAGTTTTCGAGTTAGTACATTTTAAAAGTTTGATTTACAATTGGAGGTTAGATCGAAACCCGTCCATCTACGGGGTAGTTTGACGCACACAATGGGTGTGAACATTTTGTATCGACGCTGGTAAAAAAACCAGAGCACATTTTATGCGTGTTTTCCACTTTTTTGGGAATTCGCCGGTACATCGGACGCTCGTTTAACCAACCGTGAAAATCGCTCGTTACCCCCCGAAGTTCTCGAGGTCTTGGAGAATCTCGTTACGCTGATGGAATACACCTCCGGGAGTTCGGCGACCTTTACCGAAGTGAATCTCCAGTTACATACTTGACAACACGGTGAATATAGCCGAGCCGAAAAACCTCGTCGAGGAAACTCGTTGGTAGGGTTCCCTGTAAAAATGACCGGATGATAAAGAACGACTTATCGATTGGGCCGCGTGTCGAACGCAATCGCGAGAATCGTTCTCGCGATATTATAAATCACGGCGGGCGCGAAGCGTGGTCGAAAACCCGCAAGGAAGTAAATCCGGCGAGATATCTGCCCGTGCCATCGTTCATTTCCTTCGGACTCGCTCGGCTGCAATTTTATACCCCACCCAGCACCTCCCTCTCCATAAACTTCTCCGGCAGCATCGATTCAAACCGAGAAAGGCATTCTCGCGGTCAAAAATTTCTTCGTGATCCGAGCGGAATACTTTTTTTTTGCTCTAGATTACAATGTTACGTTCGAAATCAGTTAGATTATTGTTACAGAATTTTAGATTTGAGTTTACCTAGTGTTGGATAGCATTTACAATAAATTTTCAAAGTATTTATCATTCTCATTCTTGTAAAAAAAAAAAATGGAATCCATATACAAATTTTTCTTTGAATATTTATAAATAGATGATGTAATTTCAGGTAATACAAAATTACAGTATTACTTATTATTTTGCAATTTTTCAAACTGTCTAAACTCATCCGGATTTCACGCGATCTACCCAGAGAGGGAGCGAAAATCTCGGACCTGGAGGGAACGAAACGAGAAGCACGAGACGAGTCGGGCGGGTGCCGAGCCAATCTGCAGATACCTCGGATGTACCTGATTACGTCGGTACCTCTCTAATTACTCGGCAACGTACGACGACACTCGACCCGACCTCGTATAACGCCACGAACGAGCTCGCGGTCTCGAATGTACCGTCGAGTGTAGCGTTCGCCTTCGTGGACTATCGTGGGGAGGGACGAAGGGAGGGGATATCGGGTATGATTGCTCCGGGGGGTTGCGTGAAATTTTCCCGAACTTCTCGATCTCACCTGCGATCTCAAATTGCCTCAGTCCCCAACTCTCGTGTCGTAGATATTTTCCTTTTTTCGTTCCTATATATTTGCTTGGCAGTTTCGAGGGAATAAATAAAACGAGGCGTCTCTCGAAGTTATTTCATTCAACGGCTGAAGTTTGCGGCTATTAATTTTAGAGAAAGAGTAATGAAATAACGAAGAGCTGATTTAATTTTTCTTAATTACAAAAAATCACAGTCTCCTCTGGTTGAAATTCGGTAAGTTTTCAATTACACCGTAAGAATAAATTAAAAAAAAGTCCAAACTTTTGTGTGACACTAATCCACATAATTACATCGCTCTACGTGTACTACTGTGCTGCTGTATTTATTTATAAAATTTCGTTAATTAACAACGAATTTCTAAAATCGATAACAAATTGGTAACTTCAGATCCAATCAATTGAGCTCTGCAGTGTGCGTAATAGTAATTTTCCTCGATCGCTATTCAGCGAGGTTCAATTATTCCGAGCGTTAATTGCGACAATTACTAAGCTCCTATATGGACAGGCAGGTAGACGAGACAAGGACTCTGTTTAATATAAGGTCAGCCACCGGCGCGTCTTCCCAACCCGAAATTACAGTCTTCGACTCATCGGACCCTTCGATGCCGCGCGGAAAGCCCGTCGGGGCTTTGGCCGGGAGGTCCCAGACGCAATTCCGTCCCTCCCGAGGGATCGGAATGGCACGGCGAGGAGCGCCGAGACAACCGAAGAGGGACAGAGGATCGCGCGAAAGCCTCGTTGAAAGCTACCTCGGAGTGATTGCCGGCTCGTGCGAAAGAAGAAAAAGAAGAAACTTCACGGATTTTGCTGCTTATGTATTCTCACCTTTCTCTCTCCCTTCCGCGCACGCATATACGCTTGATTTATTAATACAGGCCTACTCCTGGAACTAAGACTTATATAATTTCTCATCTTTTCTCGCGTATCGAGGTTTCATCGCTATTATCTTTTCTATACAAAAAGCAAAACGAAATAAAGAGCATTTCTCACGAACACCCGGTATGGTTACATACGATGCGCGTTAAAGAGAATACCACCTTAAAGGGGATAGAGCGATATGAATATTTTATTTTTTGGCGATAAAAATTTATGAAAAATGGCTGATATTTCAATCACGTTCTAGTCTGTTCTATTGCTATCAGAAGTAAAAATTTCCATAAAATTAGAGATAACGGGTTTTCTTTAAAAGAGAGTTCTAAAGAAAATTATAATATAGTTCGAAATAGTATATCAGTGCATTGTGTTCGGATTCCAAGGCCGTAATATTTCGATCTCGGATTTGTACTCATATAACAGACAATCGTTGTCTTATGTCGCCATTGCCGACGATTTCATCGGAACAACGGTCGCGCGCGCCATGACGTCAAAATAATGGCCGATTGTCCGCGGAATTGCCGGCAAGGCATCCGGGATTGCCGGTCGAGTAACGAGCAAGGAGAATCGCGTTATGAGGTTATGTATCGGCTTGTGGCGTGGAAGCGAAGGAGAGAGAGAGATCGGAAGCAAGCAAGAGAGAGAGAGAGAGAGAGAGGAGAGAGAGTGAGTGAGCCATCCTGATTGGGCAGTTCGCATGCGGAAAAGACACGCCGGAAGCAGCTCTCTCGACGAAAACAGACCGTCGTAGTCGCGCGAGTACTCCTCGGAATACCAATAGGGACACCGAATACAATTTGAACATTGACGACGCGTCAATTGTCCCACACGTTTCTTTCCAAGAACCTTTTTACAGCAGAAGGAGCAGAGGAGGATCGTGAACACCATAAGTTGAAAATTTTTGATTAAAAAATTTTTTATTCCGTTGACACGATATACGTCACTCAAATTGAGTCGAAAATCGATCGACAACAGCTGATTCGTGCTGTGAACACAGAATTTTCAACCGCGTAGTCAAATAATAATAACAAAAGCGACTAGTTAACGACTACATTGCAAATCCAAGTGTGTTATTTTAAAACTCATAAATGTTTATTTCTTGTAGTTATTCTTGAGACGTTTCCCGGTGTGTTATTATTTAACACACAAAATATGTGTGTTATTTTAATTCATCTAAGTGTGTTATTTATACACATTTATAATATTTTAGCACCCATTTATAATATGTGTGTATAAATAACATACTTAGATGAATTAAAATAACACACATATTTTGTGTGTTAAATAATAACACACCGGGAAACGTCACAAGAATGACTACAAAAATAAACATTTATGTGTTTTAAAATAACACACTTGGATTTGCAGTGTAACTTCATTAGTCGACCGTTTGCGTTCGTCGCTCGATCGCAAAAACACGAGAAATCAATTTTCACCGAAGATCCCCACGCTGTTGGGAAATAATCGTCGTTTAATCCCTCTTGTCGCGCGAGGAGCAAGTGTTATTTATTCGTAGAGTCTATACGGGTCCTATTTCAGCCGAGCGTAAGTGAATTTTCCGTAAGACGCACGCGTCTTACGTCTGGAGCGTGAAGGAGAGAGGGAAAGGAAGACGGAGAGAGAGAGAGAGAGAGCCGTGAAATTTCACCCACGGCGCGGCGTCTTATCCGCTCGATAATTTACCGAAACGTGCGCTACTTTCTCCCTCCACCCCCTCTCGCTTCTAGGGAAGCGAGTGTAGCGAGCGAACCGTAACCCGATCAAATTTCGAAAGTCCTCGGAGGATTCGCCCCCGAGACAAGATGGCGGACACCTCCGCCCTCCGCCTCTTGTCGCACGTTACTCGGAAACTCGATTATTTTCTTCGCTGTCTCGTTTGCCAATTAGGGTAAGAGAGTACGAGAAACTCTTCGTTTGCTCTCCTCGTCGAATTTTTCGATGTGAAAATCAACCGTATCGCGAAACGTTTATTCTGCCGAAAAATTGAACATTTCGTGTCAATCGTCTTTAACTTTTTACCGTGTGGAAACAGACTCAACAAGCGGTTAAATTTCAATTTGAAATGAACATAACAGTCCTACAGAGTGGCCGGATGCGATAAAACGTTTATCCGTTTACTCGTTCCACTTTTTCCCGTTAAAGAGGGTAATGAAGTGTGCGAGTGGTGTGTCAAACAAATTTAACCAATTTTCAATCGGTTAACATTTTTCCAAAAACCCATCTCGCTCGGAAAAAAGAGAGTACAGCTTTTCCAACCGAGACAGGACGTTCCTTATGTCCGAGATCTTCCACCACATTTTTCACGAAAAAAAGGACGAGAATGTCCTTCGCAGTCCTTCGGCCGTTTCGACCGATTCTTCGAAAATCCTGGGGGACAAATCGACCGATCCGTGGGACGTTTGCAATTCCAGCGGGTTCCCTCTCCGATCGTATACATATAGGCTACATATAACACGAGAAAGGATGGGTTGAGGGATATGCGTAATTCTTTCAAATTCTCGCCTGCAGTCCTCTCGTTCTTTTCATATAAGCGAGACGTAGCGACGTTTCGGACGTAGCCACATATTCCGGAAGCAATACATGCAGATTTTATTGGCTGAATATTTAATTAAGATAATAGAATTTTTTTCGATGACAATATTTCTGCAGAAGGGAAAGAGGAATATAAAACATGCAACACTTTTAAAAAGGAATTATTTTCGCGTCTATATTCAAATGACGGCGCTGCTTTTCTTCGTCTACACAGAGCAATTGCAGTTATCGATTTCAGTTCTGGCTTCACACGAGGAAAATTTAGCCTGTAATGCCACACAGAGCCGAGGAATTACCGCGTCTCATCCATGTCGGGAAAGGACCCTACGAGACACTGCCGTCTAATAATTAAACCAAGCTGAGGGTAAGATGAACGACGCAAGGACACGCGAGGCATATAGTACCAAACCACTCTAGATGGATTGATATTACGCTTTAAGTAAAATCAGAATTAAATACAAGTAAACTTTAAATCATTGCATGTGACGTATTAAATGCTTTGAACTCTGTGATCCCAATTTTTGTTTCTTACAAACTACACTTTGAAGCTATAAAAATTTTAATTAAATCGTTATGAATATGATTTTTAAATATTTTTTTTTTAATGTTCAAAGAACGTCATACGCAAAATTATGATAGATACTGTAATTGAATTTGACATGAATTTTATATTTTTTATATTTTATTTATTTTTATCCTTCTCTGAGAATATTTCAATATTTTTTTAAATGTTTCAAAGAGAGCGTTTCAAAGGAATTTAAATTTAAATTTCCGAAATATATTTCCAATTCTCAAATCCCTAAAACGAGTTTCCGTTGTTAAACCTAGAAAAACAAAAGAAGAAAAATATAGGGCAACGTCATTTTTTCTCAATTTTTTCCCACTGTTTTTATTGCGTAAATTTTTTAAAATTACGTCAATGGTGATGGCACGTCCGGTGTGTATCAGTGGATCCCGGTGTATTCATTTCCGGCACGAGTTGGCGCGCAAAATACGCTCCGCTAGTGGTGGAAAAAAAAATAATAAAACGAGAGAGAACAAAGTATTCTTGCCGAAAAAAAAGGGTATCGAGTCGTCCGCGCGACCATTGCCACACACCGAGCGTATTACGAATGCATAGATCGGTGAATAAATGATGCTGGATACAAAGGACGTGTCTTTCTCCTTTTTTTTTTATTTTTCAGCGATCGGAAATCAAACATGCAAACTCACCTCCCTCCCCTCCTCTCTCGCTCTCTGGTTTCACGCGCATCATCCGGCTTTTTTTCCCCCGATCGCCATCGACACCGCGGAAAATAACAAACGTTTTTCGCGCTTTTCCTCTCTCTCACTCTCTCTCTCTCTCTCTCCTTCCTACCGGCCGGGGCAAAAATCGACGAATATGATTCGACCTCGGTTAAATCGAAGCTCGTGCGCGATTCCGGCGACGTGAAAAAGGGAAAATCGTTTAATGGAGCTGTCGGTGGGAGTGGTGAATGCAATTCGAAAAATATCAAACGCATCCGTTAACTCTCGAACCAAGCCGAGAGATGGAAAGGGATAGGGATGGGCAATAAGGAGCTCGCGAGAGGCAAGAAGAAAGGAGAGAGAGAGAGAGAGGTAGGGAAAAAACCGAAATCGATTCTAGCGGCGAGCTAGTGAATTCGATGAGATTCTCCGTAGTTTAGGATTGTTCTGTGCCCATTAGCGGGTGTGCTTCAATGGCGTTTGGTTGAGAGAGCGAAAAAGAGCGATGAAAGAAAAGAGAGGGAGGAGGGGAAGGGGGAGAGGGAGAGTCGCCGCTGGAAAGACGAAGAGATCGCGTCCGGGGGCAGTTATAACGTTGGCTGCATATGACAGCGGCAAAGTACGGTCCTTTGCTCAGCCCCCCTACCCCTTCAATTTTATACCCCCCTACCGCTGTCCAACGTTTCATGGTGCATCGTGCGTCCCAACCTTCCGGTCAAACTTTGCAGACTGTCGCTACCGTGCGGTCCACAATTACGATCAATTTCCCACGACTGGGCTTTCCGACGCAACCCTTTTCGCCGCTGTCTTCTGATTCCTCTAGATCGTCGCGAAGAGATATTCTGTCAAGAACATTTTGTCGCCAGTGTGAATGGAACATTAGATAACGAACGATAAAAGGTTGCAATTGCGCAATGTGATAAATGCAGTGATCTGAAAATGACATTTCGAAATAATTGAAATATCGTTATTTTTCGGATTATATGCAATATCCATTTGTAAATTTCGTAGTGAACTTTAAATATCAAGCGAATAACAAGAGAATCGAAAAATGTATAAACACGACTCACGTCGACTGCGTTACGAGCCAACGAGGGTCGCTCGTGCGGTTCGCGTAAAAATTATTAATCCGTTGATGATCACTCAATAGCGCGTAAATAACGGAGCGTTGATCGACAGTAGATTCAATCTCGATTCTGCTACGTTAGGGGCTCAGTTTCATTTGTATTTATTGAGCAACAACCCCTCAGTAATCAAAGAATATTTTTGTAAAATTGTGTTAAACAAATGGATTACTTCTCGCGAATCATAAAAAATCTCATATACCTGTGTTGGTACACTCAATTTCGACTATTTCACTGTTTTATTTTCCGCAACGAAAAATATATGTTCCTAAATATATATGCATCTTGTTGTTTCGATGAATCGAATGCCAGATTTTCGTTCGATATTTATTAAACCGTACTGAGTGTATTAAAAGAGATTTTTTATAAAAAAAAATATAATATATATTTGACAAAAATGACTGTTGTGGAAGCCGCTTCAAGTTTCCTAGCCCGGTGACGTCGTTGACTCGCGTGGGTGATAGCGGACGCGACCGACGGGGTCGTTTGAGGGGTAGGGGGGATGAGACGGGAGGGTGGTTTCATCCCCCTTCCGGTGCCTAGCCATCTCGTCCGCTGGCACCTCACGGATCTCGACCCTCATACCACCTTCCACCCGACCTCGTGATAGCGAGCGCGCGCGCCCGCTGGAACGGTGGAGATGAAGGGAGAACGAACGCTGCATTAGAAAGAGAGGAAGACAAATAGAGACGCACGATTTCTGTTTACCTCTCTCGAATGTAGGTATTACTGACATTTTATAAATACACATTATATTGTAATTTTCCTTTTCTGATCCGAATTTTACTGATAATTATCAACAATTTTTTAATTTATTTCGCTGATAAAGATAAATGGTAAAAAAACGTATACATACATTATTTTGTTTTATCTAACTTAAATTTTAAAAACGATTTTGTCAATTTTTCTAATTCATCTAGTCGATAGAGAGATTGATAAGTAAGTGAGATAGAGAGAGAGAGAGAGAGAGAGAGAGAAACGGAGAGGTAAAAGGAAGAGAGAGACAGAAGAGGTGGGAGATGAAATGGGGCTAGAGGAACGACCACGGGAGTCGCCTTCGTGAGTGCTTGGGCTTGCAGCCGTCGACTACGGACGTGCCGAGAGGAGGAAGAAGTAGAGGCGGAGAAAATGGGGGGTGTGGGGGTTGGGAGGACAGAGGGTGTTATATCGAGCGGTCTCGAAAGCCAGACGAGGATGCTCGCGTCACGCGCCCGACGAGGATGCCTGTACTGGGTGTCCCGTTTCGATCGGTTCGCGAGAATCCTTCCTCCTCGAAACAAAATTATCGCGAACAATGTTCTCCAATATTGGTACCTATGTTCGTAATTTTCTTTCGTTCCGAAAGTCGAGGAAGACTCGGCCAAGTCGAAAAAAGTTTTGCGCTGACCGATATTATTATTCAAGGAAGGACATCCTGTATAGCGAATGGCACGAGGTTCGAGACAGAGAGCTAGGAAAATGGGAAAAAATGTGGAGAAAGGGCAAAATGATAAAAAAAAGTAGGTGGGGGGAAAAAACTTGTTAGTATTCAGTCGGGGGACGAAGATTTCGTCGCAGTCATTTAGCTTCGATTTTTCTCGTTTTTGTACGTATGGATTTCCGCGTGCATGCGTATATATTTATAATAAAAACAACATCATCGCATCTGATTTCGAGGATTTCGGTATAACAACGGGACGTGCGTATGCATTTTTCATCTTCCGCGTGCGCATTCGTCTTTTTACGCTGAAATCCGTTTTCCTGATGGTAAAATGAAATTCCTCAAAAATAGGTATTATTTTTTCTAAAAAAGTGCCAGGACGTAAGCTTTCTTTTCAAGAGATTTCTTCTCAACGGTCGAACAAAAATGCATTCTGTTCATCGAATGAGGTTGATGCGAAGAAACTAGTGTGGCTCTTTCATTCGCTTTTTCCAAAATTTTCAATCGATTTAGAAACTTTTACGAAAAACTTCTGGCTTACAACTGTTCGCTCACCACGCGTTTTATAAAAATTACCGTTGTATTCATTTTTAATTTCCAAAATAAAAACTCCTGTATTTTTTAGAATTATAACTGCACTTTGAGGAATACCAGGAATGAGAAAAATTTGTTAAATCGCGAGTTTTGGCATTTTCGGCCGACCATAGCGGTCTTTTTTCCACTTTTCCGCTAAACAGCAGTTCACTTTGTTGCGCGTTACGTAGTTACCGCTTTACATGTGGCAGCGTAGCACTGCGCGAATCACATCGTGTGTAACGCGATTCCGCCCAACCACCGCGATTATTCAACTTGCGTGCTCATTAACAATGCGCTGGCCTATACGCGTTAATTTCTCTTGCATCAGGTAAAAAGAACTCTAAAGAACGACACACAGAAATTTATCTAAAAAAAGAAAAGAATATCGACCAATTTGAATGATTGTTGGTTTTTAATCAAAAAAATATTTTTCAAGTAATATTTCCCGTGTTTTATACTATTTTCAACGCAATTTTCATCCATTGTTTAAATATAATGTACAAATACGTCGGTTGAATGAATTCAAAAAATTTGGAAGATTATTTGCGACAGCAGGCAACGCGAAAATTTTAATAATATAATTTCTATTGAATCCTACAAACAAGAAAATTGTTCGTTGGTGATAAGCGTACGCTTTTGCTCTGAAATATCGTCGAGTTTCCAGCGAGCGATCGTCATTGTCGCGACGTTCTAATCGTCGAATGCGCGGCCGTCGACGTCGCGAAGCGCGATAATAATCGTCACTTTCATCTATACATCGCGTTGGGCGTGCTATCGTGACGCCAACGCGCTGCGTGCCTAGCTCGAGCGAGCGAGCTCTTATCTTTCATTTTTCGCGAATAATTAAAAACCAGCGAGCAAACACCGGAACAAAACTATACACCGAGCGCAAAGTACCAAAAAAACAGTTAAAAAAAATTCCGAAAGCGGTATCTCGAAATTTGCGCATTCGACGTTTCGAAAAACTCCAAAGACTCGATACCGTCGATATCGGTTAGCGCTGGATGCGCACGATGCTAAATAGAAAAAGAAACAGTGGAGGGAATAAGGTGTGACAAAAAAATTGGCACGATATTTGGGCGCGGGAAAAAAAGGAGGGCGAAAGAGTGAGAGGAATGAAAAAAGAATAAAAATCGTAGTAAATTCAGTGGATTCGAGCGTGAATTCCTTTCGCACGGGTGGATTTCCCAGGTTCTCTCTCTCTCTCTCTCTCTCTCTCTCCCTCTCTTTGGTCTAAAAAGGCGCATCGATCGAGCGAGCTCTCGCGTACGCGGCATTTTACCGTCACTGCACGCGCGCTTCGCTCGCACACATACGCGCACACACGTGTGCACAGCCGAACACTTCTCTGTGTTCGCACAAAACGCGCTCCCGTTCGTTCGATGGCGTGTAATTGGCCCGATATATACGTCTGTATCTATATATACGTACAGTATATATGGATTTACTACGAATACGTGTACGCGAACGGTCAGAGTGGAACCGATCGCGAAAATGCCGCGTACAACGGAACTCCATTTATATAGGGGCCAGGCTCGAGGGGTTGCCTTTATCGAGAAAAGAACATCGCGAGTGTATTAGCAATATAATACTGTGAAATTTATAGTGTAATGTGTAAAATATAGTTATCTTTTTTCATAATTTTTTAATACTGATAATTGCCATGAAATTCGAATTTATTTCGTTTCGATAATTAGGAGGTAAAATTGTTTTCTATGCAATTACGAATTAGCGTGTCATTTTTCTGACAAGAAATTTTTGGAATTCGGTAATAGCGAAATATTTCTCTCCTTCTCTTCTTTTCAAGAGAAATTTCATTCATCGCGACAAAAATTCTCTTACGGTTTTTTTTCTCTATTTTTTTTCAGCCCAACCGCATAAAATTGCGCCGCAAAATTGAATTCGCGACGTTAATTAACACTCGGACTCGATGAGAGAGTGCGAGAGAGAAAGAGAGGAAGAGAGAAAGTGGGGGTTACGTAAAATTGCGGCACGCGAAACTCACGCACGACGGCACGTGCGTGCACGTGACACGGTGCTTGGGAAGGAGGAAGAGAGAAGGAGAGAGCTAGAGAGAGCGAGAGAGAGACACGAACGGTTCGCAAAACCATAAAAGCTACCGCGAACTCACACACGTCAGTCGGATTTTACGGCGCGCATGGTCACGGGTAAAGTTTCTTTTTTTGCTCGCATTTTTTTTCTCATCCCCCTTCTCGCTCCTACGAACCCACGAAAACTACGTACCTCACTCAAGGATAAAAAGAGTTAAAAAATTTTTCATGCTTGAAGAGATTTTTTTAATTTGAATTTCCGAAAATATAATGTATTTTCAGCGTTTCGTTAATTTTACGAGCAACTTATCGCGAGGATGCATTTGCGAAGAGGGTGAGGAGTGCAATGCCTTCGTAAAGTTCGATTTCACGACTGGCCGTAATTCTCGACGATGCACGAGCTCGTAAAGTCCCTCTACTTGGCTGAAAAGAGAAGAGTTCGGAGGGAAGCGAGTGAGTAAGGGATAGAGGGAGAGGGAGAGAGGGAATGAAGATGCAGCTCGTCGTTCATCGTGGCGACTCGAGAATTTTCACCATCCGTGGGTCAACGTGGTGCCGGAGGGATGAAAATGAGCGAGAGGGAGGAAGAGCAAGAGAGAGAGGAACACGTAGTTGGCGCTTTTTAGTTTTGCTCTCCTACTTCTTTCACTTTTTGCTCGTTTCAATCTCGGAGTCCGACTCTATCCTCGGCCTCGTCCCTTTTCTCCCTCCCCGCATTTTCCCATCGACTTTTCGCTTTCCCCATCCATTTACTTTTTAACCTCTACAACAGGAAGACGAATATATTTTGTATGTACAAATGTCCGAACATTCGAAATTTCCGTGCGCGACAATGTGATTTTTTGCTTCTTATTTATTTTTTGAAATATTTTACTTATGGAACTATAATATACTATATACTATATGTAAAATATTTATTCAATATTTATATAAAAATACCACTAATAAAATTTGGACGAATAGAAAGTCGTCGTGTCCGTTAAAAGAAAATTATTATTACATCGAATATCGTAAAGTTTTTATAGATTTTGTTAAGCAAAATATTTCGCCGGCAGTATTCGAATAAATATTCAGTCGATTCGACAAATTTTTCCCTCTCGCTTTTTCGGTTCACTCTGTCGAGCCTCTTATCTCCCCACCGGCCGTTTCGCTCGCAACTTTTTTTCTCTACCGACTTTTCATTCTTCGCTCACTCGTATCCTCTCCTCCCACGCGGCTGAAGCCACGACGAGTGGAGGTGCCGAGAAGGTTTTCTCCTTTCTCTCTCTTTTTCCCTTCTTCCGCTCTTTCATACGGCACGAGCGTCGGACTCGAAATAAAAGGCGAAAGCCGCGATTCTTACGCGCGCTACGCACGCTCGCTCCACCCAACGGGTGGCGGGAAAATACGCGAGAGCCGCGCCGAGAATTCGCACTCCAACCACGAGGAGAGAGACAGAATTTTTCTCGACACCGTTCTCGTTTTATGCCAAGCGAAATAATTGCAGCGGGGTCGATCGCGATAGCACGCGCGAAGACTTTTTTTCGCAATCGCGGGGAGTTAAGCCCTCGCCGCTGGTTTTTTTTTCTCTCTTCCTCCTCCTCTTTTTTTTTCAGTCTCCCGCCTCGTTACTACCAGCCGACGACGTTATCTTCCACGGCGCGCGATTAATAAAACGCGGCTTCGCTCGCCCGCTCGAGCCACCGGCAAAGGTTTTAATCTTTTTTTTTCTTTCTCTCTCTTTCTCTACGGTTTGCTTCCCACTCCCTCCTCGTTCCCTCATGGACGAGCGCGCGGCCGCGCTAATGGCCGCTGTAGTCCCGCGCCGGGGTATTGTGCCAGGGGGTTTAGGAGGATTACCTCGGTCCACCTCGACAACCCGTCGGAGATACCAGCGGCCCCGCCTACTGCCTCTTTCTCTTCTCTCTTTCTTCCCGAACCAGCTCTGAACGACTTATGCTTCTGCCCTCGCCATTCGCCGTCTCATCTCTCCGAGAGAGAGAGAGAGAGAGAGAGACTCGCTCTTCTCGATCTCTGCTCTTTGTTATCGATTATTCAGATCTCGGAAAAAATCATTTTGCTCGCACTCTTTTTTCCCGATAAAATTATAATCACCTACTCCTCGTTTCTACATCAATTACTTGTAGGTTCACTCCCTGAATAGTTTACAGAGTATCCCAGCACAACTGCAGATTCTTTATGAAGTAGGGAAGTCGTGAAATTCTCGATACAATCACTTTTTGTGTACAATGCATGGGTTTTGAGTTATTAAGGGGGTTTCTCGTCGATCAAATACAATTTTTCAGTCTGAGGATGTGATTTACATGGATAAATCAACAGAATGTTTCATATTCGATGAAATTTTCTAATATATAGGTCACCCTACAGTGCTAGAAATTATTTCTAACTGGCAATTCAAAACTGAATTAGGTTCGAAACTGAGAATCGAACATTTTTGAATTTTTGTATGTGCTGTATACGTGATGTGTGCTATGTTACGAATATATGATTCGTAGTTTTCTTTTAATTATTATCCGATTGCTATGCGAGTAAAACTATGTTAGAGGAACGAAAATGGGTTGATGAGGCTCGATGAAAAAGGCGATTTTTTGGCGAGATGGATATCGCGCTTTGACGATTGAATGCGAAATTAAAAGAAGAGGTCGATGACCTCCGTACTTCCGATCTCGCGAAGACTCTTCTTTATTCCGGCCCCCAGAGCCACGTTTAATTGGTTTACCCTCTCCGACGACGGCTCCTACTGGCTTAATTAATATTTTAATACTCGCGCACCGAGACGCGCTCTCCCGCTTCTTATATTCGACGCGTAGAGGGGGAAAATTCAATGGGAGACTTTTCCATCTCACATCTTGACGCGGCCGATTATGGAAACCTCGATGATCTGTCTACATAAATTTGAACCGCGATCTAAGTTTGATAAAAGAAAAAGGCAAGTCTCCTAGAATGACCGATAGCGGTATATAAAGTGTCATAAAATTTGTGTATTCTCTTCACTCGATCGACCTCGGAAATACAAATAAAACATTTGTCCATATTGTTTTGTCAAATATTTTCGAGTTTGACTAAAAATATTCCCTGAACGAAATGAAGAAGGACTTTGTTGTTTGGTAATGCTTAAGCTGTTTGCTATTTTAAAAACACATTCTTGGATGAAAAATTTAAATATCCTGTTATTTTCAAACAAGAGAGGTTGGTTCTCTTTGAGGAGCCGACACTAACGAAGCAAACGGTCAACGCGGAACTCGCCGTATTCGACGATTACGATATAAAGATATACTCCGCCCTCCCCTTTTTACCTCCTCGACACTTCCACTCTTGCGTACTTTCAGCGCGTCACCAGCGCCAATCAGTTTTTAGCGGCACTTTGCACCGTGGCGCGCGAACGATATCGGTCGGAATGGCGCTCGTTTCTCGTTTCAAATTCTCCATAAAAGGGGGAGAGAGAGAGAGAAAGAGGAAATAGAGGGTGAGAATTTCAGTGAACGATATTCGATTCTCGAATCTAGAACGAGAATCGATTTTTTTATCTCGAAAATCGATTCGACAAAAATACTCGCTCAATTGTAGCATACTAAACTGCTCTGTTGTTAAAATCGAGTATTAAATTACACGAAGCATACAGATGAAACGAAAAAGTTGGCAGTTTTGGACTAATTTGTCCCCTTTGCACACGAGCCTAATTATCAATTGAATTTTGCACCGAAGGACGCCGCACAGCGAGTGGGTGAGTAAGAAAGAAAGAGAGAGGTAGAGCGCGTGTAATCGGTATCGGTTGACTAGGCGTCCAATCAACCGGTGGGAAATCGATCTCACGCGTGTGGGCGAGGAAAGCTCGCGCGCCGCTCACGTGTGCGCTCATCGAGCTGTGTGCCAGAATGCGTGGGGCAGCTCTGTTCACACATATAGCTATACGTTTGCGTCTGCTGGACATTTTTTATTTATTTTTCCAGATAATAATATCATCTTTTTTAATATTTTATTATTATTTCATCGATTATTTAAAACGATAACCTCGCTCGACGCACGCGGTCGGTGACTGAAATTATAATGTAACGAAGAAATGATAATTCGTAATTTTTTGTATACTATAATCAGGCATCGGAAATTCCTGTTTGCCTTCCTTTCACGCGTTTCATGTTTTCTCGTTTATCGACGAGACCCGCATTCGTTTCTCTCCCTTTCTCTTTTTATCTCTCCCTCTGTACCGCGCTTTCAACTTTTCCTGTTTGCCCACTCATCCGCTTTTTTTACTCTTTCCGATGCGAAAGTCAGCTATATATACATATATCTGGAAAACAGCCCTCGATTTTTTTTTCATCTCCATCTACCTCGACCAATATTTACACAATGCGATTCGTATTTATACCCCTCCAGTCACACAGAAATGTTCGTTAACCGCAACATTCCATACGTATAATTTTCGAAAGTGGCAAGAACATTTTAAAAATCAAAGGGGAACGAATGAACGCGTAAACAAGTACGCTCGATTCTCGCGAATGGATCGCGAACGCGTACCGGAATTGGTCTCTTTAATCGACACCGGCAAATTGCCGCCACCCCCTCCCGCCCTGATGGTCGCCAGGTGCTACCGGCGCGAGGTAAAACGAGGAGAGACGAGGCTATGCGGCGATTTCTGCTCGGCCTCAAAGGGCAGATTACGTTCGCGTTCGCTGACGTGCTGGCGTCCCTGGGAAAAAAGAAAAAGAAGAGAAGAAGGTAGATCGCGAATGAATAAAAAAAAAAAAAAAGAACGAGAGAGAAAAAGAGGAAAATCGCGAGCGAGAGATAGCGCGATATTACCCGAGACCACTCGAGAGCCGTCCATCGTCATGGAAACGCAAAGCTCTGAAAAATCATTTCGACGTCGAGTCTCTGCCGATAATAAAAAAAAAAGAAAGAAAGAAATTTCAGAGCACGAGCAAAAATAGTAAAGAATTAAAAGCGGAATGAAAATTTTTGAAAACTACGGTGCCTACCGATTTTGTTATTAACGAAACGTGTGACAATCCTAATTATTATTGGTGTTGTTCTTTTTTTTCACATTTGCTGATATTTTTTAAAATAGTCAACACCAGATAAGGACGCATTTTTAGCCGTTTCGATTGTAAAAAATCTACACACATTTCTTCTCTCACATCTCGCTCATGATTGTCTCGTTTATTTTTTATCTCTTTATTGCGCTTTTCCACCTCTTTCTCTATTTCCTGCTCACGTTTTCACGAAAACATCGAATTTCGCTTTCCGTATCTCGGTTACCTGCCTACAGCGCGGCTAACTCTTCCCCTTCTCGCTCTTAGAAAGGTTGCCCGCATCGAAATTTACGAGAGTTATAATAGCGCGGCCTCCGGTCATACCGAAAACTGCATTCTCTATTATGCATGTAAAGGGTGTCTCGTTTGGACTAATTTTATCGATTTACTTTTCACTATGTTTTAACTATTTTTTCTATTCGATAAAACTCTTAAAAATAGTATTATATCCAAATTCTACGAACTAATAAGAATAATAAGTAGTAATAACTAATTTTAAATCGAACTAAAATATTTCCAGCGTATAGAACCATGTACGAGTGGAAAAAGTAGAAACGCTTGAAAATTCGAATGTTTTTCACAAAACGGCGAAATTGATAAAAATGGGACACCTTGTGTGTATACGATTTCATTTCTCTCCCTCTCTCTCTCTCATTCCTCCTCTCCTTGTTTCTTATCTCCGTTCCATCCCCATCGGCCACCATCTTCTCATTTTCCTCGACGGCGGACGAGACCCCGCGGTGCTTTCGCCTCGTTTTGTTCGCGCCGAGCTCGAGCTCGAGCTCGCTCGTTCGCGATGACAAGTCCGTTCCTTTTTCTCGTCGCTTTCGCTCGGGAGCGCATCCATCTCCCGCGCTCGCTCTCGGGCCCGAGCCGAGGTGACGACGTGCCGGTGCTCGGGGGGGTGAATGGCACGCGAACCATTCTCGCCACTTGACGCTATCTCACCCTGCCTCGTTTTTCCACGGATCGCCCACCTACACCTATCTACTTATACAGAGCTTTCCAAAAGTTTCCGTTCGAATCGGACCAACTTTATCGGGACGCAAAGAGGAGTCGCTCCTTCGAAAGTATCGCAAAATGCCGTCGAAAATGTTGTTTGCTCTCACAATTTTTATTTTCATTTTTACTCTAAGGATAAGCATATAATTGATATAAATTTAAGTTTTGATTTTCTTATTTTTCATATCTTCTTCATCTTTTGCTACCCATTTTTCGACTTTATCGAGAATTTTCCTGGCCGCTTTCACGGCGATTCTTCCGTATTTTTTGTATTTCTAGAAAGAAATTACGATTGCAATTTATGTTTAACGAACACCGTAAATCTCAGAATTCCCTCACCTTTATTTTTTTGAGCATTTCCTCGTCCGAAGAGATCTTTTTTGGCTTAGTTCTCACATCGTCTACATCGATCAAATCGTCAAGATCATTGGCTTTCAAACCATCTTTCTTTTCTTTTGCTGCTAATACAAGTCCAACAATTGTTAAAATCACGAACACAGTAACTGCACGCATTTTCGCGACCCGCTCTTACCACCGTTAAAAAAACACTGCGTCGATTCAGAAATAATTTTTCATTTTCAAAAAGAAGAAAAAATTCAGCTCGGCAGTGGAAACGCGTTTTTAATATAAAAACGCACACGATGATAACAGTCGTAAAAAGTTTAAATAAAAATATGATATCGTAATTCAAAATGGATGCAGGGCCAAGGAGGTATCGTCTACCGGGACGGTATAATTTTTACGATCCGATGTAAAACGAGGAGTGCCAGTAATTTCGATATCGCGAACGACTTTCTTGGCGTTATAAAAAAACAAGACGAACGGAAATCAAAGCGATATACCCAAACGCGTTCGATTTCGTGAATTATCGCTGCTCTTACGATATAATTGCGATCTGTTTTCCTTACATTTTTCGAGAAAAAGTTCTTCTAAATTTTCGTCGGACGGGAAAAACCGTGCGGGTATCGCGACGTCTTTTCTACGTGGTTTCCGCTCGTAAAAAAAACCCGTACGAACGTAAAAATGTTTATTATACCCGGTGTCTCGCGAGTCACGTCAAGCCACTGTTCTGGCGACCGCTGGATTTCTCTCGTGTTGCCGTTTTAGAGCCCTCCGGTGTACCGTGCGCGATAAAATTTCATTTTCTCTCTCTCTCTCCCCCCCCCCCCTTTTTCTCGTTTCGGTACCCGCGAGCCAAAAACTCAACCGCCGGGTAAAACCGCACCCGAATATCTTTCGAGTGGAATTGCGAGGAGAAAAAAAAGATCGGGAGAATCGGAGAGGGATTAAATTTCAAATTTTCTAACCCACGCCGATATTGCGAGTCGACGTCCCCGACTCACCCTCCGGACTCGAAAAAGAGAGGGGGTGTTTATTGAATTTTGAAGTAATCCATTATTTGCGGGCTGCTGAATCCGGCTACTGCTCGCAATAAATCGACCGAATCGGAATATAGGGTTGAGTGGAATATCAAGAGAGAAAGAGAGAGAGAGAGAGAGAGAGAAGAAAGAGAAACTGTCCAGCCTTCCTCGAGGTCCAAAACTTTTGACGCAAGTAGTTCGCGAATAAAAATTCAAACTCGAGAAATTTCATTCTCCGAACCACAATGGAAAAATATATTTTACGTCGAGGGAGCGAAATTAAAAACGTCTTTAATCACTCGTTAATTATTCGCGTGACGCGTGAAAAGCAATCGCTTCCATCGTACGAGCCGAAAGTAGTAGAGACCAATAATAAATAATAGTCGGGCGAACGATGTCGTAATTTTTTCCACCCTCACGGTCTGTAATTCATCAGAGGTTTCATAATTCCGTGAGCGTTTAAGCGGAATTTGATTTCGCCGTTAACTGTCGGTGTTATATCGCGCGGCGAGCGGAAGGCCGCGATTAAAGCCTTCGCGAACGCGCTCGCCGGTTAACTCGTCGTAATGCCCGCCGGCCGTATATACGCAATTACAGGCGGAAACTAGTTCTCGCGCCGTAAGTCACGCCCGTAGCGCGACGCTCGAAACCGCTCCTCGTACGCACCGCTCGGTCAGTTTGCAAATCCACCCCTCTCGCAAATTATTCCAATTTTTCTCGGAACGTATCTGTAGGCTTCCCCGAATCGAATCCTTCGGGGTATTCGTAGTGACTTTCAAATTTCGTATCACGACGAGCAGAAATAAGCAATTTCAAATATACCGCGCGCAATAACCGGGTCGCTTATTTTCAAAAGGACGTATCTCGGCTGAAAATTATCGAGCACGTGTTTATCTTTAAATTTGAATCTCCTTTCTTGTTTCATTCGTTTCGATTATTTTTAACCAAGATACAGCTGTCCGAGAATGACGAGTGACCCGCTAATTGTTGCGTGGAGTGTATTCAAAATTGCTCGTCTAAAAAATAACATCGAGAAGCTCGCGGTATTTTTACAGCAACGTACGTTAATAATTCAGAAATTTTTTACTACGAGCCGTGTGGATTTTGATGTTCCCCTAGAAGTTCTCATTATAACGAGCGAAGCTCCGACGATCGTTTGAGCGATCACTGCTGTGCGGGTGGACGTCACGCGGCGCGCCACCCCCTCCCGCTCTGGGGGTTGAACACCCCCTCGGCACGTTCTAGTTCGAGCGAGCGCTTTTACGCACACAAACACGAGCCGGCGTCGATTCGAAAGTTACGCGACCGCCTTCCAACGTTTTCTGGGTTAAACGGAACGTCCTGGGGAGAATCGGCAACGTGCGATTAAACTCCCTGCAGTTATATACATATATATAGATATACATATATATACATATGTATATTCATGTGCATTTATGCAGTCGAGTGCAGTATTCGGCTCGAATCGAAATTTCGCGAAAAGAGGTTGCTTTTTTTTTCTTTCTCTCGATTCGACAATTTCCGCGATGTTATTTCGCGAAAATTTCCAGCCATAAATTCGGCCACGCACGAGGTGCACCGCGACTATATGGGGTGGTCGTCTCGGAGGAAAACTATTTTTAGACGGAATTTCCAGGCGCCGTGCTCGAGCCGGGTAGTGAAAATCACGACGTTAATAGGCGAGGGACACGCTAGCTTTGCGAGATTTTCAGCTCGTACGACCAAATAAAATGTACGAGAAGCAATCGATAAATTCTACCAAGTATCGTTCGTCCGAATAAATTATTCCGAATTGGGGTGAATTTTGAGACAGGGTATCGCGAAGACTCGGTCGGAAGTCTATATTTAGATGGAGAGCGAGTGCATATACGAACGCATCGAGAGCGGATGTGCTCGCGGAAGTAAGATGGAAAGGCCCCCGGCTGTCGAGCGTGAGCGCGCAACCTAGTGCAACCGAGCTAGGCGTATCTGGCAAACTTCCCGGAACGAGTTAAACGTTTCGCGCCGGTCTGGGGAAGGAGAGGGATCGCTGCCCTCTCCTAAGGGATGCAAACTTAAATTCTCCTATATTTCTTACGAACAATTTTCGCTGTACAAAAATCATTCCGTTGCAACTATTGAATAGCGATCTCGCATTGCTTATTTCACTGTATCCCATTTTTGAGCCTTCTATTGTGATGTTTCTAAAAATTTTCTTCTATAATAATAATTTTTCTTGGTTGTTTTTAATCGTTTATTTTATCTTTCAACACTTTTTCACATACTTTTTTTATTTAAAAAACTAATTCTCAAGTATTGAATCGATACATCATTATTTTATTTAATCATTGATATATGACACCATTTAAGTTACCGTTTAATAAATCTGACAAATCTTTTTTCTCAATCTGAAGACCAAGAAAATTTTGTTTCGGGTATGGCTAGCGCGTCATACAGCCACAGACACCATTATACGCAACAGAACATTTTCTCTGGGACGTAGTTGCTAATCGAATTTGTCGATGAGCGAAATTTCGTTAGGCGACGGTTCAAATTCGTAGGAGGGACAGTTCGCGGATTTCACTCCCTTGGCTTAGAAAAGGAGCTCGTGCACGAGGAAGGGTGAGATCGGAGAGGACGCGAGAGCGAGAGAGAGAGAGAGAGAGAAAGAGAGAGAGAGAGGGAGAAGATAGCGTATGGTAATGGCGCGTAATACGATCTGATTGCATTTGTGATGAATGAGGGTCGTCGCGACGCCGAGGAAGGGGTCGAAGCGTACGTCGCGGTTGGAAATTCTGCTTGCAGTTTAATGACAGAGCTGCCCCATGCTTTTTTCATCCCCCTCTACCGACATCTCTTTTCCTCTCTTTATACGTGTACAGGGTGTCCTAGAACGAACGCAGTTCCTTCAACTTTGAGAAACATTGTAAAATTCCGAACAAAAAATTCTTTTTCGTGTTCTTGTACAATAGTCGATTTTTGAGTGAGTCAGAATTTTTAATTAACATGGCATTAACGAACGAGGGTTTGTTTTAATTTTTATAATTCGGACACTCTATAGTGTGAATTAGCACCGATTGATTAACAAAAGATCTGAATAGTTCAAGAATTATAAATTGGAAATGAGGTGGGAAAGAATTTGGTTGAGGTTTTGCAAACTATCTGCTCTTCAAAGATCTTGCGGTTATTCTGGAACACTCTATACATATATAGTTATAACACCCGCACGTTCGTCGACTCCCTAAGCATGCATCGGAGAGAAAAAACGAGCGTTAATATTCGCTTTCTCTCTCCCTCTTCTCTCCCGTTCGAATTCCCACGGTATGAATATTTTATGAAAAATCGCGAGCTCGCCGAAACGAATACAGAATCACGATCGATTATTGCCCTATCCCGCAATGTCCCCGTCGTTAAAATTTTTAACGAGATATATAACGTGAAACGATATTTCACTTTTATCCGAACTCATCGAAAAATTCTCGCTTGTCGTTATTCTGCATTTTTAAAAAATACCTGCCCCTCGTTTTGCCTGTTGAATATCGCGAAAATCGAAATTTCACGGAAATTGACATGTGCAACTTGTTTGAAGAAAGCGTTCGTACTTAGTGATTCACATTCAAATATATTGGAAAATACGGATCTCGGCGAGTATGAAATTTTGACAATTTGTAAAGTTGTTTCGTTTTAAAAATCGTCAATGAATTCGAAATTGTTAATCGTTCTTCTGGAATTCATCGTGATCTATGAATGAGGAATGTTTATTCGAAGGAAAACTACCTGAGCGTGGAGTTTTGCCCACCAGGAAAATCCACTCGATCACTCTCGAGAGACGTCGACTCTTCTCTTCTCTCAGTCCTCTCCGCCTTAGGTCCGAGTATTTGCGCGAGCGATTCCCCACGGGCGCGCACGTGCGCTCCATGCTCTGCCTCTCGTGCGCGTTTACATACGCAGTGTCTCGGGATTGAACTGGATAATTTATGTGAAAGGTTGAATGCACTTCGGTGCGAGGATTTGTAATCTGGACTTTTAATGAATAATTCTGCGTGTTAATGCAACAATGTGAAATTAAGTAATCGTTTGCTTACCGTATTCATTAAAAAAACATCGCGTATGTATGTTTCTCATCATCTACCACTTTTGTAATTTTCCACAAAATAAAAACAACTCGTTTCAGTAAAGGTGAAAGTTTCGTTTTGTTTTATTTTCTTTGCGATGTCAACATTACCATTTGCATTACATCGATTATGTACATACACATTTCCTACCCGCGCATTTTCTTAGTTCTCAGTTACTCGTTCCGAACGGAAAACACCATTTGGAAAGGAAACTGTTACATAGGTGAGGTAGAATTTAAACTCATTTAAAGTATATACGATCAACGTAACAAATAAATATTTTATATTATACATATTAGATATACTTTGTGTATATCGATTGAACAAAGGTGTGCGAATATTCAATGAGTTTGAACACTAGCGCAAAATCGATAGGAAGTGAGACTATTGAATATTTTATTTAATAGAACAATTTTTGAATTAGTTTTGGTAAAATAAATTTCATTTTTCAGTTTACTTTTTACATTAAAAAAAATTCATTACTAGTGCAGATTATATTTTCAAAAATAAATACTTATCTAAACTTTTGTAATAATCATCAAATTATTCAAGTAATTATTTCATAGATGTAAATAATAAAATCTCACCAATTTCATAAAATTGTTCTATTACTATAAATGGTGAACTACATAAAAAATTGTTTCCTCTTTCACAATTCGTGGTAACTACCATTCTTTAAAAATAGAGCTAATAATTTTACTCTTATCACAAACGCACTTTGCGGAACAATCGTTTTTTGAACGTAAGAACGTTATTGATAATCAGTCAATGCGACGAATGGGACCGTCTTTTAAGCAACATGCACTTTAGTTAAAAATACGTTCTCCTGATTAAAATTCTCACTTTTCCTTATTTAATGCCTGTATAAATTCTTCCAGTTTTTCTTGAATTTGTCTAACGCGTTCTGAAATAATAAAAATAACATTTTTGAGTAAGTGTTTCATAATAATCGGTAAATTTTTTTATTACTTACTCAATTCTTCTGCAAGCGTGACTCTCCTTCCAGTGAGCAACTTTTTCTTTATTTCGCTATCTTGACTGTAATCTTCTAAGACTTCTTTAATACCTTTGTCTAAACGTCTAGCTTCTCTATTCATAATTTGTTGTCGAAGTGCATTTGCGGTGACCTTCATCATTTGTTGAATTCTCCAAAACAATACAACGTCATTGCATTCCATCTAGTATGAATATTTGATTATTAGTATATGATTTTCACCTTTTTAGAAACTCTATTGTACGATAAAATTGATACCTCATTGCCGTGCCCTGTGTGATATAGGTAATATCCTTTACGACAATCGTATGCTCTAGCTAAACTTTGTTGAAGGAAAAATCTTCTATAAACTGGGTGCCACGTTTCACGAATAAATTCATTGTCGACTTCTATGTTATTGCGTTGCAAATTTTTCCTGATTGCCGTAAGTTCGTCTTGTGTAAGAGTAGGTGGATGTTTCTACAACAGAATGGTGAGTTATTTCGCTTGATTTTTCTTATATTCAAATTGCAAAGTATAACGTACATAGTCAGCATAAAGAATTTTATCCAATTCAGTTTTAACCGATGAACGTTTTTGTTGGTCTTCGGTTTGAGATTTCCAATACAGTATACGCTCTTTTCTACCTGGACCTAACATGTCGTGCAAAATTTGTTCTGTGCTTTGCAATTTTTCTTTGACTGAAGTTTCAAGGAAACGCACTGCCTGGTCCCAATCACGTTTGTCATTAACGCTTCTGTCTTCTAAAATATTGAGTTGAATGACTCTCAACATTTCAGATGCCTAGAATTGATTAAATTTGGTGATAAAAATATCGTTTAATAAAATTTATTCTATTATTTATTATTCACCTTCTCTTCCCATGTATGCCGTCTCATGGCTTCGTTTACAACAGCAGTTTTCAAATGGTCGAATATGCCATCGTGATCAGGACCTAGTCGCGCTTGCGTCATGAATTTATGAAATTCTTGTTGTAGACACTCCCAACCACTTTCAACACTTTTGAGCGGCAATTGCTGCTCCGCCCATTGTCTTAATTTAATATCAGCCGTTGTATTGAATGTACCTAAATGATATACGATTTGATAACAATTTTTAGAACGACAAATACATTTATATTTATGAATTATCAAATAAACCTGGATTTCCACTTTGTGCAGCCGGCAAATAGATATTCTCAAAAACATGAGTTCGAACCTTATCCCAGATTCGTGACATCAGTACTTCCTCCCAATGCCTAGGCGAAACTTGTGACAAATTTACAATTTCGTCTAAAATTTCACCCCTTGCTTTTTCAAACAATTCATCTCTATCTAATTCTCTTAGTCTTGGAAAATTATTTTTCCATTCTGTTTCCAGATTGAACCTTGTAGCCTTGAAAGCATCAGCTTGTTGTTCAACAGTTTCTCGAACCATTTTCCAGAAGCACTCAGCTACAGCTAAGCTCAAATTTTTAGTTGTAACTTGTCCAGACATTGCCAACCCATCTCTAAAAATAAATGAGTATTTTATAAAATTTCCAGGCACCATTTTTTATTATAATTGAAGCTTACTTGAAAAGTTTGGAATTTCTGAAAAATTTCTCTTCGTAATCTTTTATAGTTTGTATACTGTCGTCTTGTCTACCTCGTCCAGTAACAACAGCAAAGTATCCTAAAGCCTTCATTGGGAATAATTTTCCTGACAATATCTTACGCACTCGTTCAGGATTTGTCATATTTTCTTCGGCTACGTCCACCTGAAATTTTATTTGAGATACAAGTGATTTTTACATAATTTCTATAAATGTTCATATACCTTTGTTAAGACGAATATTGTTCTTTTTCCAGAAGGATCCATTTGTGCAACTAAATCAGTAACGTTACTCCTTTCGGCATCGACAGATCCATCTTGTATACACAAAATAATTGCGTTGGGGTTGCTCATATATTGTTGTGTCATCTGCCGAATAGCATCTCGTGTATCTTCTGCCATATCAACTGTAACTGTCTGTTGCAAAAATAAATGTAAAATCAATAACTCTTATTGTTTCGACTAGTGTAATGTAAACATACACTAATTATTCCAGGAAGATCCACAAGAACCATTCGTTGAAGTCCAGGTCCTTTAACCGTCATCGAAATTACATCTTGACTGACCGTTTTTCCATTTTTCACGCTATTTTTCATACGAAGTTCAACCTCTCGCCTAAGTTCGGCTAATTCAGACTCTTTTGTTAGATCGAACTCTCTCGAGCTGTCTTTAAATTGTGCTATGTGGTATGGTCCTTCACTCAGCGTTACTTTTACAGGTGCTCTTGTCATCATTTCACCTCCACCTCTGGGGAATATTCGCGCTTGTGCGATCATCTCGAGGACAGATGTTTTGCCAGAGCTCTGGTCGCCTACAACTACTACTCGCGGTAAATGATCAGCTGTTGAATAAGCACTGTCGTATTCGTTCAATTCGTCTAATACATCACTGTACATATCAATCAATGATTTCTAAGGAAAATAAGAATGTTTAAGTTATACAAACGTATTTTGAATTATTATTATCAGCTTTACCTTAATTTTCCTATTACTGAGTTTTTGATTTCCACGTAACAGCATTTGTTTTCGCAATTCTTTGTTTTCTCGTTCCAGCCTTTCTAATTCTCGTTGATATTTCAATTGCATTTGCATTACTTCATCCTGCATAGCATCTAATCTCTGTTGTGATGCTTCTAAAAAACAATTTTTGAAACTCTTTGTTTATAAAATATTCAAATTTTTAATATATCATAAAAAACACATACTGGTTTTTCTTCTCTCTTCTTCAATGTTTTCATTTGCCAATGGACGAGCATATACTGAAGTGTTTTTAGCCCATTCTTCTTTTGCTTCTATTTTTGAAAGAAAGATTTTTTTAAGTGTGTAACAATTAATGAAATCCTGGAGATTATTAATGATATAAAATATGTGAAAAATGATGGTCCGTCCCATTCAGTATTCTCAATATCAATATTTTTTTCATGAAAAATCAGTGATTTTTTATGCTCTAATCAAGTAGTAGTAAATTAAAATATCACCGAGTTGAATTATTATTAAGGCTAGATGCTGAATGGTCAGACTAAAAATCACTGATTGTTTATTAGCAACACACCTGAATATATATGATATGCTATCGCTGAGATTCCTTCGATTAAACCTGAACAGAACAGACCGAAAAATCACATATCTTTGATAATAAAATCAAATTGTGAAAAAACAAAAATAATTTCATCTTTTCATTTACTACACTCACTGGTTGAGGAATCTTCATCAGTGAGTTGATTTTGACGAGTTTCAGCAGCTTTGATAGCATTATCAAGTCGCTGATTGAACCATGCTTTATACTCTTGGTATGTGTTTTCCCCAATTTTCTTCAAGCGTGGATCTAATTTGCAATTATTATCATAAATGAGAAGTGATTTTTAAAAATTTTTACATAAATAATTATACAAATAATCAAAATTGAAAAAATAATCAGGGATATTTACCAATTTCAAGTTTATCAGATAGATTTGATTTAACATCCATCAAAGTACCTCTAAACTTTTGCCATTGTTGATCCGTAGGCATATAATCTTGAATCCAATCTAAACTAGGTAAACCAGTTTTCCATTCTTCATATTTCTACAAAAATTAAATTAATTCTAGAATTTTTATACACAAGATTTGCATATTAATCTAATAATTTTATTGACCTTTTGTAAAGTTACACCTCCACCTACTGCTCCTCCAAGTAATAAATATCGAATTTTCAGGGCTCCTCTTATTACTCTCGCGAATAACATTCCATAAGCACGGTTTGGATTGACAAAGTATCTTAGTTGAGGAGATGCAAGTAATGGTCTACAAACTCTGCTTATTCTGCCTGACATCATGTTTCTTGTAGTGACAACTGATAACGGATGTCTAGACTTGGTAGATACAACCATAATGCTGTTTCTAATAAATTGTAAAATAATTCATTACTTCTCACATTGTAAGTCATCATAATAATTTAATAAAGATATCAAATTTTCAGCATAATGGGACCAATTAATATAATCCTTACCCTATTTTCTAATTGATAAAAGAGTTGGATAAGTATAAGAATATTATATATTCGATACAAAGGTCTACTGAGCTTATATGAATGTGAAAATACATTGACTTTATGTAATAATTATTGAATTTTAGTGCTAAGCAAAAGAGACAAGAAATAACCTTACCCAAATCTGCCACACAAAATTTGTTTCATGTTTACTGTTTTATATTTAAACTATGTTTAAAAAAGTATTTGAGAAAAAAGGTATTTCAGAACAGAAATACATGTGATATATAGAACATAAATTGTATAATTTTTTAAATTTGACTGATTAACACATTTCAGATATTAATTCATAGTTATAAGAAGCAGAAAAAGTTTTCTTGCGTTCGGATTTGGCAGTGGAATTATTAGGAACTAATAGGAGCTTCTTCTGTTGGTAACCTCCGTACGGTCGGTAACTTCATGAGCTTCAAAATTACCGGCAACTTCGAATACAAAATGTTCAATTAACAATGTAGATAGTAAATCAATATTGTCGACGAAAATAGAAAACAGACAATTAATAATTATATTCTTTACTATTTATAACAAGTTTTTAATTCCATTTGGAAAAGCATTGACCAATTGGTCAATTTTGTAAAATTTAAAAATAGAAAATTTCGACATTAATCGTGTGGATAACAGGAAAAATGGAGAACAATTAAAAATGAAAACACCTATTAAGAGGAAGAATTTAGTATTTAATTTTTATTTCTCTGCAATCCTTATATTACAAAACATACTTTTCCAGACACATTGAAAATATGCTCTATTTACACTGGATTGTTGCCTAGTTTTGTGCTAACATTTGTTTCTTTACAGGAATATTATTATATCTATTTGCATAGGCTTTTGTAAATTATGATTATGGCAGTACATTTACATATAAAGTCTATGATCATTCATGTCGTACATATAGAATTTCTTGTATATCATATGAAAAATTTGCATACTTATTAAGTGCATTCACTAGGCATACAAAAAAATCGGTATATCATTTCGCGTCGATAAGCCTTTTTTTTTGTTAAATATGTGGCACATTTCTTTATGCCGCAATATGAGATCTAAGTATATATTCAATCAAACGTAACCAACTATTACAACTGAAAAATCGGCGATGACATTTATATATATAAGCGGCTTTCCAGAATGATTTTACTTATTATGTTATATATAGCTACACTTTCTGTGTGGTTTTGAATTCCTTGTTAGACGTTCTCTGAGATATGTACGAATCGCGAAAAGCAGGCAAAAGCACTAGTTGGACCCCATTTTACGTCATCTGTCAAAAACAACAGTTGTTTTTTATGGTTTCCCGCTCTTTTATCGTAATAAGTGAGAAAATTATAAATTCTCTATATAACTAAATCGTCAAAATCATACCTAGGTATTGTCTAAATCTGTTCCTTGCCGCTTTCTTCTCTTTTCTATTTTGCACATTCAGTCTAAATATAATATTTTCTTTTAATATTTTTAAGGTTGTGGAGTAACTTTATTGAAGCGACAGGATCTTTAATAAAATTTTTTTATAATGTCAAGCGAGTATGTACAAATCGCCGTTTATCTCCCATATTCACGCACATACAAGACACGCCCATACTTTTATGTTACACATTAGCAGTCTCAATCACGTTATGATCATCTTCAGCGCATCAAACTTCAAAACACTGCGCAGTAATTTTTTTTATAAATCAACAAAACTAAGTGTTCACTGGCAGTAGATCATTAATCGTTATATGTTATATAAATGGAACACTTTCTCATTAATCGATCGACAAATTTTCTACAACCTTCCTTTTAATAGCGTAAAAAATTGGAAATACAAAGAGAGAGTTACCAATTACTAACCTTATACGAAGAAAAAAATCTTTAAACGTGCAAAAGTATTTTGATTAACTTCAATTTTATACAGGTAATTATATGCGTGAATTTTTCAGCATATGCTATTTTTCCTTAAACAAGTTTTAATCTATTTTTGCTTAATTCAGTATTATCTTATAACAATATTAAACTAAAATTACTAATAATGATAAGTGTGGAGCCATATAAATTTTACGAAGTTGATAAAACTCGTCGCATAATCAATTATATCGATTTCATTATTATACTTTAAACTGTATATGAACAAAACATAATATTAAATTAAATACACTTTTACATTTGAAACTTCGTTTCGTAAAACACTCGTAAATTCAGTAATTCAAAGTTTCCGAGAAGAACAAATTTATAAAATATCTATAAGATTTCAATCGAGAAACATGTATCAAGAAGTGCTGTTTCTGTGCTTCTTGCTCTTAGATTTATTGAGTTCGAATTCATCCTCGCTTCTTCTTCTCTTCTCTTTCAGCTGTTTTTCCATAGCCAACATTGTTATCATTTTCTTATGAGAATCACCAACAATCCAACCATGCTGTTCCTGACGTTCGTCTTCCTCTTCTTCGACAACCGGAGTTGGCTCAACGATCTCTTCATCGTCGCTCGAGCTGGACCAATAATACAGTTGATTTGCAGCTGCTCTTTTTCTTCTACCTATTGCCACTCCAACGCCTTCTTCGACTTTATTCCACGATTTTGTGGTTTTCAATTCTTCATCGTCGGAGTCTCTCTTAGCGCTAGACGATCTTCGTTCTTTTTGGTCTTTACAATTCGCAGACGGATGCTTATTTTTCGGTTTATCCGAGCCCGAAGACTTACTTTTCTTAGGGGTTACAGTTAGAATTTTTTCGTCGAGTTTAACAGATTTTTTACTTTTTACAGGTGACTTTGTTAGGTTCTTCTTTTTCAAATTATCATCAGCCTCTATTTCAACTTTATCAACTTTATTTTCACTTTCATCGAGATCTTTATTCGTCACTTCGTGTTCTTCATTTTCTTTTCTTTGCTTTTGTTTTTTCTTTTGGCTTGGACTTTTTCTCTCAGCTGTATTTATTTTTTCTTTCTTATATTGAGTAATTTGTTCGTCAACGGTGTCATCGTCTTTCTTCTTTCCTACTTCCCGTAATATTTCTTCTTCGATCGCTTTTTGCTCTTTTGCGATCATCTGTTCATGTTTCTTCTCCATATAACGTTCTTTTTTCTTTTCTTTTGATTCTCGTTTTTGTTTACGCGGTCGTTCATTATCAGTCTTATCTACAGATCTTCTGCTAGCATCTCTTACAAATGTTTCATCGTCGGAACTACTAATTTCTGCTAAAAGACCCTGCTTTCCAATTGCGCATTTTCTCTGTCTTCGTGTTGGTTGGAGATCCAGTAAGATTTTCTTTTGCTCTTCTAATATTTTACTCTGTTCCTGTTTACGCTTCTTAGATTCTTGTACTTTTCTGCTTAAGAAAACGTGAAGTGGCAGATTATCCGATTCTTTTGCTGGTTTATCGTTAGTTGACAACTTTTCAGGCAGTTCTATTGTTACATCGTCACTGGCATCGTCGTTTTGAATTTCAAAAGAATTCTGACATTCATCAACAATGTCATCTTTTTCGCTGGCTTTCTCGCTACTAGACTTTGTTACAGATGATTTTTCAATAACTCTTGTTTCATATTCGTTAGTATTCTCGCAGAAATCTTCGTTATCTAATAAATTTAGAGCTTCCTCTAACGGGATCAATTCATTTTTATCATAATTATTTAAACTTATCGGTTCGACTTTTTCCGTTGCTACTTTTGTACTGGAATCTTTCTCTTTTCTATTCGCTGCTACTTCTTCCGGTTCAGAATCAACTACCGAACTATCTTCTCTGTATAAATCGTCGAGTTCGAAATCTCTATTGTACTGATCTCCATCGTCATCGCTATTTCTTTGTTCATCCAAGTCTTTTCTTTCATCGATCACTAGAGGGGCATCGGAAGCTTCGGATTCCGATTTTTTAGCTTCGCTGCTTCTTCTTTTACCATTGAGTTTAACTTCTGCCCATAAATCATCGTGATTTTCGATATTGATCGTATACTTTTTACCAGATTGCGAAATCTGATCATTTGAATCGTTCAAAAGCATATGTGTTGGACTCTTACTAGAATGTTGAGATCTTTGTTCATCGTACGCCGCATCGTCATCGTCAAATTCGCTTTCAGATGATGAACTCAGTTCCGCGAATAAGTTCTGTTTGCCTTTCGAACATGTACGTTGAGTTTTCGTGATACCAACGCCGATGTCGGCAGCTTTAGCAGCTGTTCTGAATTCATCCGAACTATCGTTCTCGTACCAAGCGTTTCTAGGCCTCTTCTTCGCGTTTTTACTGCGCCTTTTCAATTTCTGATGTTTCATACCTTGTTCCGAAGGACGCTTCGACCGTTTTCTCTCGACAAACTCATCCATTGGTCCTGTAATTTGTTGCTGTTGATCCTCGCTCTGGAATGATTTTAGAGCGCCTTTCGTTTTAGGCGCGAATTTCTCTATTTCCTTGAATTTCCGATCGATCATCGTTTCTAAAGCATGTCCTAAGTCGTCATTCGCTTTTCCATTATTCAAGGTGTCATCGATCGCTTTTGATTTAAGACCGACTACATCAATTTCCTTAGTGTTCAGGCAAGTTACCTCAAAGCCTTTATCTGTTTTTGTTCTATACGATAATTGATTACCCATTGACGAATCGATTTGGCTCTCCTCATCCTCAAAATCGTAGACATCTTTTATACGGTCGAGTTCTAGGTCGCCCTTACGGTCAAATCCATCACGACGTTTTTTCTTCTCGGGAATACCGCCATAATCGTCTTTACGAATTAAAGGAAAATCTTGCTTCTTTCTTGCTCTCTTTGTTTTACGTTGTCGCTGAACATTCAATTCCCGCAGCGCTGCCTCGGTGTTCGATTTTTCCTGATGTTTTCGGTCATTGATCTCTTTCTTCTTTTCGAAGAGCTCCTTAATCGGATTTCGCGATTTTTTCACTTGAGTATCCTTTGCTGGAGAGGATAGGTTTGTTTCCAATGCAGAATCTTTAAGCAAAGAGGTCTTCGGTAACGTGGAATTGTTTTGAACGTTATTTAATGTAGTAGAAGTTGGCGCACGGGCGCAAGCTAATTCCGCTAATAATTTCATCGGCGTTGAACCACTGAAAACAGAAAATTTAATTAGTATTACTGCAGTTATTAGAAAGAAAATAATCGCAGTAGATAAAATCGAAAAATATCCGACTTACTTGTGGTCGTGTTTTCCGTTGCTGTGTAACAAATCTAGGAGCCCGCCTAGAGACGAATTAACTTTTGTTTTCAATCCTGTAGAATCCAGATGCATTTTATTTGAATGATCGTGAGCCTTCTTACCATGCGATTCGGTAATTTCATTATTCGCATTAGACAATTCCAAATTACTTTGATTTTCGTGTGAGTAATAACCATGCCTCGTTTCGCTGCGATGGTGATTTTTATGATTCGCTCGATGCTCGTGATGAACGATGTCGTCATCGGATCTTCGGCCAAATGTACTAGCAATCAGATTTTCACTTTCTCTCATTCGCTGTTGGATCTTGTCCCGTAATTTATTGTTGTCTTCGAAGGCAACATCTAAACTGTCTTCATAACCCAAGTTGTCAGCCCGCGACTCGTCAGGACTGGCTGATCTGCTCGAGTGGCCACTGCGAATATTTCGACTTCGTTTTCCATATTCTTTCTCGCGCGTATTACTCATTTCCTCTCCGAGAAGCTGAAATTTATAATAAAATTATTATTGATGTAATTACATTAAAAATCTAATCGAATTAGTTTTTAACATTGAATTTTAATTCCAAATTAATTAGTTCTGAGTTAAGGAAAAAATCTTCAAATTCGTAAATAACAGTAAAAAACTAAATACCTGATTGACGGATTCCAAGAGACTGCCCAGACTGTTCTGACTCTCTACGTCCCTCCATCTGTCTTTGGTTGCTCGGAAACTTTGCGGCTGATCGTCCTTCCGGTGGTAAGCCTCGGAATGGTCCAACTTGATTTTCTTCGCCCCGCGGAGCTCGTTCTCGGTGGTAGCTTTGAGCCTCGAGCAGCACTCGACGAATAGCTCTTGATCGAAATTGAGAACCTTCCCCTGCCTGGATTTGGTCTCGACGTCTTGCGGCACGTCCAGAGCGTTATCCTCGATTGCGTCGGTCGGCGCGATGGTTATAACTTCTCTGTGACTAGAAGTGGGCGATCTGATGACCACTTTCTCCCCGGAGAAGACGCTCGGGTTTGTCTTCTGTACGTCTTCGGCATCCTCGCTACTCGCGCTGCTGTCTATCGAGCTGTCCGGCGTGCCGTGGGCGAACTGCGGTGAGATTCTTCGCGTGCTGACGTCCACCCCGTCATCGTCGGAATCGCGAGTCGCCTGCGAATTTCTGTCGGGACTGGGCGATCGATTTCTGACGCTGCTCGGCGCCAAACTGCTGCAGCCAGGACTGGAGACCGAACCAGCGGCGTAGGATACTCTGATGGCTTCGGGTTCTTTGATGGACGAATTTCTGTCGCTACCTTCGTCGGTTTTCTTGATCTTGCGCTTCTTCTTCTCTCGACTGTCTTCGGCATCGAGGCTGTAGAACACTTCGTTGCCACTGATCAGTTTGATGGGAAGGGGAGACTCGTCGAATGCTCGGGAGATGCGTTCTTCAGCCCTTTTCTTGCTCTGACGGCACCTGGATTCCGGTATCACCAGCTGATCGTACTCGAACGAATCACCTCGACGACTGCTCTTCGTTTTTGTTTGTTTGTCGTCCTGGCTCTCCGACGCCGAACTCTGATCGCGTCCACGATCGGACGACCAGCTCTTCTTGGATTTCACGCTCGATGAGATGGACGAACGTCTCGATCGGTGTTTCCGCGATTTTTCTTCGGGATGTTTCTGGTCAAGGTTGTCTCGAGATTTCTGGATCTTTTCCACGTCTTCGTCGGATTCGTTTTCGGATTTGGACACCCAGTCGTTCAATACCTCTTTCACTTTGTCTGTTTTCTCACCAGCGAACACGCGACCGAATACACTTTTCACTATCTTGCTCTTGTTCTGCGATCCATTTTTGTCTTCAGCGTCGCTGTTCTCGCTGCCACTAGAGATGTCGCGAATTTTAGCGATCGCGCCTTTCTTGTTGCGCGATTTAGGAGTTTTTGATTTTTTGTGAGAGGGCGATTTGCCTTTCTTGGGAGTTTTCTTGGATGATGCGGCTTCTTTTTGGATCACTTTGTCTTTCTCATCGATTTTCTTATGCTTTTTGGTTGGTCGTTCATTCGAGGAAGAATTAAGTTTGGAAACTTCGCGATCGGTGAACTCTGATGATACTTTCGAAGAGGGTTTGTCTTCGACATTATCCAATAGCGTCTCCTCAACCGAATTAAGATTTTCTGTCTCATCTTCCGATACGGTTTGTAAATCATTCAATGCATTTTCTGTTAATTCGGAATCATCCAGAATTTTCTGAATATCGGCTGACATATCGGTGTTGAGGGAATTCTCATCACTGTCAAATTCCGTAGATTTAATTTCAATTTTTTCGGCCGGGGCTTGTTGGAATGGATATTGGTTTTCGATAATAGGTGATTTTTCAGATACAATAGGTTTCTCCGACTCGCATTTCTCCAATTTATTCGTATCGATATCTAAATTTTTCGTTTGGATCGAACAAATTAATGATTGTTTTTGGTTTTCTTCAACTAAATCCTGCTCTGCATTTCGGAAAGTGTTTGCCTGTATTTTTTCGGTGTTCGCTTCGATTAAATTCTGATTGATAATGTTCTTTTTCGATTTACCTTTCGTTCTGGATTTTTTACTACGATTGTGATTAGCATACGAATCGTCCTTCGATATATCTGTAATAATATCCTCTTGTTCGATGTCGTAAAAATCATCCGCATCGTCGATGGTAATTTTATAATTTCTTTTTGGTCTCAAACTGAATCGGTTATGACTTCCTAATTCGTTCGGCTCTGAATTCATCATGGAACTATCATTGAGGTGGCTCGTATGAATTTCAGCTACGGTAGTTATTTTTTGTACTACGATCGAATTGGCTTTTGACGAATTCGAATCGATAGAGAGTCGACGGTTCGATTCGAAAGAAGAATCAAGAGTTTGGTCGGGTTCTGGAGTGTCGAGGTCTAAATGCTCTTCTGCTAAATTCTTCTTTTTCTTGTCTCGTTTTTTCTTTTCTTTCTTTCCTTGTGGTTTCTTGACGATTGGCTCGACGGGTGTAGAAGTTTCAGGTAGAACTGGACTGATGTGATCCGTAAGAACGTATTCATCATGGCTCATGTTCTCGGTGATCTTACAAATCTCTTCATCCAATAACTCATCCTCCAACGCTTCTCGACTGGCAACGTCATTTTCGAATAAATGATTATTTTCGGTCATTGAAACTGCGAAATTCGAAGGAATACTCTCATCCGATTTGGTTTTGCATTCTTCGATGAAATTGTTAGCTACATCGATTTTTTCACTCTTATCGGTATCGGTTTCCAGAGTCTCGGATTGATCCGTTTCAGCAATTTTCTGCAGGTTATCTTCGAGTTCAGGAAAAATATCTTTCGAAGCATCATCGGCACTCTCGACACTTCCCTTCTCTTTATCGGACTTGGCCAATTGAATCAAGTGCGACTGCGATAAATTATGTTTCTTTAACGAACTTTTCCGGGTGAAGCTTGTAGCGCAAACATCGCAGAAAAATTTCGCTGCCTCTTTTGTCAGCTTTTTACGTTTTTCGACAATCAGAATTTCCCCGCTCTTTGTGTGAACAACAGCAAAATTTCCAGCAGCTCGTTTCTTAGGTGTTTGGACCTCGTCTAGGAGTTGTGACTCTTCAACTTCGGAACTTTCAAGAGACTGCACAGGTTCCGATTCTTCTACGCTATCGTCGTTACCTTTTTCGCAGTTATCAAGCGAGGAAGGAATATTTTTTATTTCATTCGATGCAACCGAATCGCTAGTATTTGATGTGCTTTCTGTTTCAATATTCAATTTTTCATTATCTTTAATATTCGATTCATTGGAAATTGATTGTTGTTCATTACAAGATTCATTCGATGTTATTTTATTTAAATTTTCTAACGATGTTGATTTCTTAGCTATTCTTTTCATTGATTGACGCTTGTTTGTCTCTTTTTCTTCCGATGATTCAGAGTCGGTTATAGAGATATTTGCTTGAATGTTATCTAAGGACTCTTCGTGAGTTTTTTCTGGTTTGGAGGATTCTTTATCTATTGGACGAGTAGAATCGATAGATGAGCCGAACGATGTGTCGGTATTTTCTGTCGCTTCTTCTGGAACGTTAAGATTTTCTACAGATAGCTGACTTTCTTCTGGTTCTTGAATTATCGCTGACAAAGTACCAGCATCGTTAGCCTTTTCAGATTCTTCGATGTTATCCAAATCTTTCTTATCAACATCATTCATTTGATCAAAGGAATCATCATTTTCCGATCTCTCGTTGTCCGAGGAATCAATATTTTGTTGATTTATTTTAGTTTCGTCGGATAATGACTTCTTTTTGGTTTTACGTTTTCTAACATCTCTTGTTTCTGGTATTTTGAACGGTTCGTCGACCTGCGACTGTGGCTCAACGTTTTCCGTTGTTTCTGAAATATTTTTGGGTTCTTCAGTAATATTTGCTGGATTTGCATCGGTAGGTGTCTTCCTCTTACGCCCACGTTTCTTAGCAATTTTAGGTACTACCAATTCTGCATTAGTTTTATCAGTTTCTGTATTCTTTTCTTCTTTTTCCAATTCGGTATTTGAAGAACTTACGACTGTACTTTCAGAAGGATTCCTTCGTGCCTCAATAGTATTGTTTTCATCCTCTGAGAAGGTGGTATCAAGAGATTTGTTTCTCAGTGACTGTCGTCTTGAACTGACAATGCTATTATTCAGTAAATCGGTTACTAGAAGATCGTCGACTATACTGTCATCATCCTTCGTAGGTTCTGCGTAACTATTCGTCAAAACCGATTTTCTCTTAGATGTGCGTCTAGGCAAAGGTTTTTCCTCATCTTCGTTAATTTTTGATTCAACGTTAGATTTCTCTTCTACAACGTTCGACGGAGCTTCTTTCTCGACATTCTCTGTTTGATTATTTTCCACCGTTGAAGATTCCGTCAGAGATTGCTCTTCATCAGCTGAAGTCTTACTTTGTTTTTCATTATCAGTCTTTTTCTTATTCTTGGTTGACCCGGCGTTAGATTTCGATTTTTTCTTCGACTTTTCTTTCTTGCTCGGGCTCGGTAAAACTACATTTTCTTGGGGCTCTGGAATTATTGATTCATTATCGTTCGATACGCACTCGTTTTCTTGAGGAACATCTAATTTTTCTTTCTGTATATCGTTTTCGTCAATAACATTCTCAACTTTATTCTCATTTTCTGGTTTATCATCGGTTGGAGTGTCCATAAAATTTTTCGCCTCTGAATTGTCTTTATTTTCATCTATTGTCACTGCTTCATCTTTATCTTCATTTGGCTGATTTTCAATGACGACGTTGGGATTCTCTAAATCACACATAACCGGTCCAACCTCTTCCAGAATGCTAGTCAATTCATCAGCCGCATTATCCAGCAATGAGCCAACTTCTCCCTCTAAAAGCGCATCTTTCTGCTTCGCGATCTTAGAAACAATTTTTTCGAGGAACGATCCCTTTCCGTTCTGTTTTCTCCTCGCCAAGTCTAAAATTATGTCGTTCGTAGGAAGCTCGGAAGATATATTGACACTATCATCCTGTAAAATGGAACTTTCCGAAGGCGTGTTGTCACTCTCAGAGTGTTGTACAGAATTTTCTAATGAATTTTTTTCCGACTCGTTTTCATTTTGTGATTCGGAATCAGTGTTTGTAGTAACAGGATGACTCAAACTATCAGAGACGGGTAATTCGTTTTTTGAAATATTTTCTAAATCATTCGGCTGATCTGCGGGTTCGTTGGAGTTTGATAAATTATCAATAGATTCCTGAGTGCTAATTTGCGAGATGCTCTCTGCGCTCGCGCTGTCCATAGAAGTTTGAACAGTAAGGACAACATTTTGTACTGATTCTGCAGGAATGTTTACACCTTCGGTAAGGATACCTATCACATTACTCAATGATCTCCTCGAAGCCTTCTCGCGACGACCCCAAGACTTTTTTGGACGCCCAGCCTTCAATTTTGGAACAATTACGTTACTATCTAATGTATTTTCTTTCCCACTATCTATATTAGAATTATTCATTTCGATCTGCAAATTACTCAAGTTGACATTTGTAATTTCAGGACAGTCATTCTTTTCGTTATTTTTTTCTTCTACGTTTATGTCCTCTGTTACAGTAACGGATTCCAATTTGTTGTTTGTCTGTGAATCATCAGTTTTGTTATCTTCCTCTGTGCCGCATTTCCCTGAATCAGATTTCCGTCGTCCCTTTCTTTTATTTGTTGGCAATATATTTAACGAACTGTCATCGTTATCATCGTCTCGTACTAAAGGTTCGATTGGATTGTCTTTGTTTTTTGAATTCGAATTATCATTGTTTTCCCCTTCAACGCAAACATTTGTATCCTTATCCTTTTCTTGTTTAGCTACTTCGTTACACGGCGTAGACGTTTCTTCAGAATTCACGGTATTACAATTTTCCTCAATAAAAACTTTTTCAATAACGGCATTACCTATTTTTTCCTCCGTAATTACTTTCTCCGAGTCCAATATTTTATTCTCAGCGGAGCGAAGAGATTTTCTCAGCGGTAATGCCTCCTTTTTTGACACGATGTCTGAATCGGAAGATTCTTGAAGAAGGTCATTTTTTTCCATCCCGAGATTCGTTGGCAAACTGCGTCTTGTTTGGACTCCTTTCGGTTTAACCGCAGCTTGCTTAAAGCTCTTTTTCGATGTCAAATCTTGAGACTGAAGGCCGAGCTGTTTTAGAACTTCGTCTTTGTTGCCCAGATCTAGTAATTTTTTCACTTCCGGTGGTACATTTTGCAGCATCTTGTCGATTCTCGCGGATTCGGCTTTTTTACTTTTCCCCTCAACGGGCTTCGTTGAACTTTTCTCCTTCTTTTTCGCGCCTTTTTTTCCATCCGAAATTGAAATTTCCGATATATTGTCGGTACTACGCGTACTACGTAACGTAGTCGCCCTCTTTTCTACCTCCTTCTCGTCCGAGTTGAGTGTTTTAGCCGGTGCGCTCTTCCTACCTTTCGTTTTAACGTCTTTATCCTTCGTGGAGTTTGCATTGAGAGCAATTTGCTCGTCCGGATTTTTAACGTAGCCTTTCGGCTTTCTACCTCTGTTCGATTTTGGTTTCACCGGGCTCGTTTCGTTCGTCGGTTTATCGAAATTCAGGCACTTGACCGCGGAGGTTCTCGTTACGTGTTGATTTCTGCTGTCGGCATTGCTGGTACTCTGAATTGGCGACAAAATTGGCAAATCGCTGTGATGTTTGTCAACCGTATCATCGCTCGACGCCGATACCTGAACAACTGGCTCGAGAGTTGGCATTTTGTCGCTGTCCGACGACAACCTCGTTATCCTACGCTGGTTTACGGCATTGTTCTTCGGCTTCGGTCCTGGCTTCATTCTCGGCTTGACCGAAAACGGTTCCACCTCGTTAGATTTTTCCTCGCTCTTCTGAACGGTTTCTTTATTCGGGTTCTTAGCGAATTTCCCATCCTGAGTTCTCAATTGCGATTTGGCTTTGATGGAAGCGTTTAACGACGCAACGGGATCCAAGGTGCGTTTTCTTTTTGGCGAGCTCGGTGCTCCAGTTTTGCCTTTACCATTCTCGGAGTCGCTCTCGTTCTCCTTAGACGATACTCTGTTGTTCTTTGGTGTACTCCTCGACGAGGAATTTTCGTTGGACGCTTTGCTCTTGGAATTTTTCGCCGGTTCCTTGCTTTCCGTTCTCGCTTGTTTTCTTTTGCTGCCAAGTCGAGTCTCCTTCGCCGATTTTGTCTTGACGGTTTTCTCGTTCGTTTCAGCTTTCTCTTTGGTCTCTTTCTCTGTGTTGTCGCTTATCGTCGATGTTCTCTTGCTAGAAGATTCGGCGTTTATCACGCTTTCGATTACCGCGTTGATGTTATTACTCCTACATTTATTACGCTGTATCGACTTCGCGTTCTTTAGCAATTTATTTCGTAGCACAGCCTTGTTGCGCGATATGCGAGAAATGGATGATGTGTCACCGTGTCTCGATCTCGTCTGCACCTAAACAATTATTTTGTCAAATACTAAGGATAGGATTCAACTACGCTACCTTAGAAATATATGTATACGAATATGAGCAAACAAAAGCGTTTTATTTACAAACAATGTTACGATGATCTACAAACGATAAAATATAAAAATATTAAAGCACACGGAAAACAGTAGAGAAAAATGAAGCGAGGGAAAACTGAGGTATGAGTTACGTCTACATTGATTATTTTTCAATCCGTTTTTTCATCTTCCTCTGAAAGATCCCTCCCTCCGTTTTCCCTTAAACACCATGATTGAAAATTTAGCGAACAGTAAAGTAGCAAAAAGAATAAAAGCGATGAAAATAGTATAATGATATATTTACAAATTATATCGTTGTGTTTGTACATATGTGTGAAGTGGCCAAGTATACCAGTAATTAAGTTCGATACACCAAAAAAGTGAACCCTGTTTTGAATGAGTCTTTGCATGCTTCTAAATGTGCTCACGTTTGTAAGTTTTACATCGGCATTGAATGAACGTGTTTACTAATTTGATTGTTTTATCAATCTACCGATCCTTCAAGTTTTCACATTTTTAAATTATTGACTTTTGACGTCTCGTCAGTGTAAAATTTCAGTTTTGTAAAATTATTTTCGTTTATCAAAACATTTGTAAAATACATTTATTGTATAAATCTGTGTATAGTTTTCGTCTTTCCAAATCCAAATTAATTGATTAAAAATAAAACAGTCGATTGATTAAAAAAAAAGCATTTACAAGTACAGATTAAAAAAAGCAATAAAAACTTGCATTAGGCATTCGTCAAACTCTCGTGCATTCTGACAGGACGTAGAAGATACTCACTTTGTGCAACTGATCCTTAGAATGTTGTGCGCCACTTTGTAGAATTTTTCGAGTCGATCGCTTAGCTGGTAAATTAGCTAACATTTTTTCGATAGTTTCTCCTGAAACGAGAGAAATAGAAATTATTACGGAATAAAAATTAATTTTTTGTGACCATTTCGCTCAAAAAATTATGGAATCGAAGTTTGCGTTTGGATAAACGAATAAGATTTGTAAAAGTTGGCAATGAGATGAGCTACAAGTATGACAATGATCGTTGCGAAATAAAAAGAAAAAAAGAAAAAAAATTGTCCATACGGTTCTTACGGTCGCTAGGTCGGATCCTGGGACCGGATTGTTGTTTCTCCCTCGACTGATTATTCCTAGGTGTCTGAGAATTTTGAATGTTCCGCTTCGGTCCCCGCTGACGACGACGTTTGCTGCGACTGCCGAATGGTCGCCACTTGCACTTCTTCTTTCCATGACCGAAAAGTCCGAGCAGCCAAGTCTGATCCCCACCGCACT
The DNA here is from genome assembly GCA_003055095.1 of Goniozus legneri. Taxonomy (NCBI): domain Eukaryota; kingdom Metazoa; phylum Arthropoda; class Insecta; order Hymenoptera; family Bethylidae; genus Goniozus; species Goniozus legneri. The sequence continues at coordinate 209,074 of NCVS01000094.1, forward strand.
CGAGCATGTGTCTATGCAGCTCAGCAGCGGAATTGCAGAATTTGGCGCACTTTGTACAGATTTTATCGGCCATTTCGGGACTTTTCAATTTGAATATCGGCATAGCACTACCAGGTACAAAAACGTGCGGGTGGTGTTCACGCTGTTCACCCGCGAGTTCGAAATGCGAGCACCATACGTTCGGATGACTGGCAGCTTTGTGATCTTCCATCTCTTTCAATGCCGTCTGGAGTGGATAGAAAAAATGGTTAAATATCGCTTCGTAATACACACAGTGTCCTGGGTAGGTCTCGGAATTTTCCAATAAGAAAAATCTTTATAATTTGTATGATTTTTAAATACTCAATGGTCGATCGGATACTTTGTAAATTATATTACAAACTAAAACCATTTTTCTTGTTAAATACAAACCTTTTCGTTTGTTAATTTAGATAAATCATGCCCCCATGTAAATAGGTGAACGTATATCATTCGATAAAAGTTTAAATGACATTTCATACAAAATATTAGGATTTTTTCTCTGGAGGAACCACGTTGGTTTCAAACTTACATATTTCACTCCACAGGCACCACAAACGTAAATACGCGGACGCGAACATTCTCCAGAAAGTTCTATCACATTTTCGGCTTCCACGGTATTTAAAGCTTCCTTAATGCTGTTCTCGTCCAATTTTTTCAACGAAAGGAATTTTCTGAATTCTAGGCTAAGATCGGCAGGCCCATTCGACGTGGAATCATTCTCCTCGTTTGATTTGTTCGCGTCGTTGCTCGATTCTGTCAAAGTACTCGACGCTTTTGCCATTAAATCATGACTGTTACTCTGCTCTATACCACTGTCTACCAACTCCTCAACTTGCGTTTCACCACTGTTCGCGATGCTCCCGTCCGTGCTCGTCTGTCGAGCCGTCTCGGCCTTCTTAAAATCATTCAACGGCCACTGGTTGAACCTTATTATGTTGTTCGCTAGAATCTGGTGCTTCTTCTTCAGCGTTAATTGCGTGCTAATATCGAATTTACTGAGATCTTTTATAGAATGATTCGACTGCTCCCTGCCATCGTATTTACGAGGGAAGGTGAACTTCTCGACGGAGAACCTGCGAGGATGAGCGCTGGATTTGCCCGGTTTTTGAGCGCACTCGCTCGTCTTTGTGCACTCCTCGTTCGAGTAATCCTTGCTGTAAACGGGAGTGGCCGCTGTCAGCGATATATCGATCGAGCTCGAATGATCGTAGAGAGACTGAGACTTCGGTTCCGACGAGGGCGAGGACGAGGGTGTCGAGGAGGTCATACCCGAGCACGAGGGCGGACTCGGGCACGTTGGTGTGGAGCACGACGGTGTTTGTAATTTCCCGTCGATGTGGTGTAGAAGATTCTCGCGAATGTTCGTCGTGACGCTACTGTAAAAACTGCTATCGAATTCCGGGCTACCGGGATTACTAAAAGTGTCTTTAACGATTTTCTCCTTGTGCTTTAATAGAGTGATAACAGCCGCACGAGACTTTTTCTCCTTTTTCGTGCTCTCATCGTTCCGATCGCTGGGCTCCATTTCTTTGCTGAATTCAGGACAGGGGGAGGCTTCTTTCATCTTCTCCTGGAGGAATTGAACCTTTTATTAATCAATTTCAACATTTTTGCGCCGTGGAATAAGATCAGACAATAATTTCAGAACAAAGATAGAAAGAACGTTACGATACTCGCGTGTCAAACGAAAAGTACTATTCTTATTTTCAGTATGAGTAATTAGAAGAATATTTCATCGAAAAATTTATCGTATTCTTCCATCTCTCTGTTATAAATGTTAATTTAACTTTTCGGAGAATTTTATTCTTCTTAAATGACAAATGCAGTAAAAGAATTTCCTTATATATTCGAGGAGGTTCTCATTTTATTTGAAACTATCATTGAATCTCATTCGACGCGTCAGTTATCGTACAAACAAAAAGACGAATAATTACCTGTACTTGAACAACGGATCGCTCAGGAACGGAACCATGCACGTCACTCTTGTGAACGTTGAGCGCTTCCCTGGTCAGGTACCTCGTTGAACACTGCACGCACGCATGATACTTATCGCCATGATTGTTAACCATGTGCTGGAAGAGACCGTCCAAACTCTCGGAGGACTTGTCCGTACAGTATTGGCAGTTCTGGGAGGGCTTCCTCGGCTTCCTCTCGGATCTCCTGCCACCGCCCGTTTGGTGGACCCTCTCGGTATGACGCTGACGTAGCGAGATAGACAGAAACTTCCTGTCGCAATAGAGACACATGTGCCTGATCTGCGGGCTAGAGGGCTTCGTCGACTTGACGACGGTCTGCGAGCTGGTGGACGCCGTGGCTTCGGGTGTCTGGCAATTCTGCAACACCGGGGCGACTTTATCCAGAGGTAGACTGCAGTGGAGACTAGTTGTCGAGTCGGAGCTGCTCTGGACTTCCTGCTCAATTTCAGGAATCTCCGACTGTTCTTTGTCCTCGCTCTTCTTATCCATTAGATGATGGATGTTGCTCAGGATATCGTTCAGCATTTCCTTGCTGACGATCTTGTACTCGGCACTCTCTTCGAGATTTTCCTCATTTCCCTTCTCGTCCGCCACCGATTGATTTTCTACAATATCACCCACTGACTTAGTTTCTTTTTGGTCATCCTGAGTTACCTCTTGATTTACTTCTTCCTCCGAAGAACTTTCTTTGGACGATTCGTTATCGAGGTTGGGTGTCGATTCTGTTTCGATAACGCTAGATGACGACTGGGTGCTATCGACTAGATTTTCGGTTTTCTCTTCTTTCTCCTCGAGCTTCACGGAATCGTTCGTGGCGGAGATTTTTTCCTCGACGGTGACTTCGGCGAGTACTGCCGACTCGGTTCTGCTCTCATTCGGCTTGGAAGGCTCGAGCTCGCTGCCCGGTCCTTTCGAGTCGTCGTCCTGAATCTCGGTCTCGAGCTTCTCGCTCGGCTTCTCGGTCGACTTCATACTCGCTTCCACTTCGGCGTTCGCCTCTTCCTTCATGACGCCGTTTAGCACCGTCATTACGTACTTCTCGAGTGACTCGAGGTTCGTCTCGACGCTGTTACGCTCCTCGTTTGCCTCGGCCGACGGATCCGACGTCACGGTGTCCGGTACCTTTTTCCTGAGATTGTTTATCACGTTGCTGAGACGACTGCGCTTGTCCTGGGCTGTCGGTGTTGTTTTGCAGATCGAACTGTGTCTGTCCTGTTGATGATGTTGCTGCTGCTGTTGGCTGCTCACGGGTAGGTTGATACTAAGTTCTTCCAAGTTGTGAGCAGATGCTACCATTTTAGTGCAAACTGCACCGGTACCCAGCGAGGACAGGCTAGTCGTACGGAAGAGCTCGGTAAGCCCATCCGACGTCTTACCTCCGGTTACGTCTGCAGAGGCCGCCTCTGTGAAAACAAAAACTGAATTATTTACTGCTGCTAATTCGATTTTTTTGTTTCGAAAGAATTATCAAACGAATAAGAGTATAAATATATGTTCGTTGAAAAAATTTCATCCGTCTTAAAGTTAAATTTTTGTACATCTAGATAGCGGTAGAACCTCTTAAGACGAGAAGATGAGAATTTCTCAGAGTATTTGCGCATTTCATTTCATTTTTTTAATTTTAAATTCAGGTACACGTAGTAAGAAACTTTTCGAGCGAGTTCCGACGCCGTCGAGCAAGAAATGGGAGATTAGGGGGGGAGGTGAAAATTCGCTCGACTAGCTTCGTAATGCAAACCACCCGGGCACGTACACGTAGAGGCCTGTCGATGGCGCTCCTCGAGACCACGTTCCTCATTCGATCCTCGAATGAGGTCATTAACTGCGTGAGAGGAAAAGGAGAACTTTGCAATTTTGCCCATCGATGTTCGTTAATAGCTTTTCCTATCTTTCTCTCTCCCCCCCCCTCTCTCTCGTTCTCTTTCTTATACGTAACAACACAGTAATAAAAAGTAGCGAGAACTCGAGCGCGAGGAGAGGTCAGGTGACGATTTAACGAGCACGATAAACTCTCCATAATGGACGAGAGCGTGACACGCGCAAGCACTGCTTCAAATAAATAATTATTAATGAAACACGGTATATGGCGTGGCGAGTGCGCACGCCGAGTGGATGGACGGACCGTATATTTTCACGGATTCTTGTGTTGCCTCGGCATGCGGCCAAGCGATTTCGAATACGCGAAATCCGCACCCACGCGAAGTAGAATGCTCTCGGTAAACTTTGCGTATCATGGAAATTCGCGGAAAACGGAAAGATTTTCCGTTGTTAAGGGCGTTCGCGAGGTATCTGTGAGTCGGATGAGAACTACCGACTTATCAATTCTGTTTTCTTTTTTATTCTAATAATATATTCATCGTAACACTAAAATATAAACGTAACGATTCTGTTCGAATTATAAATCTGTATTTCAATTATCAACGGCTTCCCTGAATGATGGAGAAAATCCAGGCATCAACGCGCGTTTCATTTAATTAAATTCGTCTATTATACACGTATAGCAAGAACATCCTTATATAAATTGAAAAATATTTTTAATAGGGGCATTATCGGAAACTAACGAATGAAAAAACAACACTGAAAGGGATGTGACAAAAGAGTGATCGGTCGAAAAAAATATAAGAGCTCCACGGTGTGTGGAAAAAACCCGTCGCGCGAAACAAAATGCGAGAGCGCGCGCAGCCCCCGGCGGCATTAATTTCGCCGACGAGCCCGACTAGTAGAACGAACACTGAAAAATCGAGAGAAAAGAATGTAGAGAGAGGAAGAAAAAAAAGGTGTAATCCGGCGCCATCCACGTGCGTTATAACGTCCGTTTGATCTTGACGATAATTGTAGTAGATGAATCGTTCACGAATCGTCAAATTTTTTTGATTTATATACACAATGGGCTGATGATACCATTCTCTCTCTCTCTCTCTCTCTCTCTCATATCGCAAGATACGCTACGTCAAAGAGCCTCGAAACTCGCTATAATGAACGGTACAGCGTGGAACTTGCGTTGAAAAAGTTGAAATAGAAATCAACGTGGACTCATCAAGAATATTCCGAAAATCGAGAAAACTCGCTGGGTACTGAGAAAGTGCATTACCGTGAAAACCTCGCCTCGAATCCCGTTTTGATATCCGCGAGTTCATTCCTGACGGTGGGTTACTCGTTTCCCTCCTTTTTGGCCCTTTATGATGCGAGTAGGTGAGTTCTAATAACCGGTCGCTTTTCCAACGGGTGTGCGTGCGCACGCGCTCAGGGATGCATAGAATTTTACAGGAGGAAGCATTTTCGCGTTTGTATGGTAGACGTGGAATGTGCGAGCGAGAGAGAGAAAGAGATGGAGAAAGAGAGAGAGAGATTCAATACTTTCGGACGCCTCGACAGAAAATTTGGAACACATTTTTCTCTCCTCTCTATGGCGTCGTCTACATACTCACACCGAAATATAATATTTTCCGAAAGCGTTTATTAAAATTTCTCACAACTCGAGACTCGTGAAACCTTCGTAATTGCTTTCCTTGGGCCGTCTCGAGGAAGCAATAAGAGAGCAATTTCCCGAGCCATTATCGGCGTAATTAAAAAGAAAAGGCGAGCAAACTCTTGCGCGAGTCGATGATATTGTCGTTTCTTTTCGAGTTTAGGGTTAAAACTTCCTAACCTTACGCGAGCTCGAGTAGGGTAAACATGGATGTACGAGAGCGAAATCGAGTAATAACCCAGTGGCGTTGCGAGCGAGGAGCGAGGAGCGAGAAAGAGGGCATTATGGCAGAAGAGAGTGTCGACTGTCGCTCGCGGTGTCGTCCGATCGGTGGCGCTATTCGTCGTTTGTGGATTGACGTCGGTAGCGATGCTACGCCCCGGAGCGTACCGTTATGTTCGTCATCTTGCTACGACTTCACTCAGCTGATCCGATCAATCCGAGAATCCTTTCTTTCGTTATTCCTCCTCTCTTTTCCAATCAGCTGATTTCGTCGAGTAACCAATTCAATTTTCTCTATTTAACATATATTCTATAAAGGATATCCCAATTATCGAATAGTTTTCGAATCTTTTACAAATTTTACATGCGATTCAACGGCTCTGAGTTCAAGCTTTTTTTATCGACCAATTAGAATCGAGCAATAAAAAGAGGCTTTATTTAATATCGCCGTAATTTGGTTAAAATCGAATATGAAATTTACAGGGAGCGAAATCATTCACAATGTTCATTAACCGCATTCACAGAATTGAAAGTCGTATCTGATTAATAATGAAAAATCGAGGAAACGAAAAAAACCATTTTGTTCGGTTTTTGCGTTTTGCCAATACTGCAATCGAAGAACGTACAACCGTTCTAGAACATTTTATTTACATTTCATCGTGTTATTTAAATTACAGAGGATATTCAATACTTAAAGGTTGCTGAAAAATTCCAGCAATGCATCGAAAAACTCTTCCTGGAACAACAACGTAAGATTTAACTTTGAACCGAGGAAAAGTTGCCGAGGGGTGAATTTTGGGGCATCAATGTCCTTACGCGAGATATCGATTGAAAAGCACCCGATGGCGTGTGACGAAGAGGCTCTCCGCCGATCGAACCGGATCGATGCCTCGGGACCTCCTCATCAACCAGTAACCTTATTACCTACGAACCACGCGAACGAATTACCTTTTCGAATTCGCGAATTTACGAAAATTCTCCAATTCTCGTTATTGCGTTCGAGGCGAATTATGTCAAAAGCGAGTGATATTTGCGCGGAAAATGACGCCTGTTGGGAAACTCGACGACGTTGCGACAACGAAAATCGTCGTGATTGCCATAACTAGCCGCGGGAACGAATACGTACGAAATAAATATCCACACGTGTAGCTCGGCGCGCATGTATATGTATATATGTATGTACAGGTATTAAATAAAATAAGCATGCGCATAATAGGAATTTTCGCACGAGTTCACCTCGAATGTTTACGCATGTGCGAGCGTCGTGTGTGTATACGTGCCAAGTTGGAATCGTCGAGCGGCAACGGCATCGTTTCCGGTGAGCGAGCGCGCGAGCTCTATACGGAACGGTAGGAGCTTCGAAACGCGACTCGTAATTGGGTCATCCAGACGACGCGTTATTGGATATTCGACGTCGAACTAAACTAGTCTTTCGACTTTCGATCCTTCTTTCGCTGTCTGTCTTGTCTATCAATTTTTTTTTTATCGCTAATAACATTTTTTTGCCAAAAAATTAAGAAAATGAATACACTCGCGTGGCGTATGCACTTCCGAGAAACAAATATAGCTGGTTTTCCCCGAGTTTATGAAAATACCGAAAAATCGTAAACATCTCTCGGGCGACGTATCCACCTCGAGCGTCTCGATGCCAACTCCGATTTTCGAGCTGTTTCGTCCTCCCGCATGTTACTATGTGGGCCAGAAAAAAATTCGAAAGAACCGAGAGAGAGAATGAACTCGGTGAGAGGTGTTAATATCGGCGGGTAAAAAGTAGAGAGAAAGGGGGAAGAGAGTCGGAAAAATAAAGAGGACGGAAAGAGGAAAACAGAAAAGTATATATGTATACGTGCATGTAATATATAATATATATGTACACACACTGACGCCCTTCCGAGAGGAGAGGAGAAGGGATGGAATCGATAACCACCCCTCCAACAGACCGAAAAGGGGTTGCCACCCTCCTGGCACGAGCTCGCCGACCCGACGTGAGGGCGAGGGGAGGGGCGAGGAGGGTGAACGACACGCGGCAGTCCCTCGAGGGGGGAAAACCGGCTGGCTGGTCAGGAAATGATGCCGGCGACGCTGCAGAGGAAAAGAGAGAGAGAGAGAGAGAGAGAGAGAGAGAGAGAGGGAGAGACTCGTTCAGCCCCTTCGAATTCGATAGCCCTACTGACTCGCGTTCGCGGCTCGCATAACCCATAGGTGAGTGCACATAGGTATTCCGTGCACGCAGCGAGAGAGAGAGAGAGAGAGAGAGAGAGGGGAAAGTTCTTGGTATTTAAAACAAGGCTGCAATGCAGAAATTATAATTAGCGTACATGTACTGAAAATCTGTACAAAATGGTATTTTAGTTCGGATATTTCCTATACTTTATATTCTTTTAATATTTTAATGACCAAGAGAAACAATCGCTTAACCGTGAAAGCCATTGGTATGTAAAACATACTTTTCTTATGAATTCTACCGAAAAAAATGTTTCATTAACAGTATTGAAGTGAATATCGAATCGATTCAACAAATTTCTTTCTCGGTATACGAAACTCGTATTGCAATTAATCCGTGAGCGTTTACTGTTGTTGTTGATCACTCCGAGAATTCGGGTAGGTTTATTATCGTGCCGAGGCCGCAGATGTCACGTTTCGAGCGAGTTTCACGGGCTTATAATCGCTCCAACTCACTACCGAAATAATAATCGACGCTCAATTAACGGGAAGAGAGAGAGAGAGAGAGAGAGAGAGAGAGAGAGAGAGAGAGAGAGAAGCATGCGCGTCCACCTTCAGCGTTTATCGGGAATTAGAGGAGTTTAATTATCGTTAGACCAAAGATGAATTTACCTTGACTGAACTCGGTTTGTATGTCGTTGCTGCAATAAGATAAACAGAGCATTGTTATCCTCATTTGCAAAAGCGGGTTAATTGCACCTGTGCAAATTTACGATAAAACTGAATTTTTCGAATGTTCCCTTTCAGATAAATTTTCGATGCGTCGCTAATTATTTGCAGACGAGAGGAATTCATAAATCGATGCAAAAATGAACTTTTATCGCGTCGACAATTCTTTTACGTCGCGTATCAACGACCGAATGAATGAATGATTTTAATTTAGTCTTCTGGGTTATTTTAACATTCGACCGAGTTAAATAGAAGGAGAAAGAGAGATAGAGGTACCTCTATTTATCTTATCGTTCCACCCTTCGTGCAATCCGACCTTCGCTATCGTCTCGTGCGCTCGCCGAGAACTTCGTCGAAGTGTGTAACATTACATGTACATACCGAATTGTGACTCAAAGTTAATTTTTTCAAGCTCGAAACATTTAAAGAATGATTTACTCAAAGCTAGAGGATAACTCGAGTTTTAGTTGCTCTCGCGGCCTCTCTTAACCAACTCCCACCGCGGTTTCGCATATAGAAAGTCGGCGATCGAGATCACAGCCAACGAAAACTGGAAGAAAAATCCACTCGTTGAAGAACTCGCGTTGCGAATGACGGCCACGGAATTAAACCCAAAATTAATAGCAATCTTTTTTCTTCGGCTCAAACGCAAGCTTGTAATCTTCTCTTTTCGCGATCTTTGCGAGTTTGTCAAATTACAAGTGTTTTTTTTCCTCTGACGACGGTCAAGAAAGAGAAGGAGCAAGAAAGACAGAGGAGAGTGAGAGAGAGAGAGGGAGAGAGTGAAATTTTCACTCAAAGCAAGCCCGACGACGGGCAAGCCGGGGTGCGAAATAGCCGTGTCGGAGCCCGCGGGGGTCTAAAGGGGAAGAATCTTTTGCGAATTCGTGGCGAGTAATATCCTTTGAAATGACACGCGACATTTAATTTAAAGTTGGATTTATTTGGAGATTAAACCCGAGGAACTTTTCGCGAAGAAACGTTCGTATAACGTACCGGAATGGCCTTTAACGCTACTCTGGAAGATGTACGCGAGTTTTTCCAAAAATTAAATTCATATATCATTTGTTCGCACAAAGTTGCGTACATGAGATAATTAACTACAATCGTCCATAGCATTTCGTTAGTGAAAACATTATCGAGTATATTGCTTTTATGATATTGAAAAAGACATGTTTTTATTAATTAGGATATTATAATTTATTGGAGTCGATAATTAACGAAAAGAGCAACAGGAACGATAAAATATTCGTTTAAGTATAAATCTAGCCAGTTTGAAACCGTCCCTGGTTAGGTTCGGTATCGACCAAACGCTGAGAGACGCGCAGCGAGAAAAGAGAAAAAGTCACCGTCTGCATCCCCCACAGAGAGAACTAGAGTACTCGGGTACAAACTGCGGAATGCACGTGAGCGCGTATTTTACATCAAACGCGACTCGTTTCGAGCCTTCGACCACACTAATGATAAAAAAAAATCGCAATGAAAATTCTGGGTAAAATTCTATACAGACAAAACCTTATCGCGTTCGGTTCGTCAAACTACACGAATCAACAACTTCGGAGAATACTGTTGGAAGCAACACATTTGCACTTCGAATCTCGACACAGTAGTCTAAAAACGAGATAAGGAATCAGGGGTGTGTCAGATAACTCAAGGTACGGAAAATGAAAATTTTCGATAAGACCAACTTTTACGAGAGCGACATGAAAATGTAAAAAAAATATATAATCGATCGAGGGGAGGAGCTGGAAAACGAAGAAAATTCGATTAATGGGGAGAAAATTTTGTTGGAGACCAAGAGAGAGATATGATATGGTATCGTTCGATTTATCGAAGTGTCGATAGCGAAGGGCTGCGAGCACTGGGCGGTGGTTCTACTGCGAGAGAGAGAGAGAGAGAGAGAAAGAGAGAGGGAGAGAGAACGTTATTCGATATAACTCGAGCGGCGGCCATCTTTTCCCTTTACGAAATGAGACGTCAACGCGACCTTTCCTCGCTCGTCTTCTCACGCGAAATTTGAGCCGAGAAATAATATCTGATAATGACCAGGATAATGACATTTCTCGATATAAATGATGACCTTATTTGGATAAACTGTTCGAATCGATCACGTTGGCTCACTCGTAATGAATTTACATGAAAAATAAACAGCAAATAATAGCGAGAGAAATAGCACATAATCAAGTGATTTGAATTTAAAATCATTTACGGGGGTTTATCGATCGCGATTTGGTGTTCCTGCCATCTGATACAGAACATATTATGTCGAAAAAGCGACCACGTAATTGCCGTTAATTCGCCCACTATATATATCGTTATCCATTAATTATAGATCGCGAGTGGCATTTACCTTAGCCGAGGCCAATATTCCCCGAAAATCCGCAGCAGTAGCTAACAAAAGTTAAATGCGATTATGCAAAACTCGCGTGTTTTTCGCTCTGGTATTCGAGAGGAGAGTCTCTCTCTCTCTCTCTTTTCCTTTCATTCACGGTGTCAATTCAATACCTAGCGGCTGATCTAGTTATCCTAACCGCGTGATCGTGACTGCAGTCGTCGATTTCAACTAAATTTGCGCTTTTTTTACTCGAAAGACCGAATCGAATTTGCCAATTAATTTCACTTCGGTGCTTCGCGAGTTATAATGATGAATATTGTTGTTCGAGTTAATTAACGAACAATTTTAACGAAAGGCGCACCGTTTTTACTCGGAAAAAATAGATGAAAATTTTTCGATCAATTCGTGAATATTTATCGAGAGACAACGGTGAACATCTTTTTCGAGTATATTAACAGCAGCGATCTCGGTACTCGCGACGACTTTCGAAACGGCGCGCGAGCGCACTTGATGACGGCATTGCGTAACTTACACACGGCAAAGCGAACGGCCGTGCACGCGCGCACACGAGAGCTCGCGATAAGCCTCGATATAGAGACCCGATAAAGCTTCGTTACGAATGTATGTCTACATGTGTTCTTCGGTGAAAAAAAAGAGGAGCTAATTTTCGACAAAGAAAAATCTCGCGAGACTCGTTCCACACAGCTGGACGTGTGGTTTCGAGTGGACCGTTTTGTTGGTAGAAGAATTCGAGTTGAATTCTCAGCACACGTGGCTGTAGAAATAACACAAAGCTAGTTGTTCCGAGTTGATTTCAATATTAACAAACTCTTTGTGTCAAACTCGAAGAAGAGAATTCAACACAAGATGCTCGTTGATTCGAAACGATGAATAATTGCCTTAATACTGTTTATCAGTGTTTACACTTACTCGTTTTACTTTTTATTTTCAAAAAGTTATAAAAATTTAACTTTTTGTCAAACAGTATAATGTTGAATAAAGTTGAGCATCAGAGCGAACCGTTTCGAACAGTTCTTTCGTGTTAAACTCGATGCAAAATGTTCAACTTCTTGGGGGGGAAAGGGGGGAATAGAAAACTCACCTCTTTGCGGAGCCGGCGGGGCCCTCTTCGGGGTGTCGTCCGCAGAGGGTGTTCGTTCCCTCATGCTTGCCCAACGTACCCCTCAGAGTGGTCACCATTTAGTACCGCTCGGGTCCCGTTTCGCCCTGCAAGACGCAAAAACACACACACAAATCGAATTAGGTATGTGTTACGCATTCTCTAAAGAACTCGATGGAAAAAAATTCTACTACGCTATTTTGGTTGCGTGTAAAATAAAAAAGAAAACGATCGAAACTTGCGACACTTGCGAGGTGCGTAACGAAAAAGAAGAACGTCGAAAACAAATGAAAATCTTGAATCGACGGGAATGAAATTGACGCAAAAGCGAATAATCGAAGTTGATGGATTGGGTTTTATTAAAGTTTCGATAAGAGCGATAGGTGTCGATATGATATATCGCATCCCATAATGACGACAAGGAAAAAGGAGGATAATGCTTGCATATATACACAACGAGCGAGTCCGCAATTTACGATTATTGCGAGGTGTTTGCGAGCACGAGCGCGCGGAACGAAATGAGAACCGCTCGTCCGGTCTCGGGATCGGAGGAGGCCTTGCGAGTCGGCTGGTTACGCGGTGTGTAACGCACGCGAGCCCTCTTCCATATACGATATTCCGCTCGGCAGAGTATTCCGATCGGGACTGAGAAACCAAAATCGAACTTCGACCAATCAAATATTCCAGAGCCTAAACTAAGAAAAATTTTCTCTAAATCAATTTGGTATTTATTCGACACCGTTGAGATATTTTGACAATCCAACGGAGCAATTGTTTAAAATAACAATCCTTATATATTGTTACGAATAAAATATCTATTTTATCGAAGAAAATGTCTCATTAAAGCTTTAGAGAGGATATTTTGTCCATCAGCGAAATTTTGTTCCCGATTAAAGCAAAATCGAAAATAAAACAAAGTCTGTTGAATTTTGAGACGAGATTTGATTTATAGAATGCTTTTATTGCATTTTAAGTGTCTCGCGTGGGAAAACACAACGCGACTGTCGCTAGCGAATACTCTCGTTTACACGCCGGCAATTATGGCAATTTATGGATTGTTTTGTTTATATTGCGATTGCAATTACAGCAAGGTGCATTTATAGCGGCCATTAACGGCACGTCGATAATTCGAACGTGCGATGAAGAAAGGTGACTATTGGTCGCTTCGAATTACCGTTCCAAACAAACGAAATAAAAGAACTTATTTTCGCGCTAGTATTTTCAAAACGAAACCGCGCACGTATATTTCGTTGTCGTACATCATCGCACCTGTGAATTCATTAATACAAATCGATTCGATTTGATTCATAATGACGCGATACTACCGGGATCCACCTCCGTAATTCGCATAATTCCCTCGGCTCGGCGGTTGCGATATCGAGAATAGAAATCGAGCCACTTCCCTCGAGTCGCAATTGCTAAAAAGCGGCGAGCGGGGAAGGAGCTTGGAAAAGAATCTTAACGCCGGTTGTCGAGTGCATCGCGTATAATAAATTCGTCACTAACGCGTAAACGGCCTCTATAAACCCGGTGTTTACTGCCCGCGAGGCAAAATGCGAGAGCGAGCGAGCGAGCGAGAGAGAGAGAGAGAGAGAGAGAGAGAGGGAGAGAAATGGAGAGCGTAGGAGTACTCGCGTACGTTATTTATACTCGGCGATTAATGAAACCGCTCAACGCGTGGCCAGTGACGAGAAGAAAGAGAAAGAGCAAACGCGCGCGAGAGAGAGAGCGACTATTATTCACTCCCACAACGGAAATTATCGTCCGAAAAAAATTGGCCGGTTGAAAACCACTGAGGCGCCGCAAATTGATGGTTATTGAGAACCACTGGCGGGGCTCTCGCTCTCCGCGCCCAATGCCGGAGAGAACGAGAGAACCATCACGTGTATAGCGATGCTCTCGATGGAGAGCCTCTGCTCTCGGTGTGTATATGCGTGTTTACGTGTGTGCGCGAAACGGTTCGTAACTTTGTGCCTCCCGACGCGATACTGTTATTCGACTGCACGCGAACCATCTTTTTCACCCTCTCTCTCTCTCTCTTTCTCTTGCACACACTCTCTCTTTCTCTATCTCTATTCCTCTCGCTCGCTCTTCTTCCTCTTTCGAATGCTCCTGACAAGCACCTTGCAACCGACTCACCCTCGCGGTCCTGCAAAGTGCTTTTCCAAATATTAATATCGCCGAGCACAGTTACCAGTCACTTTTTTTCTTTTTTGTCTCTCTCTCCTACCGAAAATTCACGCGAGGTATTTTCTGAAAATAAAACGAGTTGATAAATGTTGTAATAGTTTTTGGAACTCGGTGCAATTAGGTCGGGCTTTGAAATTCGTCAGTTTTGAATATTTTCGCTATTGTTTTAACGAATACTTGTTTTCGAGGGTGAGAAATAAAGCGAGGAGGAGTACGCGGGGAGGTAGCGTTCGTTCTAGTGTGTTTTTATAAATCGAATTTTCAAAAATAGTTTCTCGCGGAACAAAGCCGAGAACAGTTACAAGTTCGACGACGATTTGCACGTTGAAAGTGTTTCTCGCGACTCGAGGGTGAAAATTCATCCCCCGAGTGAGTCGATGATGCATTCATCAACGAATCGCTTTAACGCTCCTATTACTTTTAAGGCCGAGCGGGCGATAATTGAGCGTTAGAAAGCCCCTTCGGTTCGAGCACGAGACCGTTGTAGGAGACGCGAAGAATCGAGATAGGAAGGAGAAAAAGGAAAACCGTCTCGTCTCTTCCATGAATGCGTTCAACATAGCGTTAATGTATACGACAGCGTATTCAAGGCATAATACATATTAATCATCGAACGGCACTGCGCTCCTCTCTCTCTCGATATCTCGCGATATATCAACATCAAGGATCTCACTCGACTGAAAGAGAAAAAAACTTCTCGTTCGCGGTAACGAATTATCGAATACGAGATTTTCCTCGAAAATTTTCGCTCATTATTTTCCCGGGGTTTTCTACGCTCGGTGAATTCCCTTCGAGAAACAGGAAAGCGAATTTCAGGTATATCCTCGCGAGTTCGGGAGATATCGCATAATGAGCGAGGCAAAGGTGAGCCCAAGGACGTTGACCAGAATTTCCACTTTTTTTTTCACCTGCACTGGAAATTCCAGCCCCCGACGACAGAGGCGCGGAGGAAGTCGATAGTCATCGCGAATGGCGTCGAGTTCTGTTTTTTTCGAATTTTCCTGTCTCCCTCCTCTCCGCCCACGCCATTTTGTTTTTCACGGCCTTTGTCAATACCGAAACGTACACACAGCTGTCAGTCCGATACTTGAATGAAGTTATCTTTAGACTTTTAAAAAATAATTTTCGATTCAGATGTTACGTTTGGATCAAAATTAATTAAAAAATGTCAGCTAATAAAAAATAAAAGTCCTTTTCCCGATATGACGATACACGTATATTGGATTAAAAGTATCTGTAAGCCAATAATTTAATCATATAAATGGTCGTTAAAGCGTATTTCTTAAATTGACTTCATCGTAAACAACTTTTGAAACCTCATATCAAAATTTGATGTTCCCTGTCGTAAATCGATTTAATGATAAACATATACCTTAACACGGAGTGGAAAATGAATAAATAATTTTGAAAAATTCGAATTCAACCGAGTAATGGCAAATTTTTTCCCTTTTCACGAAGGACGAGAAAACGATCGGTGTGTATATCGAGAGGCTATTGCTTTTTTTCACCGTAAAGCGTGAAGAAACCTTAGAAGCGTGGTTTCGATCGACGATACCCTCGATGCTGACGTGGACGCACGCAGAAATTTTCTATCCTACTCTCCCTCTCTCTCTCTCTTTCTCTCTCTCTCTCTTTCTCTATCACTCTCGCTCGTCCAGGAAGTTGCGATAAAAGAAGAAATCGAGTCGCGTGTAAGCACACGGCATGAAAAACGCTGAATAATTTTCGCTAGATGTATCGATCCGAGTTCGGAATGACCGCGTGTGCGTTATTTTTCGGCGATTCCGAAAACGAACCCGATAGGAAATTTTCGACAGTCTGGTTTAGTCCGGCTTGTTTCATCCGACAGCCCGCATTTTTCTTCCCTCTCTCCCTCCCATTCGCTTTTGTACGTCCCTCCCTTGCTGGACTCTTTATTGCTCGCGGCTTCCAGTGTTATCCGTCGAGGAACGGAAAACGGGCTGCTGTAACACGCAAGGGGAAAGAGAGAGAGAGAGAGAGAGAGAGAGAGAAACATGAAAGCAAAATCGCGTCTTTGTCCCCGTGAGAACGTGAGAGAGAGAAAGAGAGTGAGAAAGAGAGAGAGAGAGAGAGAGACACTCTCGTTGTGTTTTCCTCCTCCCTCCCCTACCGTTCTTCCTCTTTTTTTTCTTATTCACCCCTTTTTCTTCCTACGCGAAGAAAATACTACTCGATTGTCGAGCGCGAATTCGAAATCCCGCGGACGACGTCTTATCGACTGTCTAGTCGAATTCTCCCTCGGAGAAACGAAATACACTCGAATCTCGTGGTTGAAACTGGCAAAGTTGAAAATTCTTCGAATAGAGAAGTCCACGACGTGTACTTGAATGTCCACTACGCGCAGTTTGCATTTGGATCGAGTTCGTATCTCGAGTTACCAGTTCGTGCAGAAAGAGAGAAAGAGCGACCGAGAAAGAGAGGGAGGGGTGCTCTCCTCTCGATTTATTTTAACTTCCAGCGACTTTTCTCAATTTTATCACTACTTCGATTCGCGAGTTCTCCGGGGAGCGGCGCGATTCGCCGTCTCTCTCGCGAGTCGGCTGCTCTAGCTCGAGCAGCCTCGTCACACAACGCCGATATATAACGGCTAGAGAGAGCCACGACGAAAATATACCAACGCGTATCTCGTTCTCGAGAAGCTCGCTCCGTATCTAGCCTCATCTCAAATTCTCTCTCTTCCTTCCTCTTATTGTCGAGAGTACGTCGCGAATACGATTGATATGTCGTAATGAAACACCTATTAGATAATTAATTTTAATTTGCGCAAAGCGGCAGGAAGTGTTTGTACGTATTTAGATATTTAACACAGCTCAGCGAAGATAATCTTATTTGGGTGCAACTCCTCTTCTCTCTTACTTTCTCTTTTCGAGGTTTAAGGGTACCTAGGGTCAGGTAGGATTCGACAAAATAAAAAGTGATTATGACGAACAACTCAAATTAGACATACCGCTCCAAGTTATTTATGGGCGTTTCTAACAAACAGCTTTTATTTTCTCAGGGTCAAAGTACGAATCATTTTCTTTCAAGTGAAAACAATTGTAGAAATGTTTCGAGTTTCGCCCTTTGTAAACCAATGAAGCTCAGTAGGTTACGATCACGTCCAACCCAAACTCTATGGGGGTCTTGAATTTTCTCTCCAATTTAGTATCTTGAGTTTCTATATACAGTAAACTCACTGACATTTTTCAAACAAATTTGGGAAATCTTTTGTATACAGACGAAAAAAATCGTGTTTCGTTCCAACAAAAGTCTAGCGAATTTCTTTAAACCAAACCAAATCGACGTTTCGCTATCGGATCGAATGTAATTTCTCACCAAACGAAAGGAAATTCCTGCATACAAGCGGCGTGTATCATCCTCTCTTTTTCTTTCTCATAACCGGAAGTCAATATAACGGCAGCTCTCGGTTCATTACTTTTTCAGAATGAGAAGGCTGTCGCGGTGTTTATCGGATTCCTGTCAGGACATCGCGCGCTCGCGGTCACCGAGATAGAACCGTGTGCGAGAGAGAGAGAGAGAGAGAGAGGAGCTACGAATCAATACCGAATACGCGCGTGTCTCGTCCACAGCAGAGTTTAACCGAGCCCTCCTGGTTTCTCTCTCTCTCTCTCTCTCCCCCTTTCCCTCACGCAAACACACACAATCGAGGGAACAACCGCGAGTAATCTAGCAACGCCGCGATTGGCCATTAACGCCACTCGGTGACCCCATAACGAATGCGTTCTCTCAGCCAGATCATCATAGTCTCTTCTTTCGAGCGATCCTCCATTCGATTTCGGAACAATCGCGATACGATAAAGCGGACAGGTGAATATTCGCGAACCGAATCGCCACGCGAGATCGTTTTGTCGCTCGGAAACTCCTGAGGCGCCTTAAGCTCTCTCCACACGTAGAGTCTGCAAGTAAGACAGAGAGAGGGAAACATTCGTGACCCACTTGTCGTATTCTCGCGAGCTAGCTAGTCTCCCGCAGAATTTCGTCGCGAGATTCCGTCCCCTTCTCTCTCCTCGAGAACTTCCGCATTCGTCGATCTCGAACAAAAGAAAAAAAAAAATCGAAAAAATAATAACCCTGGCTGAGCGCCGCGTGGCACGATTTTACTGGTTCCTCTCTTTTTTGGAGAGAAGGGTTACTGTTTTTCTTGGGGAGGATCGATTTTTATCGATGGAAAAACGTCGAGGGTCACCCAGGGTCCACAATTTTCCACTCGTGATTTCATTTTCCGCGACGTTACGACTGAAATTGCATTACACCGTTATGCGCGCGCGCTCGTCAAGGCCTTCGTCGTCGTCGCCGTCGTCGCGAAACCGAGACTTCAATTAAATCTCGCATTATATATCGCCTGTATAACCATTTACGTGGTCGAGGTGATACAACGGAATGAGTTTTCGATCGGACCTACGTTCGTTCGAACTCAAACGAAATCCTAGAATGGTAGCTTGATTTTTGTTATCCTACATAGTTGAGATTTTCAGAACATTTCCGTGGTAAGCTAGAAACAAGCTACTTGTGTTAGTACGACGTTTTAATAACAGCATACTTGGTGTATAAAACTGCGAAGTGAATAAAATATACTTTAATAATGTTATCAACGTAATTACTCTTAGAATAATTTTCAATTGCTTCAATAGTTTAATACTAAAAAATTGCGTCGTAAATTTCAACGCCATAACTATGTTATCAAGTTAAATTGACTAAAAAATATGAGCGAACCGTTCGAAACATCTGACTCGTGTTAAATTCAACATGAAAAATCCAGCCGTCTATGAACATTTTTATTATTCTCCTTTCGCCTTTTAGCCTCCCCCGTATCGAAATGTTTTCTTACGGCGTTTTCATCAAGAGAGCCTTAACGGCCTCCGGCGTAATCCCGCAGGAAAGGCGAAACTCGAGATATAGGTACGCATACACATATTCTCGCGCATGTATGAAAGAGGAGATCGAGAGAGAGAGAGAGAGAGAATACTCTCTCGGCAATCTTGGGATTAATATAACCAGCGTACGGAGAGCACTACGGGCCCTCGGAAACCTCTCCACCCATCCACGTCATTCACCGATTATCAAATTTCTCCATCGATCTCGCTCGGAGGATCGCGAATCAAACACGGAGTTTGTTTCTCGGAATATCGTTATTCCCAGCGCACGCGCCAGTCGACATTAACCTTATTGTGCATCGGCACGTGCCTAGCGTGCTCTCTCGCTCCGTTATAACGATTCGTTTCGAGCCGATCGGAGAATTTTCGGGCCTAGTGGGAGAGATCGATCGAATATTTGTACAGGGAGAGCGAAAAAGGAGCAGCTGATGGTAATTCACGAATCTCGTGTTCTCGCTACCACGCGGAGCCCGCTCCCTCCTCCGACTTTTATATCGCCGATTCGGCCGTGCGCGTCATTGAGAAATTATACTAACGGGAATCCAGATTTTGCGTCATAAACAACGCCGATAATTCACTTATACGCACAATACGAATTGTAAATAAATTTCATTGCTGATGAACTTTTGTCGTTCTCGAATTAAATCTTCCAGCGATTTCGTACGGACGTACTTTTAAGGATGAATGTTCGAAGTGCCACTGCCAGAGTGCAGAGTAATTTACAATTCATCGCGCGGCCGTTAAAGGCTCCGAAACTGAGAAATTTCGTATTGTCGCGAGTAAGAAAGGGAGAGAGGGGGGGGGGAGAGACAATGTCGTTTGCGAGGAAATTCATCGAGACGTTTCGCGTATGACGCGCATAAATACCGCGGCTGATTTGATTTCGGAGACGATAAAACTCGTAAAGAGGAGCCCAACGAGCGGAATGAATTTCTATCGTTCGCGTGATTCTTCCACGGCGTTTCGGCATAGCTGAACGTCAACGCGCCGAGCAATTACCGAGCTCCAGAATCACGCCGGAGTACACGTTTAATTATTGAGCGAGCTTCGCCGCAATTTATCGTATCATCGCTTGAAATTTTCCCCGCGGGTATATTTACGATTCTCGTCATTCGGAAAACTCGATAGCGCGCGCCAGGATTTTCATTCTTCCTGGCGATTGTTATTCAAAGAAATTAAAACGATCCGTGGTGTGAACGGAGTGGATACTCTCTATGGAGCGAGTTTGAATTATCGATCGTCCGAATACAAGAATCGCGATAAACAAATATTAAATTATTCGATCGATTTGCCGGCTTTATTAGCGTAACGAGGCACTCATCGACGGAATAAAAATTCGAAATCGCGATTAAACTGGTTGCCGATAGAATTACGATTTGTAGGAGGAATCGAAAAGTGGTGTCCTCGTGAAATTCGAGTCGTCGAATATTTTGGTTTGAGTTTCTGGTACCGTCGGGCGTTGCGAACCACCATATTAGCGTCGGGTTCGGCGTCGGGCGGCCGCGTCGCCCGAATACCGCGAGGGCCTTCTTCTTTTCCCTCTCTCGTCCCCACCCCTCCCACCTTCGCTCTCTCTTTTACCGCTCACCCCCCGTAGACGCCGCGAGGAACGCACTCTCGGCCACCGATAACCCACACCGAGCGACATATCGCCGATTTCGCGATACGCGTTGGCCTTTCTTTACCTTTATTCGGACAAATTAGTTCGTAGTTTAGAGTTTCGGTGAGGATTTTCGCGTCGAGAACTGGCGCGGAGTGTTTACGGGGAAAGAATGCAGCCGGGCGAGCGAGAAAAACGGAGCAGATAAGCGAGTTTATAAATGAACGGCGGGAAGGAACCGATTCGAGGGATCGACGTGTGTCGCCGTATCGAGATAGCACGAAAAACAAAATCGTAAAAAGGGGGAAGGCGGTTTCTGCTCGGTTGTTCGCTATCGAAGGAAGAGTCGCGCGTATCTAGTGCGATCTAGGAGTAGTGGAAATAGTGGAATAAATGCTCACAGCATCTCCAGTTTGGTGAAGCACGTCACGGTGACTTTCCACGATAGCGGCTCGGCGGCAGTCACGGTCACAGTCACGTAGGCACGTAGTGGCCACGACGACGTCTCGCACAATTGAAAAAACACTCATCACTGTCGCCGATAATTTGTTTATTAATCCCCGGCCGATATCATTGCGTTCGGGGAAGGCTTCTCGAGGCGACGCGACGAATCGGTAGGGAGAGCTGAAAGAAAAATTTGGTCCTTTTCCCTCCTCCCGCACTTACACTTGCAAATTCTCAGCGATCCCGGCTTGGCTGGCCCGAGAGAAAAGGCCCTTTCCGAGTTCTTTTTTGGAGAATGCTGGCCTCGCCTCCTTCCGTCGGGTCTCTTGCAACGATGCGGCTCCACACAAACGCACACACTTACGCACCTACACTGGCGCACACACCAAACCGCACTTATACTCCTCTCTTCTCTCTCTTGGATTTCACACCGCGCGAGAGAGAGAGGCCGATCGATCTCCCACGGAACACACGCCACGCGACGATTACGGAACGAACGACGGCACCAATAACGCCCCGTTCGCCTCCTCGCTCGCCGTCCACGCGATAAAATGGAAACTCGCGGGGCTCGAGATAGTCTCGCGTCCACGAGCCGCCCCCCAGCACAATTGTTCTCGGCTATACTGCCGTACGGCGTACGCGAGGGACGCGTTTTTCGATAATATTCGGGACGCGCACGCACCGTCCGATTCTCCGTAGTTGTTATTCGGTGCAGACGAGTTTCCTGACTGAGCGCCCGAGGACAGCGGAGCCGTGCCCCGCGAGACGACAGTGCCGCCAACTCGCCGGATTTTCGCCGAACTAGGGTTACCAGATGCGCCCGTCCAGCGGCGCTCAACATGTCTTTGTTACTTTTCTCGTTGCGAAGAGGAGTTTTATTTGTACAAAAATAAACTCTGGATACAATTTTTATTATTTCGCAGCGCGGGAATTACGTAGTACAGGATTTGTGTCGAGTTTATTATTTTTACAATAATATATCAAATTAAATTTCATGCAAAAATTTGGACATTTTTTTTCGATCTATTGATTAATTTTTTAGTACATAATGGATATTCTTTATAATTTTCAACTTTTATAAAGTTGACGGTACGGACGTAGATGACGGGGTATAACTTGAAAAACAGCTACGGCGTGTGCAGTAAAAGGCAGTCGGACGATTACGCCTGCTTCATCATCGATCATTCTCGCCTAGCTAATGAACGATTTGGAGAATCGATGCGTTTCCTACAGAGGAAACTGCACTTTGAAAAATGGGGTTATCCTTGATGATTTCACTATAAAAGAAACTTCAATTTCATGAAAAAAAAAATTGTACATTACTGAATTTTTATTAAAATTAAGCGTTATTTTATTAGGAGTGTCGGCTTAATAGTATTACTTTATTAGAAGCTTCATAATGCGTTTCAATCGGATTTCTTTAAAGAATATGAGATACGATTACTTCAAGAAGATAAAATCTCTTGAAGTAATCTCAATAAGAAATTTCTTATCCTTATACGTAAATCATACCTCAGAAATTTTCAATATTTTGTTCTGTTTTGATCATTCCGAATAGCAAGAAACATCATAATACGACTTGGAGAACCACTGTGTTGGTCAATCTAGTGAGAATCTTCGGTTGGCGACTCTGTGTGACGCGATTGGTCAGCGTTTGGGAGCGACGCTCGTTCATTGGCTGGGACACCTGTGTCAGTCAAAATGGCGGATGCGAGAGAGACGGACGAATATCACCAGATGTCGTCCCTAACCACATATCGCGGCGCGTCTCGCGAGAGTGCTCGATAACACTCGTCGTAAAATTCGTAGGTTTAATCGCGTTCGTGTTGATCGGGGCTTGCGACGCAACTGGCCACGACTTTTTGCATATTCGTGTGGGCGTGCGAAACCGAGCGACACGCGAGTACACGTGGTTCGCCGACGACGCAACACCCGGGCCACGGCGGAGTTCCTCGACGGATTTTTACTTTCGTTGTGCCGCGGAACGGTCAGTCGCTGCGCGATTCGCCGTGTGGAGAGTGCGAGGAGACGGTTGCGTGAGGATGAAAAGCTGAGAGGACGACGACGTTGTCGTTCTACACAGGAGAGGTATTTTCTCTCTCGACAGTTTCGTTTATCTCGTTGCTTGCGGCTGATGCTGTCCGAATTTGGTACATCTCGGATGCGAGAGTTCACCAGGTTACTCCGTTCGACATTCTCGCTTGGAGTAATGTTACTCGGAGTTATTTTTGTTAAATGTGATTAGCCATTTCATAGAAACTCGACGCTCTCTCTCCCTCTGCGATTGCCGGGAAGTGCGAGATGAATTCATCTCGATGCAACTCGGTACTGCGTATGAGCGAGAAACGATTGGGTTAATCGGGTCAAAACAATGATTTTGTGGAAAGTGGTTCTATATTTAAATCCTTAATTTTATCGCGGAGAACGGTCGATCGGTCGTGACAAGTTATTAATGGCAATCCGTAGGTATTTGACAAGTTTTTCCAATTATTTTTTTCAATATGTTTCCTTCGAACACCACACGCTCGAGTGAATCCAACTCATATCTATTTTGCGTTTCGTTATCGCGTGACGATCTCGCGAATTTCCTTGCCACACTGACTCGATCTACCGCAAAACTAACCTAAAAATTTTTTACATACACTCCGCAGCATGCGAAGTTGACCGTGTTTCGCGACGAGTATTTTGCTGACGTAGCGTATTCTTCTCCAGCTGTGCGTGTAATAACTCAAAATAATTTCAGGTTTCGCGAAAAATTTGAGCAATCGTTTATTTATCAACATCGCTCGATGATAATTGAGGTTTGGGATTTTTAATGGGCAATTTGCAAATTATGCGCGCGTGGCAAGTGACGAGGAGGTTCCTTTGCTCGCTCTTATCACAAATACAGACACGCATACAAACATCGGTAAACGTGTTTCGTAAAAGCAACGCGCGTGCTCGCGTGATGTCACTGAACCCTCCTGACTGGATGAGACGAAAAACTCCATCCGGTTCTTCTCCGAATAGTCAAAAGTTTTTCCGCCCTAGCTTATAGTTTACTGTTAAGAAGGAAACCTGTGGTCTTGTCGCACGATTCGACTTTCTCTTTCTCTCTCTTTTGTACGTAAATACAAACTCCTTACAATTACTCGAACCTGGCTAACTTCTACGCCCATGGCCAGCGATCCTATCATATTCTTCACGCTTATTCTTCTACCTTTTCTTTTACTTTCCCAAGGTCGGGTATTTTTTGGTATCATGCGATTATTCCCAGCTACATCCAGCAGAGATAATTGTTAGGAGGGAAATGTTATTTTTTGTTGTTCATCCATCTACGCAACTAATTAATTTTCCGAAACGCTAAATAATTATTGATATCTATCCAATTACAAACTGGTAATTGAGTTGTTGATATTCATATTTGATATCCAAATTTATAATTTGCCGAAGCTCGTAAGCGAATTCCTTGAGAGCTGTTTTTGACCTGGTAATTTGAATTTCGATCGTACCATTTCGCCGCTTTATAAAGTACTGACTACGTCGTGATTCAAAAGTCTTATTCACGTTTTAATCGATAATCTGGTCTTTTCGTTTCATCGCACAATCACTCATTGATTACATATCAAATAGAAACATCCTATTAAAAAATTACGAAAACGAACAAAATTTTCATCGAAATACAAGCTAATTTATTTCCGCCAAATTTTTCAACCACAGAGAATTTAATTATAAATTATATATGTACCGACACACAAAGGTTTCCTGAACGAATTGAATGTTTATTTCGATAAAACAATCCAATCGTTTAACTCAAAAGAGTTAATAAACGAACAAATATAAATATTTTCATTATTATCTTGTCGTTTTGGCAATGTCCGCGAATATTTCGCTAATAACTTTTGTTCTTGGCGCATCATTGAAATAGAAGTGTTATTACGATAGGCGAGTACAATTACGCGTTGTAAAAGTAGATTCCAATGTTAGTTATCTTAGGTAGCTACACTGAAAGCGATCGAATCGGCTTAGCGCGTTTATCCGGTATGCATTTATGCCGGTACGCGACCTCCGTTGTCGTATGGCCGGGCTAAAGTCCGACTCACCGAACGCTGCCGACCATACGGCGTTTATGACCGACCTCCTTGTAATTACCAGCAGGAATCGACCGCTCCCGCAGAGTTGACCCGATCGTGAGAAGTGCCCACTGTTTCTCCGTATCGAAGAGTATTGATAATCGATACCTTTTTTACCCCACCTATATTAAATTTTTCATTTATTCCTCGCTCTTTTTTACCATCTCGAAAAACTGTCTTGGAGCAACGAAGAACAGAAGGCGGAATTTAATCAATTTGTCACCGCGGTCGCGGTTATAAAAATAGGTCGTATACCTGGACGTTTTTTTCTATACACCCTGTACCTTTTCTAGGCTAGTCGGTCGTTAAAGTGTTGAAGCGCGGGTTGAAAGAAGGATAAGGTAACTTGTTTTGAATGTAAAATTTCTCTTCGACTTTTATCCTTGACGCTTTTGAGAGTAGATGAGTAGAAGGACGAGAATCAATTCGTTTTTTGGATGTGAAAAGCTGCCAGGTAAAAAATGTAGACTCAAAACTCATCGGTTGTCGACAGCATTTACGGTAACAAACCAACAACAGTTTTGCCAACTACCCGTTCTAGTGTACACTAGCCTTCCTCATGGACAGTGGACTCGCAAATTATGCCTCTGGATTGACGCTTAAAGACATCGGCTCCTATTATATTCGATAAATAGTAGTTCTACTTCATACACGACCTCGTTTTGTTTACTGATCTTTATAACTTTTTCCCTCGTGCCTCTGGACAAAGATTGCGAATCGTCGATCGATAAATTCATCATCGAGTGAATGAATTAAAAAATCAATTACTACTAATAATAGACGACAGCGTAGGATCGCAAATTGCGAATATCAATGACGCAAACAAAAAGTGAATAAACTATTCATCGGATAACAACTACTCACCGCGAGAATCACTCGGTCGATAAATTATTTTTCGTATAAAAAACAAAATGGTTTAACTCTGTTAATCCCTCGAAATATGGGTCTCGCGCTGAAAACGAAAGACAAGAAAAATTCCGTAATGCATTCACAACTCCGGAACAAGAAAGCGGGCAATTATCTTCTATAATCTTGTCATACATAATTTTCGCTAATTACGTGCCCTATCTTGCCCGCTCGTAGAGCAGTCGCTTATACGAGGACGCGGAAAATAGTAATTGCACGGTCTCACCTAACGCTATAACATAACTCCTCTCTCTCTCTCCTCCACTCCCTCCGTCTCGCACACACACACACACCACAAATTTAAAGTCGCACTCACCGAGTTCGTGCCCGCGCAAGTGGGTATACCGCGAGATGACACACTCCAATTTAATATTTGGCCAGGTCTCGTACAAAATTTTGCGTTCGTTTCGAATTGAATTCAATATTATTCCGTTACAAGCAATTTTTAACGATAGTGACGAAAACACACGGTCGAGATCAAAGCTCGTAATTTGCGTCACCGAAATGTACGAAAGCGAAAGCACCCTGTAGAACCATTCCAGCGCGTTTGGTTATTTCCCCTCGCGTTAGCCGAAATTTCGCGGTCGGATTATTGAATTAATAAACGACGCGGCGCGACGCGAAATTCATAATATTTGCATGAGAACTCACAACGGCACACGCACTCGTGCACTCGGATGGAAGGGGTAAGAGGGTTGCATATAACTCGGACATTATTCACGTGCGATTATGCCGGTAGGCGCGGAAATCAAACTTCGCCATCCCCTCTACCCTGTTTTCAAAACTTCGCGATACGTTGGGAATATTACGATGTATATGGATGAGGATGTGCGAGGCTCGCACGTGTGACGCTTAATTAGAATGAGCCATCCTCCGAAGTCCCGGCGCGCAGCTTATAATTCATTAAGAATTCCCTCTGACCTTGCGCCAGCCTTGCCAACCACAGTCAACCGGTAACGGTTCGGTATATTTCGGAATCGAAACGTATAATTATCTTGCAGTAAAATATTAAAAAGTTTCGAGTAAAACGGTGAACAACCCTAGCTAAATTTGTTTTTGAGCGGGTCATTCACCCGATCCATGCTAAGCTTCTTTTTACTTCTAAAATAAAAATGTATTAATTCGTTCATTTTTTAATGTTAAATGAATTTTGAAATTATTGAGCTTTAAGAGATGTTCAATATTAATTGCAAGACTAATTTTTTTTTAATTGCAGAGATGAGCGGCTCTCGGCTTGGCAGAGGCCGTGGCGGTCGTCTGGCCGTGTACGCAGGTTGCGGCATAGTCCTTATTCTTTTGGTGCTACTTTACCGTGCCGCGACCTCCGAAATGGCCAGGCTTCGCGAGCGTCACGTACAATGCGCCCACCAACAGGAGTCATTAGCTGCTCAACTTCAAGGTACCCATTGTAGAAAATTTAAAAAACTCAGATGCAAAAATGTAATAATTAATTACGAACTGATACTTTTTAGTTATATTCGAGTACAAAGTTCGATTGGAGAAGTCGCTGGCTGAGGAGAAAAGCACGAACACGGCCTTGAGGCAGGAACTTCAACAACGAACGAACAAAGAGAAGAACTTGAGGGATAAAGATAGCGTAGAGGCGATGCAACGGTACAATTCGCTGCAGCAGGACATGAAGCTGTTGCAAACGGAGCACGAGGATCTTCAGGAAGAGTGTAAAAAGCAAAAGCTTGCTGCACTTGAGAATGCAAAGACCTTGGAGTCGACGTTACAGGAGCTGCGTGGTCAGCTGAAATCAGTGAAGGAAGAAAATCAGAAGGAATTGGATCAATTAAAGAACAAATACCTCGAATCGGAGAAAGAGAAATCAAAGATCAAAAATAGTTATGATGACTTAATGAAGAATCAGGGAGATACGGATAGTACTGTTGAGCACTTAAAGAAAGAGATTCTTAAACTAAAAGCAGAACTCGAAGAATCCAAGGTATATTTCTCTTTACAAATCAAATTTTCTATTATATTTCAACGAAATGAAATAACACAAATTTATTTCAGAATATGTGTAAAGTAACTCCATCCGGACCCAGCGAAAAGGCAGATATACGAAATTCCATCGACCAGCCGCAGTCCCCAAAATTACAGGTAAGTCAGCCGAACAACGACGATAACAGTCCAAAACCGATAAATGCTCCACGTGCCGAAAAGCCTGATAATCCTCCGTTTAATGTGAACAACGACGATCAAATGCAGGACAAAGTCGGGAATGTACAATTCTCGTCGCGTGGTGGTTTTATGGTACCGGTGGGTGATAATGATGGAAACGAGGAAAAAGATAAGGGTGTTTTGTCTCTACCGTTGCCATATCAACTCAAGAAGGCGGTAGACAGAGACGGTGACGGTGGCGGTGGCGGTGGCGGTGGCGTCCTACCGCCACCCAAAGCCGAAGATAATCCTCCTAAAGTAGTTAACGCTAAACTAGCACCGAATACTCTGATTAGGCCCGAAGCGCAAGATGAAAAACACAGATCCGAAGACGAATTGGACGAATTGCAAAACAACGTAGACGGCATTCTTGCCAATCCTAATAATACTTAATTAAAGAATATGAGATTCCCATGTTGTTTACATTTCAATATGAAACAAAGCAATTTTTCATTGTAATGTGATAATCTGGCAATGTTTTGTTTTTATTAAATATTTTATATAAATTGTGTCAATTATCGATACCACAATCATATATTGTGGGAGTATACTTATTTCTTCGTGGTGGAGGCAACGAAATCGAAACAATGAAATTTTAGGTATTTTTATATGTGTATAGATGAAATAGGTATTATTTTTTTCAAACGTAGTATTTTTATCAACTTTTTGAATATGAATCTTTATTATGCAAGAATCTCTAATTCATGAAAAATTATGAATTGTAGTCACATCAATTTATAATTGCCATATGTTGATGCATTTTTATCGTGGAAAAATTGGAAATCGCGCCTTTGAATGTGTATATGTATTTAATTTTAGTATTAAAGTATTTACATATATTATTTGTGTATGTTTTTGTAGCTGGGTGATAACCGTTGTGCTTCAGTGCAATATCGATGTAGACCTGATTAAATGAAATGTTCTTAATTATATTATGAATTCATGAAAGGTGTAAAAAGTCGAACATATTTTTTATTGCAATTTTTATCATATGCGTTTTACTTTTCAGCATGAGTAGTCGCATGAAACTAATTTAGATTTTGCTGAAATACTTACGAGCATAAAATACTCTTAATTAACATGTTGTAGATGGTACATATTTGATAGATGAATATTTTTAATTAGGTAATCAATATATTTAAATTGTAAACCCTCATCAATGCAGACATTGCATTTATACTTAATGAAGTAAATATTGGCTAAAATTCGCCTAGGATGTGCCTGTACTTCTGTGTTACTCGCATTAATAAATTGTTATTTTTATCTGCTTGTATTTTTTTTCAATCCTCGCACAACCTAACTATTGGCTTATAATTCTACTATATTTCGTATCCATTAAAAAATATTAGCTATTTTCACGATCGATTTTTCATCACAATAGTCACGCTTTTAATGTTTTGCATCATCAATAATTTTCAATTGCATTAATAATTATCGAATATCAAAAGTACAGGTAGGTGTTGATGGAACGAAAATCGGGTGACGAATTGAAAACAAATTTGAGCAAGAGTTTCAGCTTATCTTAGTATCGTTTAATGTTACTATTAAATATTTTTCATATGAATTTTTTTAGAGTCCGTCAACTCCGAGTTCTTTGAAGGTGCCGAAAATTGAGAGCTCCACAAAATCGACGGATAAGGCAGCAGCGAGATCGTTATCGAAAGTCAAATTACCTGCTGGTGTATTGCCTATACCGAAAATGATGATGGCTAAACCTGAACTGGATGATAAGGTCGAGTCTGAACGAGAGAAGTTCGATCCCATGAAAAATAAAATCGAAGGAGAGAGCAAAGAAAAGCAGCAGCAAGAAGAATTGGCAAATATAGAACTACCGATGGCTGCCTTACCCGGTAGGCATATAGGAAAGCAAATTTTCGATCGTCAGGTGCATAATAATTTACTCAAAGTTCAACCTGGGGTTCAAGAAATTGGCGATGAACCCAACGATTTAGGAGATCTTGGAGGGTGAATAATGAAGATTAAATTCTTTTTTCAAATGTGAAATAAATTTTAATTATTCGTTTAATTATTACAGGATGAATGACGGAGTAGCAAAGCAAGATGATATTGATGATGATCAGTATGATAATGCCGAATACGACAAAGAAGTGCATCAAAAGAATAATGATATACGAATAGAAGGAGACGTAGAAAATGAAGAAGGTAATATATCTCTTTTAACATTTAAATGATTTGATAGCATGAATTCACTTGTATTAATTTTTCAGATGAAGAAGATCAGGGAGATTATGTAAATAATTTGAAACCAGATAAACATGACTGACACAAGAGTATCAATTAGGTACTATGACTTTTCTAAATTTAATGTATAAATATTGTTATTGAAAAATAAGAATGAATCTTTATTGCAGGAAAACGAGGATAAAAGGCTGTATCGCAATAAGTGAACTTACTAAAAATTTTCTGACCAAGCGTGAGAAAATCAATAGAAGATACTAATCTTTATACTGTCAAAATTAAGTGAAAGAAGTTGTATTTTACCTATTGAGAAAAATGCTTGTTTTAATTAAGAACTCGCTGTTGAGTTCCAGCGAAATTACAACAAAAATTTAATTGTCATTCGATTTTTTGAGTTTTGATATTTTCACGGTTCATCTTCAATTCGTATGATTTCATAATTCTAATACGATTTTAAGATCTAGCGCGGAAATCTTCTTGATACTTTGAGATAAATTCAGGAGATTTTTAGATTATAAATAAGTAAACAGACTGTATTTTTCTAGATATAAATCTGCGCGGAGAGAATTAATAATCTTATTGGCATGCTAAAATGCCAATATTTGATCTTTGTGATCATTTTCGCTCAGTACAAACTATTCGCTTCCGAACAGGGAATGCCGATGTTTCTATCGTTTCATTAATCTATGCAAAATACAAATTTGTTTCAAAAAGAAAGAAGGTACTTAAATTTTTCAAATTTATTGCATCAATAACTCTTTTATCAAAGTCTTTTTCTTCAAATTGTACTTATTGTCTATAATTTTTGAAAAATTATAACAATCGTATCGCTAATTTACAAATGTCAACGACATTTTATTGATTGTCAGTTATCTATCGTTGTAATTATTACATAAGAAAATTGTCTTAAGAAAAATTTATTATAGATATAGAGATATTTGTTATTAACTTGTAACTAAAAATATGTGGACACAAAAATAAAACTAAAATGTAAATAATGTTTTTTATTAATAAAATTTTTAAAAAATTATATTTTCACTTTTGTCTACATTTGATTTTACCTACAATAGGAGATCGGATAATGAAGTGCAGTGTTCCCAGTATATGCAAATGAAGTGGGACCTTATGTAACCTACTTGTAAAATTCTGTGAAGTATTTTTAAATCGCTCGTTTTTTATTGTCACATTCGGAGAAGCTGTAAAGAATCTTTGAACGCCACATGGCACAATGTGTATTTCGGATGACAAACTTTCCGATGTTTGTAACGTAAAATCTTGCTAATTTTTCAACATTATATAGCATTGTCGGCTTTCCATTTCACGAATGTATCTTTTAGCAGAACAGTCATAGCAATCGTGACGACCTATGCGCGGGGTTATCTATCAGCAGACCTTATTTTCTCGTAACGAATGTCGTTGGGTAGTTGGCACCCAGACCTTAGTCATCGGCAAGACGGTCAAAACATTCTTCGTTGAAAACTAACATAAGGCTTATTTTGTTAATCTCCCTCAATTTTCTATACTGATAATCCAATCACAGAGAACGGAGAGCAGTACCGATTGTTCAATTCTCGTAAAATCATCTCTAGTTTACAAAGGTCTTCGGCAGCTAAAACCAGATTTAAAACCAAAATACACGATCCGTATAAAGCAAGACAAAACAAAATTAAACTCAATGATCTTTTCGTTCTCTCAATTATGAAAATTCATCTCAGAAATGAGACGATTTAGGGCATCGTACTCAGAGATTAACTAATTCGATAATTTGATACGTGCACAATAGGCCATAGACATTTTGCGCGAGTACCTTGCCGTATCAAACCTGACCTTACCATCAATTCTGAAACTACATTGTAAAACCGCTTTCAATTACCTCGTTACGAGACATGGCAATTTTAAAGTTTGACTCACCCGCGAGAAATATACGTGAGTTTTGGAATGATCATTGTTTGCGCTCCACGTAACAAATTTGATTTGGTTGGAATCCATTCGATTCGATCTTTGACATGAAAAACGAATCGCGATGCGAGTACGATATTTGCAATTAAGAGAGGAAAATTCCTGAAATTATCATGACAATTACAGAACCATTGTTATTTCAGTTATCGGAGCGATATTTCAATTTCAATTCGCAGAAGAATAAAAAACAACGAATGCGAAACGAGACAAAATTGTCATGTTCGGTATATTATTTTTTTAAATCTTTATCAGTTTTTAGAAGAAAGTTACGTTTATCGTATGTATTACATGATCCAGCGATATAACGTTTCGAATTTCCAGAACTCGAACGTAATTACCACTACCAGCACGTGTAATGCAGTGTGTTACATATCAATCTTTGACGATAATGATTTTCTCTTAAACGGCTAATCTCAATTCGAGCTAAGCAGCTGTATTATGAGATAAAATATTAGGATTGAGAAAGATTGTTTTTATCGAAATGTAAACCTCGTTGCCTTTGACTCGATTAGCATGAATCTCGAACGCGTCACGTCCTTGGATACATATTTTACATAAACGCGAGGACTTGTAATTTAGAGCGGTGAATGCGATCTAGAAAGATTGAACGCTTATATTATTGTTAAATAAAATCCCAAATGAACGTAATTTGCGACCCGCAAAATTACATAATATTCTTAGAAAGAAATCTTTTCGTGCTAATTGGGATTTCCCCTAAAAAATATCGAATACATTATACATCGATGGTTCTCGATTTTAACGAGTGTGAATTGATCACGTTTCGTACGTTGTGATTATTCGTGTCAACACATCGAACGGCTTATACACAACACAACAAAAGAGAAACCGTCGAGATCGCGTCGATGACGTAACGTTTGGACCCCACTCCTCACCAGGAAAGATCCCAGCCGAAGTATCAAAATCCTTGCCGATTCGAGCGTAGCTCACAGTTCGCTTCAATCATCGGAATCGGTAAGATCATCGCGGCTAGAAATCATTTTCGCGAAATTTCGAATCATCTCATCTATTTTTTTTTCGATCTAACGAGTGAAAAGTGATCGTTTTGTATAATCGCCAAAATTCTTCTTCCAGACTGGATCAAAATGAAGCTGTTAATCCTCACGACGTTGGCACTGCTCTGTGTCAAGGCGACGCTAGCCGTTGTCGACACGCACGAGCACAACAAGGTTGTTTGTTACTGGAACTCTACGGCCTTCGAGCGTCAAGGTAACTTTTTCAAATATGTTATTCGCAATCGATATTCGGTCCACGTTCAAATTTAATTTCGATTACCTTATTGATATTGAAAAAGAAATTCGGAGTCGTCGGGAATGAAAATATTTTCGCTCTCGTCCTTCAAACGGTGAATATTCGAATAACACAACTGTTTTTATAATTTCAAAGGACCGGGTAAATTCCAATTCGAGGATGTTCGTCCTGCTATGTCACTCTGCACACACCTTATTTATGGATTCGCCGGCATCGACGCAACAACGTTCGAGGTTATTCCTCTTCAACCAAACCTCGATACCGGAGCCGGTTACGGCTACTACAGGCTCGTGACGCAATTGAAGAGGACCTACCCCGATGTCAAGGTTTACCTCAGCATCGGTGGAAATGCCGATCCGTACGAAGAAACTCACAAATATCTCACAGTGGTAAGATTTTCATTTTTATATTTTACAGTAATTATGGAAATTAAATTTAAATAAATTCAAATTTTTTTAAATTTGATTTGCAATCTTACTAAAGTAATTTTATATTTCTCAGATATTTTAATTTAATAGATATTCAATAAACATTTCAAATAAATACAATACATTGAACCAATAACTTTTATTTCAGATATTTTTGAATAAATTATTTAATTCATTTCGTCATCTTTATTTCTATTTCAGTTGGAAACAACAGAGAACAGGAACAAGTTCATCCACTCGGTTCAAATGTTGATGAACGACTATGATTTCGATGGTGTCGATCTCGCATGGCAATTCCCACCAGTGAAGGCTCCGTCTAATAAGAGCGTCTGGGGAAAAATCTGGTCCAAAGTGAAGAAAACCTTCGGCTATGGAAAATTCGTTGACGACAAAGAAGAAGAGCACCGCGACGGTTTCACGATCTTGGTACGTGACTTGAAGACTCAACTCCGACCAAGAAACAAGGCTCTAACCGTCACAGTTCTTCCTCATGTCAACGCAAGTGGTAAATCCTCAATTCTATTTTTCGAAGATTTGAAATTCAAATTTTATTGATGAAATTCGTAAACCTCTCACAACTTTTTTTATCTTTCAGTATACTATGACGCTCGTCTTCTGGCACCCAACATCGAAGCTGCTCACCTCTGGACGTTCGACCAGAAAACACCGGACCGCAACCCGAAAGAAGCCGATTACCCAGCTCCAATCTACGAAAGCTACGGTCGTATCCCATACGACAACGTCGATGCTGCTGCAAGGTGGGTAGGAAACGACTAGAGACAGCTAGATGTAATGTATTTTCAGTCTTTTCATATCCACCTGTTTTTCAGGCATTGGCTGGAGAACGGAACCCCAGGCGGCAAGATCGTTATTGGAATTCCAACCTACGCACGCACATGGAAGTTGACGTCCGAGAGTCAAATCTCTGGCGTTCCACCGATCATCGCCGACGGCCCTGGAGCTGAAGGACCTCACACAAACATTCCCGGTGCTCTCTCGTACGGCGAGGTGTGCTCGAGACTGACGGAAACTGCTGTTGGCCGATTGAGACGCGTCAGCGACCCGTCAAAGAAGTACGGCAGCTACGCTTACCAGGCCTACAACTCGGACACCGGAGTCGACGGTATCTGGGTGGGCTACGAGGATCCCGATACAGCTGGAAACAAGGCTTCCTACGCCAAGGCCAAGGGTCTCGGTGGTGTTGCGATCGTCGACCTCTCCATGGACGACTTCAGAGGTATTTGCACGGGCGACAAATACCCAGTCGTGAGGGGTGCCAAATACAAGCTTTAAATTAATCGACGTTAACGACAACGACGAAACACAACGAAAACAGAGAGCTTGTCAATCGAGAACGAAATAAGTTTGTTCTTATTTCTTGACTACTACATATTTTAATTTTATTCTCAGGCGATCTGCTTAGCGGGATCTTTAGACTGATAAGAGAATAGCTACCGAGATGATATTGTATACAATTTTACATGCGACTAAAATAAAACGAACTTTTATTAACTAACATAGCGATTTCTCTTTGTACCTTCCTCGACAATCTTGGATGGGAAATTTGGGCCTAGGATTTATTTACATTTGTTTTTCTTTATATTTATATATAGATAATATATTTCGTGCAGTGTTCTATGATTCGAATAAACACATTTGCTCGGGTGTGTACCAAAGGTCTTTGCAAATGGACTAAACTATAGTAATATCAAACGCTAGAGGTTTCATGGCACACAAGATATACAGCTCATCCGCAGCCACTTACACGTAAAAACAGAACGAAAGAACATTGGCGTCGTTTTTATTCTTATTTTAGTATATGTAAATGTTGAGTTGGACGAACGTGGTGCGTAGACATATATCGACACTCCTCAATCGCATTCGTATTATAAATAATTTGGGTAACGCTCGAAGATGACTCACGGAGTGTCTACGACTAAAAAAATCGCTGGTCACATTGACACGGTTACATTCGGCTGCATATTTTTTCTCTTTTTCTTTTATCGTTTAGAAAATACTGGGCGTGGTAGTTTTGGAATAGCTTACACGCTATGGTACAGTTAGTAATTCGTTAATCATGATCGTACTTTTAACAATGGGAAGGGCACTCGTAAATATAATATATCGTATATAATATAATGTTATATATAATATATAGCTTTATAACGTACGATAAACGTTTAGTTATTTTTCATCTGGTACTTAACATTAGTTTAAATTTATATATATGTTCATGTACATATATATCTTTGATCCTCCTATACTTTCGTATTATTCCGTTACGAGTTGAGGATCCGTGTGAATACCAGACGTAATTGCCTCAATTGCATTGAACGAAGGAGCTTTTCGATCTATAGGATTGAGAATATTCGGCGTGGCTTTTGGCGAATGCGTATTCAGCAGTACAAAGGATCGCCTCTGAAAGACTATTTTCCTCATTTTTTTTCTTTTTTTTATTAGAAAATATATTAAATTCACATTCACAGATGGTGATTAGGGCACTACGTAAGTAACTATTACACGCTATTTCATTAGGTATACCGCGGAACGTTTAGTTAAATGCCACAGATTTTATCATTTAGTAATCTCTGCTGCCTACAAACTTGTACTATGAGCCTCGTATCTTAAGAAATTAAACAATTACTTACTCTCGCTTAATGCAAATATTGGGTTAGTTTACACGAGTACGTATAGCAACATTGTGTGACTAGAGATCATAAGTCCGTTGACGAATAACAATTTGATACGTCGATAACGCTAAAGTTGCCTTTACGAAAGAAAAAACAAAGAGCTTGAGACGTAAAAAATAATTGTTGCAACCTTATTATAGATAGAACATTCAAACAATCAACTCTTAACGATAAGTATCTCGATAACAATTACATTAATTAAACACTAAAATCTTTTAAGCTAATCTTTACGATACTCTATACATACACATACGAGTAGAAAATAATTAGGTCAACAATATCTCTTTGACGAAATACCACAAAGTAAAAGACACGTTGCGATTCGCGATATTACTGCACTCGTTCGTTCTCGAATCGCTCCTTCCGCGTAACCTCGCGGAGAGGAGAGGGAGGAAACTCTTATTGAATTTACGTAAGTGGCGCGCGTAGAAAAAGGAAGTTGGACGAGACGAGGGTGAACTCGAAGGTTGGATCGATAGATCTTCGGCGTTTCATACCGCGGAAGCATCAAACGGCACGCCGATGCAGCTTTCGAGGATATTTCTCCAAATACAAAGTACTTTAGGCAAAATCTACGAGACTCCTCATTGGTATTCTCGTAAGAGGTATCCAAAAACTCGAAAAAGATAAAAATATATATATCGGATCTCGCGAATTAAATTTGTTGGCTCGTCGCGTCGAGTGTGACGCGCGAGATGCCGGCAAGTCCGGCATCTACATTATGGAGCAGCGTTTTACGTTGTACCTATTATCTTGGTCCACATTGTTAATGCTAAATACCTTGAGCAGCCTCTCGGTGTCCTTGAAGCCGTGCCGATTGCCGCCCGGTTGTTGCATCAGCATAATGCCGGCCTTTTTTCTCTTCTTGCGACTCTGCGGTAGCGTGAGCTCGAGCATCTGCTCGAGTCTGAGGCGTATCGGCCAGCCGGACTCAACCTCGACTCGCTCGTCCTCGTCGCCCGCGCTGTCCTGGGACTGCTGGGGCGTCAGACCGAAGCCCTGGTTCATCAGCCACTTGTGCTGGCCGAACGAGTCGTGCACCCTCACCGGCCTGGCTAGCGAGGATCTCATCTTGATAGGCGTTAGCGGCATCTGCTGATGCCTAATTGACCCTGTCAGGTTAATCTTGGTTCTCTTCTGGACCTCCTCGTACTTGGTCGTCGTCATCGCGTACTTCCTCAGGATTTCCGTGTTCGAGGCATTACGGGCATTGCCGTTCTCGCAGATGTTGTCGTTCTTGTCCGTATTGTTGTTGTTGCCGTTGCTCAGGCCGTTGCTCTCGTTTCCGCTCGGAATCGCAGACTCGTTGCTCTCGACGATCGAGTGACGACATTGTTCCGCGCACTGGAAGCAGTCGTAGTACTTCTCAACGGCGTTACGACGCGCCGTGGCATTGAACCTATCACGCAAATTCGAACTGTTCAAACGGTTAGCGCTTGGATTGTGGATAATGCCCTGATAAGGCTGCTGTCACACCTCCTGCAAGTACTTCAACGGGCACAGTGTCTCCCTGTATAGCACGTCGCCCTCCTTCCCGATCTGTTCCGCCGATCTCACGTCAGCCGCGCACCGTACCATCGCCACACCGTCTACTTCCTCCCCGACTTGGATCACGATCTGCGAGAAGAACGCATTCGAAGGTATAGAAATGGGTAAAAATAATTTTTTAATTTTAGGAAATTTTATATTAAAAACGCGAGAAAATCGAGTATTCCTTGCAAGATTCAGAAAGTTTGCGTTTCATTCTTTTTAAATAAGATATATGCATTAATATTATTGACTCTATAAAAGATAAAGTGAATTTTTATTCCAACAATATCTCAATTCGTCTCCAGATTACTCAAATCGGTGCTTTCTAAGAATAATTGAAATGGTGCTTTTACCTTGAAAAATGATTTAAAATACTAATTCTTAGTATTACCGATTTACGTTACAATAATTCCAATTGGATGGGTTTTATTCCGCGAAATCGAAAAATAAAATTACAAATCGTACCTGATCGCGAAGCAGAGTGACTTGATCGGCCAACTGGAGGTTTCTCGTCACCTGGAGAGTCTTTTGTCCGGACTCAATTCGCATCACGTAAGCGCTCGGAAAATAGCCAGCCCGACCACCGAGGCACTTCCCCTTCCACCAATCCTTTTCGGATTTATCGATCACCGTCACTTTATAACCGGCCCTGAATAAGAATTGCCGTTATCGATACAATTTCAAATTATTATTTTTATTTATTATTTTATATTCAGGAAAATTTTCAACGTATTCACTATTTTTTACGGATTTTCTACTGAATAGAATACTTAAATATAAAAAATAGCAGAGTTAGCAAGAACTAACATTAATAATCAAAAGCAATCACCGTACAAGTGTATATGTCGTTAATTTTCCAACTATTTTTGCACAACCAGTCAATGTGATTAAATGGTGTTCACTAATTGACGTAGCAAACACGGGGAAGTAAATTTGTCTAAGTGTCACTCGCGCACTCACTTGAGATCCAGCTCGTCTCGATGACGCGCTTCGAAGTTGTAAAGCACGACGTAAAGATTGTTCGGCGGCAGTACGCGCTTGCCAGGTGGATTAAGATGATTCTGATTATTGGTGTGCGGAGATGGACAAGGCGACGTACTGGCGGACGAATACGATTTCTCGTTCTCGTCCGGCAGCTCCATACTCGACATCCTGATCGCGCTCCTCACGTGCTTGTGCATACTGTGTCCCTGACCTGGGCTACATGGCGCTGCATGAGAATCGAAACAGAAATTTGATGACATTTCCATCGACTTGCGGCGTGACTGAGGCCCTGATAAAGTTTCAACGAAAATACGATGGATTATTACTTTTGGGCTCTTTCTCTCTCTCATTTTCTAAACTTGATGGAAAAAAATTATGAATAAAAACACACAGAAGGAGAAATTTACAAGGAATATTTATATATAATTTAATTACATGTCGAATATATAAATTGGATGGAACATAAAAAAATATACAAAAAGATAGAAAAGTATTCAAAATCACTACTGCACTGAGGAAAAAAATTTTTGAACTGATTAAATATTTATAAAATTTTGTTCCATGAAATTATAACTAGAAATAGTAATTTCTTTTAATTTGAATAATTTGTTTCGATGATTTTCGTTTATTTATTCGTGCAGACATTCGGTCGTGAAATTTGTTTCTCTCAGTGCGGGATAAGAAGTGCGGTAATTACATAATCTGTTGATGCTGCCGCTGTCCGAGTGTCTCGGCGGTGTCGCGTCCCTCTGGCCGGTGTAGTAATCTCGTGGGCGATGACGCACGTGAGCCGTACCCTCCGGCGAGTCGAGGCTGAGGCTCTTCATCCTCAG
Source organism: Goniozus legneri (assembly GCA_003055095.1). Classification (NCBI taxonomy): domain Eukaryota; kingdom Metazoa; phylum Arthropoda; class Insecta; order Hymenoptera; family Bethylidae; genus Goniozus; species Goniozus legneri. The sequence continues at coordinate 249,314 of NCVS01000094.1, forward strand.
GCTGAGCATCTCGCGTCTGCGTTGCGGACTATGGGGCGCTAAACGCGCGCGTTCATCGATCACACACGTACAGAAGGCACACACACACACACGTACACGTTATACAGGTTAGCCAAAGTATTAAACAACGTGGTGTGGGTGCGAGAAGCGCGATGCGAGGCTGATGTCGCTCAAATTACTTGTTAACCCAACGGCCGCTAATCTCCGGGATCTTTCGTCGGAACGACGAGCGCTTATTACTTCCCACGGCCGTATCTTATCTCGTTATATTTAACGATCTCGAATTTTTGTCCCACCGATTGCGATTAAATTTCGTCTTTACTTTTATCGATAATTCGAATCGACAGCAGCATCGTACGCGAATGTGGTGTTTGTTTCTGTTTGTTTTCGTGTGGCGACATAAGTGTAACAGCATTGCGTGAAAAATTTTGAGGTAGCGGGTGACATTCGGAAACGTGAGTTGTTCTACGACAGGGACACGACTCGAGTGGGGTTCAGATTTTTGAAGACAAAAGGGCGCCCTTTGAGAAATATAATTTTCCTTTTTATTTACAGTATTTACAGTCGCTCGTACAGTACTGCAGAAATTTTTTAGTTTTTAACTTAGGTAAATTGTTTTACAATAACGGTTTAGTAATCGAAGAGAAAAATAAATTGATAGAGTAACAATGGAGCATAAAATAACATATATCTCATCCACGCTCGGCGGGAAGTGTTATTGAAATTAACTCGATAAATCGAATATCGGACACTTACATAGAAATCCGAACAATTGAATTTTATAAATATCGATTTACAACGTACGCGCCTCAAAATACGAATATCGCGCTGGAACAAAATGATACAAGAGCGAGAACGAGATTTCTCCCATTTTGTTTAATCCACATAGTATCGTAAAATATTCACATTTCAGTTAAAATCGATGAAAAATCGAATTCGCGAACATCGAGCAATTTCATTCGCGTCTATCTGAAATCTGAGAATTCCGGGATATCCATCGAGGATTGATGAAAACGGTACATTGAAGGTATATATATTGAATGTATATATATACCAAGAGAGAGAGAGAGAGAGAGAGAGAGAGAGAGAGAGAGACAGAGAGACAGAGAGACAGAAACCACAATACCCCTATCACTATCGCGAGCACTTACACTGATTACCCCACTGAATAATTAATCAAGGCAGCGGTTACACTGTATCGCATTATAGTCCAGCTCAGGTATAGATATACGTATATCGCGTTCGACGTTATACTCGCGAATTGAACGTCGAGATTCCAGCGGAGGGACCGATCGAAATGACAGCGCGTGTCTTACGGTCAATTTGAAGCGATACCTATCGAGTACGATCTAATAATGTTTGACGTCTCTAATACCCATCGCTCAAACGAGAAACGTCTTATTTGGTATTATAACCGATCGAGTTTCTCACGAGAAATTGATGAAAATATTATAGAGTTGAAAACATTGATTTTCGATGTAAAAAATCTTGCGTAATTCTGAGTTAACATAAATTGTATATCCCGTGTAATTCAACTAATACAATTTTGTAATTTTTCTAATTAATATAAAATAACTGTTTTAAATAAAAAATATTCTTTGATTCAGATAATATTTTGAATCAGTAGTAGACGCAATAGTTATTTTACTGGATGAGAACGTACGTTGGTTAAATCGACTCCGAAATTCGAGTGGACTATTCCCCACAGCTGATTTCTGTCAAATAGTAGCCAAAATTTCCAACTACGTATAGACGAGTGTCCATTTCTCCTCCATTCCGTGGATTTAACGTGCCCATGCTCACTTCTCGTAGTGGCATACATCGCTCGCCCGAGCCAATTTCCAGTAGTAAAAACTCGCGTTTACGAGACGCCATTTGTATCGCGATAAAACACAGCGGTCGTATTTTTAATGGGCCTGGGCCAGTCGCGTATATCACGAAACGTCTGAATCCGGGAGTCCGGAGAGAACGAGAGAAAGAGAGAGAAAAAAAATGAAGAAAAAAGAAGTCGAAACAAACGTAACTCGAAATCTCGTGGAATAGAAGCGAAATTGCAGCCGGGAGAGTGACGACGTTACCCTTTACGGGACGTCGAACAGAATCTCGAGTAATTGTCCTAATGAATATATGGAAGCAAATGCGAGACACGCGACTCGCACGTCGGGATGAAGCCATTCGCGTAACCGCTCTCGCTTGCTAAATTACGTCTTTGAGCAATCCATTATCGGGAGCACTCTCCGCGTATAGTAGATTTCGTCGATGCAATAAACTTTTCGATATTCACGCGTCGAACAACACTAAATGGCCGAGTACTCGATTGGAAATTCAAATTCAATTCCGACCAAATTGCTACGGAACGGAACACACGATTCGCGGAATACTAGGTCAGGATAGTTAGAACGATTCTTTCTGAATAATTAAATCGATTGAAAACATTCAGTGGTCGATTTTTCACACGACACGACTCGGAGTAACAAGAGAATAACAAAACTGGAAGAGTTTTAGAACGATAGGAATCAAAAAAGTTCCGTAAGAAAATTGAGAGTAATTATTTCTCGAAATTTCCTTACGTATTCGTATTCAATGTACTTTCATTTCGAGATTATACCGGCACGGCATGTTCTACAAAGTAACTACGTACAGGCTAACGAATACACGAACGCAAAGTTTCACGTTCGGTTGCAGTCGCTTAATTTTCGAGGTATAGCACAACTTGAAACTGTGCAAAGGGGTTATCATCGGCGCTTGCTGACGTTCCGCTCTCTCGACATTACGGGCGGTTCCGAGGATCTCGGCGATGAGCTTGGCGAAGACAGAGACACGGGCGAGTCCGAGGTCATTAGCATCAGCGGCTGGCCAAATGGTCGCGAACCGGATCCACCTCCTATCCAAATTCCAATATACTCTTTTCCATTTCTTGATTTATCGAGGCCTCGCAAAAAAAACCTCGTTAAGTGTAACTTTTTTTTTTCTTTGTAAGGAGAAACTCGGAAAAAAGCTCTTGTTACAAAGTAGCGAGTAAAAAAGTATTGAAAAAAGCAAAAAGTTGGATTAAATCGATATTACTTTTTGACAGGCTTTGATGAATTTTCAGTTAGCTCGAAAAAAAATTTCAAAGGTAAATTTCAATGGTATCGACGATTCGTCATTTGCGATGAAGAATAGAAACCCTGATATGTTATAGCCAGCGACACTCCCTTGTTAACTCGACCTTCGTCATTTTTGCCACTTCGCAAGCTAAATTACTGCATATTACTCGGTCTAATTTGAGAATTGCATAAGGGGGAGTATAGATATTATTTCTCATGGTATAATCCGTTTAAGAGGTAGCTCGTGGTCATATAATTCGAATTAGCCGGGACGCTTTAAAGAAAATTTCGCGATCGGGTCGCGAAATCCGAAGCCAGAGGTGAGGTAGAAATTCAGCGAAGCCCGGCAGAAAACGGAGCTCTTTTTTCTCCAGTTTTCGCCAATCTACCGTCGAAGGCGAGCTCGAGTGGTTTTCATCCCGAAAGACCCACTTGAGTAACTTCTGCGTTATCGAGCGACTAATTAGGTACTTGGATTTATTCGGTGATTTTTTTGTCGATGAACTCGGTGCAAGCCAAATTTTATTCCTCCAGGATGAATTAATGTTAAGACAACCAAGCCAATAATAATAAGCGTACAGTAAACCTAACTCCGTTCGTTGCGGAAATTCGCGACTGTAAATCGGCGGTTCAAGCTTAACACGAGCGGGATGAGATATTATTGTTTGGCGATAACAAAAGATAAGTTGCGTTGAAAGAAGAACGAATAAAGGAAAAGAGAAAGAAGCGGGAAACTATGCTAAGAATGCCGTGAGAGCGAAGATGTGTGTGAAAGCCGTGAAACGTGAAAATAACGGTAGGGAAGGCGTAGACGGAAAAAAGAATAAGAGATACAAAAGCGGAAGAAGAAGAGGGAGAAGAAGATAGATCAAAGAGTATAACGAGAGTAATAAAACGAGTCATGTCCCCTCGTTCGAGCGGATTTATCTTACGAGCCTAAGAATTATATACATAGACCGCTCCATAGAATCGTAATCGTATAATTTGTGCTCGAAATTGCATTATCAATTCAACGTCAATGTGTGTTTTGCAAAACTGCATAATTAAATCGTGCAGTTCGTGTAATGTATAGGATGATGCACGGTAAATGTACTTTGCATTTAATTTTAAATAACAATTCATTTGAGATTATGATAAATTAATTACATCGGCGGCATGAATGGGATCGGCTGAGAAATATATCCACGGTATCCACATATCCAAAGTATTTGAAGCGGCTAAAAATTCATCAAAAATTTCCTCTCTCAAATTTAATGAAAAATTAAATTAGTAATCTGAGTTTAATATCTATTCATTAACAAAATAACAACTATGCGATATTCGATATTAATTTTTAGTTCAAAAATAGAGACCTTTCAAAAGTTATGTAATTTTCACTGAGTTATCTTTCAAGAGATAGTTGAAAAAGTTATTTGTAAAAACCATGTAAAGTTGAATAGCTACATTAAATACTCGAGCCAAGTACCGTACATCATGGTGTGCACGCTGTCACGCGAATGTCGATAAAAATACTAGCTAATCGATCACATCGAGTTAAAGATTACCCGAGTTTTATCTTTTCCGTACATTGAAAGAAAAAAAGTTATCAAACGCAGTAAAATTGATTTAGAAAAATTTTAAACTAATATTCACAATCAAATAAAAATGTATCAAATTAACTGAGTATTTTGTAGAATACTAACAAGATAATTCGTTCGGTAGAGTGAATATTTATTCGAAAGAGACTTACGTTACTTAATATAACAATGGTATCTCTCGAACAAATAATTTTAAAATCAAAGTACCCTATAGTGCGTAACCAAATATTTAATTAACCGAACCAATTTTTCTCTCAATGTGATACTTCATCTCGAAAGAAATTTCTACCCCGTCTAGCAATTTCCTTCCCGAGTGTACAGATAGATAGTGTAAAGAGAGTGCGTGGCGGATGTCGAATCCAGGATATCGTGCCTTACCAGAGGTGGACGAGGAACAAGGGTGGGAGGAGGTCCTTGCTGCAGCGCCGGAGGAGGTATGATCAGCTGTGGGAGGCACGGGTGGTGAGTTTGTCGAGTTGCCACGTATCTCGCCGGCCTGCTTCAGCACCTGGTATATGACGTCCACGTCTGTTCCGCGCGGGGATATTATTTATATATATATATATATATATAAAAATTTATACAATAACACGTGAACATTCAAACGGGCTCGGGACAATTTTCCTCTCTCTCTTATGAACAGAGTATATGTACACTAGTAAACGTTCAACGTGACTTCGATTCTAATGCCAATTTATCTCCCGGGGTATAATTCGTCACACTGAACGAGTCGATGATTCCTCGAAGTCGATCGGCCTTCTTCCTCTTTTCTTGGTTGGTTATTTTTGCTTTATATATGCCTTCTAATGCGCAGCGTGAGAAACGAAAAGAGGCTAGCAAAAATAATGTGGGGTGATCTCGAACTGATCTTGCGGATGGCAGATAGATAGAGATAGATGAAGAGCAAAAAAAAGATTTATCCTTCTAAGGAGCACACAGAAGGGAGCTTGGTCGATTAATTATTAGAAGAGGGAAGGGGAGCGGTAGTGAAAAAAAAAATTCATCGACTCGAAATATGGAGTCTCGGTCTCCAACCTTTTCCGTTTCGGACGCGACGTCAATGTTATTATTCCTCGCGCGCGAGAATTGTGTTTTCGTGACATTGGAGAATCGACGATATAACGTCGAAGGAAAACAGCGTGGCTGATAACCGAACCCGCTGTGGAACGTGCTCGTGTCATCGAGAATTCTCTCGCTGCTGGGTTAATGGATCGAGCGTTTTCTTCTCCGGCGCGGCTGATTGCGTTTCGCTCTGGCGCTCCTTTCCTCGCGTTACACACTTCATCAATTTCCGTGTTTTCGAAGAGGAAATACGCGCGGAGAGGAGAACGAGTCGAGGGAGAAAAACGATAGTCTCGGTTATCAGCCTCGAATCTTCGAGGTCTGATTTCTTGAGAAATATGGCAAAAAAACTGCCAAAGGGATAATTATACCATATCTATATTAAGCGTGCGAAAAAAGTATTTTGATCGTTTGTAACGGAATTTTATAAAATTGTAAAAAATTGTTTCTCGTCGAGAGGTTACTCCACCTCGATAATTTTCCAGAAATCTGATCCCTTCGCTTTGTGAAAGAAGTATAATAATGTGAAAAAATATTTGATCTCAAGACATTGCAACTTTACTATATCTACTATCTTCTTTTACGATGTGTTTGAAGTTACTTTTTTATTAAGTTTAAGTTTAAGTTTTTTAACTCGTAATTTTAGTATAAATCAAGAGTTTTTCTTTCAACAGTAATATTCACAATTTTATTTTAATTTTTCGTCTTTCATAGTAGATAAAACTATAAAGTAGATACTATAAATTTCATTGAAATTTATGAAATGTAGAAATGAAAAATGAAAAGGAAAAATAGAAAGAATTTATGTTTGTACTCATTTCTGAAAATGTCAAGATGGTGCAACCTCTCGGTAAAGACAAAGTGATGAAAAGAGCGGGGCAAATAGCAAGATCGAAAATTTATAGTAAACGCAGGGTTAATGGTTTTCAAAATTTGTCAAGGGGGTTAAAAAAACACGAAGCTGGCTCCAAATATTGGTATAAATCGTTACGATTTAGCGAGTCGTTTACTCACTGTGTTCCGCCGGAGGCTGCTCATCGGGGGGCGCTTGGGTCTTTTGCCGTCTCAACAGGGGAATTCCCCCTTTCTTGCTCGAGGATAAGCTCGGACAATTGGTCGGCTGCACGAGGCTTATGCAGTCGGCGTGAGCGTTTGCCTTGCACCCGCTGCATCTGAAACCTTGACGGCTGTGTCCACGTAGCACCTGACCGCACGCGTCGCAAGGAGTTATCTTCTTATAGGTGTACTCGCGCCATGCGTGCCCACCAGCCTCGGATTCGAGACTTTTCCTTTTTTTAGAAAAATATCATATTAGCCAACTTCGTATCATAAATTACACAGATCTGCAAATCATTTTTTCCCCATCATATTTTTCAAGGACTCTCGTAACTTTCAGCATAGTTAATTACGAATAAATGCTCAATTTAGTTCTACCACATTGAGATTTTTCATAAATGTAAAAATTTGATGTCGAAGTTACTAGAAATAATAAAACGAATAAAGTACGTGAGTTACCTATATATTTCGAATTCTAAGATGAGAATATATTGCAGACCTGTGTTATCGCATATATATTGGTATCGATCAAACATTGTAACAAATCTTGTTTATCGTCGGACAAACGCGATGTATTAACGTCTTACGTGAGAAATCGAGCGAGATGGATTTATTAATATATTTCGGTATCGCGCAGGAGGGAGCTTATTATTCGGCTCGACGAATCGCCAAAAACCATCCGCCGTAGTCGCTCAATGGACTCGCGCTTTGTCGAGTGGAAACTCGATAGGTTCGTAACGACCTTTCTGGATGGGATGATATTGGTTCGCCCACACGCCATACTCGCGCGCTGCTAATTAAGTGATATCGGAAAAAATTTCGTGGGAATTATGGGGGCCAATAATGACGAGCCAGTGATTCGGAGCGATTTCTCCTTTCCGCTCGGGTAAATAAAACCGTAGGTATTATTTTTTCTCGCAGACGATCGAAGTGCGGTTGCGAGAAACAGTTTTACTCGAAGCCTAGTTGATTTATTCGATAAATGGGATATACACTCAGTGCAAAAGTAGTTTACAAATACGTATTGGTATACGAAACCTGGACATTGTGACGACTGTAGAGACTGCATGGTACATCGCCTGCTTTCTTCTTTGTTAATCGAGCATTGGCAAAAAAACAAACAAACAAACGATACATTGTCTATGGTTATTCACTAGTTATCTCGCAATGAAAGACAATCGATTTCTACCGAGCAACAATTGAAAAAAAAAAACTCGAATAGAAACGTTGATATCGGACGAGGTAAATGTTTGCGACAAGCTAAATCTGGTTCGTTTCCCGGTAACAAGTCGAGGAGACGAGAAATCTCTGTCCAAGAGCTCCAAGAGCAAACGAGGAGCGGTATTTGCTCAACCATCCGATATCAAAGGGCTTCTTTTTTGGCAATGGAACAAACAAAAAAGAAACAAAACGTAACGCGCGCAGTCGGAAATTTCTCCCGACGCGTACGCCAATTGCCAATTCAAACACCGAGAAGAAACGTAGAGAGTAAAAAAAAAGAGAAAAAAAGACGAGCAAAGAGAATAATTGGCATGAAGGACAAAACTTACTTTTCGGTGGCCGGTGGCGTGGTAGGCGTGGTCTTGAGGCTCTTGAACGCCTTGAGCCATTTGTTCTTGGTACTTCCAGTCGAACCGTTCGACATCTTCCGGCTGGTTACTCCATCCGGTTGCGCGGAAGCCTCCCCACCGCCAAACAGCTCCTTCTGTTAAGCACAAAATCACACGGAATCACAAAAATTCTCGGCACGATTGCAACGAAAGGTCGAGTTTTCGATAAATTCATGATCGTTCTCTACGCGAAATGTACGCGAGGTTTGGTTACGCAACCGACCATAGCGCGCTCGACATTTCTCGTTGACTGTCGCTCCTCGAGCGAGCGATATTTCCGGATGCGTCGCAGAAGCATTCGCCGGCTCGTGTGTGTAATCTCCGCTTGGGGGGGTTTTTGTCGTAAGAAAGGGAGAAGAAGGATGGGAGAGCGCGAGCGGGAACGAGAGTGACGTCGCGCGAGCGGTAAACAAAAGACATCGAACATCCACGTACGAAGCCAATGCAATTTCTAATGCCGCATACGGCAACGGCGGTTTTAATTGGATCGAGAAATTCTCGATGTGTACGGCTCTCTCTCTTGATGTATTCGCGGCGCTCTCCTCGCGAGCTAGCACACGCGCGGTTTACCTACAGTGGAAGAGGAAAAACTCAATAAACTCGCGACCGCCGGATTATCGCAATCCAATTTCGTTATCTGTCCCCTCGCCGGGCCAAATATATGAACACATACGCCGGATCACGACAAAGCGCTTTGTTCAAATTTTGGGAGGTATCGAGGTAATGTTTTCTCAGTTTCATTTTTTTTTTCTCTTTTCAAAGCAGATGCTCGTACCGCGCTGGATCGCGTATAAAAAGAGCGAATTATAACGATAATGGGAATGCCCGTAAAAGATTACGAGGCTGCATTAATTTTTAACAACGACCGAGATTTACGGCCGTAAATCCGTAAGGATGCAGCGGTGAAAAGATTCCTACTGTATTTTCGGTCTTTCTATTATTCCTGCGTGTATAAAATTCAAAATGGAAAACGTACGCCGACTCGCGCTTGCGCGAAACCGGCGCGCTGCGCAACGAGAGAAACGAGCGCCTATCGTCGTCACGTGCCGGTCGTCCCATCTGCTTCGGTGAAAAAAAAAAATAGGAAAAAAATTTCACTCGTTAGAACAGAAAGCGAGAGAAAAAACGAACGAGAAAAATCAATTCGCGAAACGAACACGTTGCTGCTTCATTAACGTCTCGTGTGAAACGAGTTTTCTGTGTGCTAAAGTAAAAAGGGTCCCTCTTTTTTCGTCCTCAAACGCTTTTTCCCCGCACTCATCGAACTTCATCTTTTTCAAACGAACGTGAAAAAGATTTTCATGCGAATTCTCACCGAGCCGCCCCCTCTAGCTACCGAAAACTCGAACTATGCGCCACTCGATGGATAACGAGAGACGTTAGGACGTTACGACTTTTCATTGTCCGTTATTAGATGCATTTTCCCGTCCCGAATCCGGTACACGCAGCGGCAAGAGAACGCAATCGATAAATTTTCGCGCAGACAGGATGAAAAATACTGACGACTCTCTTCCGCAGTTTGGCTCGACCCATTTTTGATTTAGGCTCGATTTCAGACTCCGCAGTGTTATCCGGCCAGGCCGAATACTGTTGCCAAGTGGAGCAACAACGGGCGTCGTAATTTCCGGACTGGTCTCCTGTCGGGTGCACTTCTTATCCTACGAACAGTTCGCCGCACGAGAACCACCTCACTGATAAACAAACGCGACCAGAGACGCACTTTTTCCGATCAGCTGATTCCGACACCAGACGGAATGAAACGAAAGGAGAAAGAGAGAGAGAGAGAGAGAGAGAGAGAGAGAAAGCTCAACTCGGCACGGTCCGGGTCATTTCCGCGCCCTCGACGTTTTGCGGATGAATCGAGTGAACGAGGGAGCGAGAGGGAGAATCGTTTCACGTGTGTATGCGCGCGCGCATAAAGCTCCTCTCGCTCTTCGACGGTTTGATCCGTCTTGCCTGACCTAGGTAGGCGGACTCGATGCGAGAGGCCGGGTGAAATGGATTTTCAGGCGCGTTTTGCCTCTCTCGTTCTATCCCCCGCTTCCCCTCTCTCCCTCGCTCGCTCGCTCTCTCGCTCTGACCCAGTTGGGAGGGTGCGCGTCGTGCGATTGCGCGCCCTATTTATTTGCCGTTTATCCCCCACTATTCGCTCGTCTTCTCTGTCTCCTTTTCCCTCTTTTTTTCGAGTGCATGTTAACCCTCGCTCTTCGTCTCTCTTTCCTTCACTCACGTGTGATTCAACCACTCGTCAAAGGGTTACTCGACTTCTGTCAATGTCTCTACTTTGAACATCTGAATATCAGATAACGGGAATCCAAAGACTTGTTACCTGGGATTTCGAATGATCCACGCGGTAGAAATTTTTGGAGTCAATTTAATGAGAAACAGCTACTTTTTTCAATATGTTGTGTTATTTGGTAATATAATTTTTTAGAAAAAATTATTGTAGCGTTATTGAAAAATGTGATTTTTATTTACTGTATGAGTCTGACGAAGATGGAATTTTCTTATTGGAATCAACTTCAAAAATGGTATCAATGAAACTGGCTTACGTTATATTTAAAGTCAGATATACCCATTGGGTATTCTATACTAAAACTTTTATCAATGAAACGTTCCGAATGAAAGCACACAAAATTTTCAACTATGTACATAAATTTTAAAATTAATATCTAAATAGGTTTTCTTTGTAATTTTGTACCGATATCGATCGCTGATTTCTCAATTTACCGGTTTCATAATTTTTCAGAACTAGCTACGATGCCCCGCGGTCATTCATCGCTTTCGCGCTCTCTTTCGATTCGCTGCTAAAATATTCACTGTTGAACCGATGCACCCCGAATAATTGTTTACCCACTGCGAACGAACGCCAACCGAAATATTTGCAATGCTCTTCGACCACCCATAGAGATACTATCCAAACAGTCGGTAAAGCGACTGTCCAATGTATGAATAAATTTCCTTCTTTTATAATAAAAAATCATCGAGTAAATACAAGAAAGTGAATATCCAAACTTGGGTCCCTTTCGTAATTATAGGTAAATATTTTCTCGTTTCGGTTCGTCAACTCGAATTTTGAACAACCTCGATTCAACGATATATATTTCTCGAAGGAGTAGAGAACGAACATTAAGAGTGTTTAATAACTTTATTACATTTTCGCCAATCCGAATTATCGAACTTTATTTTTAGACGTAATCGGATATAGAGTTTGAAATCGGGCAAACTCCTGTTGTATCTTTAGGCGACTCTTGGTAAAAATTTTCGCGAAATCAGATTGTCAACGTCCGCGTTAAGAGGATTGACGAACCCATCAGGAGCGCTCGCGCGTTCAGGAACAAAACGACAGAAGTATAAACGCGAAGAACCACTCTCAGGACTATCGCATCAAACGGGAGCATCAAACATTGCAACTTGTTTGTCACTTGGCGGGCCGTGAACAATACCAGGAGGAGGAGAGCGGGGGAGGAATAAAGCGAGTCTATGCGGCCGTGCTGAGAGTGGCTCGAGCTAATTTTAATCGTCTTCCCGAGAGCTTTCCGCTCGAGCAATTTCCTCCTCTTGCCTTTATATAGATTTCCACTTCTTCTCGTCAACGCGAATCGTCATTCCGTTCTCCTCTATAACCAGTTTAGAGCTTTTCTTCCGTGCCCACTATGGCTCGTAAGTGAGAAAACTTTCCGTTTCCTTTAGAAATTCTCGACAAAGGTGTCGGTCCTTCGCAAAATGCGTCATCCCGGGTTAGAGAAACTCCGTGAAATCCCGATGTATCGAGATGCACGTCGTTTCCTGTGCGCGTCCCTTCTCATCAAACTTTATCCAATACGCGGCGAAAATGGGTCGGAGTTTTGGCAATCGACTCGCGGTCCTCGAGTGAATATCGTCGGAGTTGTATTTTTCTCATTTCTCTCCTTCGACTCATATTTTTCGATCTTACGAATTTCCGCGATTAAAGAACTAACACAAGTTTTCCTCGACTTGATTGACGTTTCGCTCGTTTAATCTCTCAGTGGTACCGAAATTTCGCTCTTGACAATGGGAATGATTGTTTATCTCGGAATTGCAACTGACGAAGCGAGAACGGGTGGTCGACGGAGCTAGTTTGTCGTTTATTTAATGCGAGCCGTCGTCGAGCAGATGGCGCGCGGCGTACCGCGAACGAGGTATCGTCGTGCGCGCGGAATTAGAAAAGTTTTCGACGTGAACGCCCGGGTGAAACCTGCGGGGGCATCTTTTCGAGGACGACACGAGGTCTCCTATAAACGATTTGGCACGCTCGGCACGCTACATTTCTATTAAAATGCGGTAGAAACACGCGAGGGCGCCAATTGAAACTTGTCAATGGATATTTTGACAAATAGAGAAAAGAAGAGTATTCCAATTAAAATAAAACACCACTTATTCTCGAATTATTTGTGGGACAAAAATTCAGACTCAACCATGACATACTTTGAAATGTCGCATTTCCTGAAATAGTTATTTTTTTATATTAACAGCTGATTTTCATTATGTCTTCAAAAGCGTATAAGCTTTGCAATAGGTCAAAAATTCAACGAGATTTGAAAAATAATTCGAAAACTCAATTCCACTAACCGAAGGAGAATCGTGAATGGTAGGGATAGACGCGCGACAATACGGAATATGTAGAGAGAACGATATACACACACCGGCATCGATCGGACTCCGCGAAATAAATTCTTTTGTCGAGCCGGTACAATGTTAAGCGATAGCTGTGTGAAGTCAGGTGGTCGAGAGGTGGCGAGGGTAGGTGGAGACACACACACGAGGGGACGAAGAAAGGATTATATAAGGTGGTCTGTTTTTGATCGATCCTCTCGAACGTTTTATATTTGAAACAAGTTTTTCGATTTGGAGCCGAGAGAAGTGAGATTTTCGTGATCGAATATTTCGCTACGTATTTTCACGTATCGTTTGAAGATTTTGACGTCCCTCCAGGTATTCAAACGGTGTCGACTTGGGAATAGGGTTGAAACGGAACAGCTTGTACATATCGATACGTACCTGCGCCTGTACGGCCGCCAGGCGCAGTTGCGCCACCCCAAGGTCGAAACGCTTCGTCGAGATGTCCTCTTGCAGCTCGGCGACTTTCGTGTGCAAATTGCCCTCGGCGCTCCTGCGGTATTTCGTAAATATTCATGTTTCGATGTGATTCGTCGATAATTAAAAAAGAGAGGCGCGAGAAAAAGAGAGGGACGTATATAAGTAAAGCGAGACGAGAAAACAAAGTACATCGATTTTAGTAAATCCTCGGGAAGTTGGAGGAAAAAGTTTCGAGTGTTATAATAATCTTTGGTTTCTGTCATTTTTCAAGTGAATCCACAATAAGAGAAATTGTATTTTTTACTGCAAAAATAGGCATAAAAAATATTTTCCACAAGTTTTTTTTATTGCTCTTCTAACGAAGAGAGGTATACTAGAAAAACTTCCCGAACGCGGATTTCATTAAAATACGAATCGATGTTCTCATTTCAAATAGGCACCGCGGACAGTAAATTGCATAGTAGATAGACATCGACTGGGTGGTTTAAAAACTATCATTTTACGAAATATAATATTTAAATTATGGAAAAATTTCTGTTTTCCAAACAAAAACAGGTAAAGAAGGTTGAATCGCAATGTCTATCTACTGGACGGTTTTCTCGAGTGTAGAGAAAAATATATAAAGATTCTCACTTGCGTTGCATGCGAACGAGCGCATCCAGCGAATCTTGCAGTCTACCGATCTCTTGAGTGAGACGATCGTAGTCCCTCTTGAGCTCGTCCATGAAGGGCAAATTGCTCGCGCCGGTGGGCGCGATTTCGTCCCTCAAGGGCGGTACGAGTCCCTGTTTCTCCGGTGGTATCTGCTCCGGTGGACCAGGCGCCATGTACAAACGCCGCTGGGGCTTGCGGGGCGTCGTGTTCGCCGACAGCGTCCTAGCCAGTCCCTTCAAAGATGCGACAAAATCGTGAGGATAGGCTCCGGTGGGAAATGTTCGTATTCGAAAAAATTCAAGAGAGACGGAATTTCAAAGAAAATGGATCGACTTTGATAGAGTACAGAATTTTCATATTTCTTTACTACAACTATAGAGATCAGTATTCTAGATTAAAGGAAAAGATATTTAAAAAATTATTATTTCAAGCCTTTATATGAATAACCTATTTTTATTTATCGTTGTTTTTTCCAATTTTGAATACAAAACATTACATAAAAATCTTTTGTAACGAAAAATCTGATAGAATATAAAAATTAAAATTCATGAAACAAATTACACAACTTTCGTTTGTTTTTTTATCATGAGCATTCCGTTTCGTGTAAAGAGTCGCAGATTTATCCGTTTACTTCTTTCGCACTTTATTTCTGTTTAAATGCTACGATAGAAATTTCTATCACGATGCAAAGAAGGGTTAAGAGCGTGTTTTATAGCTGATGGCGGATAGGAATGCTGAACTACTTTTCAGCTCGTATTTATGAGCAGTGTTCGATAAATTTATCGTCATGCAATGACGATGGTGATCTCGAACAATGCTGCAGGTAAGGGTGAACTGTTTTACGAACTGGAACCCGGCGAACTTTATGAAACGAAAACAAACATCTCTCGATAAAAGTATAAAAGCGTGTCGGAGATGTGGAGGACGAATAGAAAAGAGGACGAGAGGTGAATTATATTCCGCGCACGTTCGCGTACCTGAAGATCCTTCATATAGGATATCGCTTGCACGTCCTTGGCGAGATTCTGATATCTCTCGGCTTGCTGCGTCGCGCGTTCTCCGGACGCCTCCGAGACGCCCGCTACGCACTTGCAAACGAGACCGCAGAGCTCTTCGTAGACCTCGGAGATCTCGCCCAGCAGCTTCGGCAGGCAATTGTACTGATAGCAGTGGGTTATCGCGTTCGTAGCTCGTAGCTGGAGAACGTAAGCGTTGTGCGCCTCCAGGTATAGGCGCTTGAAGTGCTCGTGTTCCGTCGCGATATCGTTGCCGAGCAACGCCGCGTAGGCACGTTTGTAATCCAACCTGGCCCGCTGGAGATTGTCCTCCGTTTTCTTCACCACCTGCTCGTAGGCTTCGCGTTGGCTGAACACCTGAACAATTGAAAATTTGTTTTATTTTCTAACGGATTTCTCACCTGAGCCTGTGAATAACAGATACGATGGCAATATAAAAAATTTGAAGAGTGGAAAAAATTTTCAAACAAAAGTTTATTAGTGTTGAAGGGAACCATCTGTTCCATACTTTCATGACCTTGTAACGTGTCTGACGTTTTGCAAGAGTCAACTTTGTTTTTTTAAACTGATAACAAATGAACCGTTTGTAACAGCTAATTTTTGTTGATTTTAACGCGACAAGCGGGTACTAATTTGCTTTTCCTTGTCTCTAGATTTTTTTAATTTAACGGTTCTCATATAATGAAACGAAAACAACAAATGTTTTTCTCCGCTGTCCTCGCTTCCTTTGGGTCTTACCTTGCGCGACTGAAGTTTTCTGTGAAAGCTCGCCTCGAGGGTCGGTCTCGAAAGCTGCTGCTGTAACACGGCCGCGAGGTCCAGATGGGCAGCCGCGTCGGCTTCCACCTGGCGCAGCAGGTTTTCCCAAACGCGACGCATTTCGCTCGAGTCCATGCGGGTCTCGCCAGTTCGGCTGCGAAATTCGTCGACGAGACGACGAACGTTCGCCGAGTGACTCTCCATTGCGTTGCCCAATTCTTGGGCGAACTCCGATACTGTAAGAGAAAATTTAAATTGAACTTTAAATTCTAATTCGCGTTCACGTATAACAGTAAAAAGGTTTGATAAATATATACAAAACACGTGACTATGAATACAGTGCAAGCCAATAACGTTTACACCCTTTTTCTGCTAATTTCCATAGTAATTACAAATCTCTGCCAAGGTCGATGAAAAAAATTCAATTAACGCTCGCAAAGAACTTGTTGATGAGTTGAAAGGAAAGTGTTTTTTTAAACACACTGTTGTTGTTTATTCTCTTTTTCACAATTATATTTCTAAAGGAGACAGTATCATTTGTAACGGCTGATCCGCGTTAAATAAGGCAGAGAATTTTTAGCCGTATGCCGTAGAAAGAATTGAAACGAATGAGTCGTATTCGTACTTTCGGAACATGGTAAATACAAAAGTCATCACTCTTCATACACCGGAGAGAAATTTTCCTTTGATATACGCCCTTAGGTGCTCACCGAGATTCTACACGAGCATTACGTATAATAACGGTCGCGGTAGATCCATGTTCGATCGAAAAATAAATTTCGCTCGGCGACGGGCGCGGATAAATTCAATATTCTCGTCGAGACGTAGGCACTCGCGGAAGCCCGCGAATGAGTTTCTGTGTACGCCAAGAGTTTTTTCGTCTCCGCGTGAAATAACTTTCCCAACCCGGTACGTTTGACGTCTCGCGGGGATTCTCGACTCGCGCGAAACTTTTTATTCATTTCCCGCGTACATTTTTATACGTCTACGGAATTCTTTTTTTCCTCTCTCTTTCTCTCTCTCTCTCTCTCTCTCTTCTCTTACCGCGGTGGAAGTCTCGTCGAGCCGCACAGGACAAATTGGATATCGTCCCGTAAACGGACAATTTGTTTCTCGCGAGAGATTCGATTTGGGAGCGCGCAATTTTTACCCCAACCGGGTGATATTATACTTTTAAATGCAATTCATATATGAAAAAAAGGAGGACAAAATAGCACGGTTCGTTTCCATTATTCGTCCCGTATGACGTGCGATTTTTCAACGGTGCGCGGAATTTGAAATTCTCCGAACATATATAGTATTATGCATATATAAAATGCAGACAGGGACGACGCGTATCGGTATCTTCGATATATTTACAGTCGGGTTCTATCATCTCTCGCGTCTGCCTCATGCGCGAAATCTTATGCGAGTTTATACGGTATCCACGCGCGACACGGTAATACTCTGTATTTCGTTTCACCCTGTTAGGGGAATTTTTGTTTTATGCTCGAGAGTAAACCTATTTAACTTTGCGCGTAACTTTTTGTTCAACTTTATAACGAGGATAGACATAAAATCGGCTTAAGAGACTCTATTACGGTTTTAATAGTTTCAAGCAACCTTCGTCTAGCATTTTTTTTTTTGCGATTGTATAAATGTCCATAATTATTTTTTTTGTGATAAATTTAGTAATTTTTTATGAGAAAATAACTAAGAATTTAATAATTCATACATTTTTTCTTTGAAATTTTATAAAATCTCTTGATTTAGGTATTCGTGAAATCAAATTCTATAAAGTTTTGTAATCTAAATTTTATTAGTTTCAGCATTACACACACGATTCAAATTATTCCCAGCAGCCGAATCCGTACTCGATGAAGCGACACACTCGCTGGATCAAAGTTTGAAGAGTTTCCAGTCGAATACGCATCGAGAAATAAAAATTCATCTAGTGATTTATGAATTCGCCCGAAGTATCTCGGGATCGTAAAAACTCGAGCGTGACGTTCGAGTACGAAATTAGCGACTCGACAGGTAGTCGCCAAGCTCATATCGCGAAGATATTTTGGCAGCGAGCGCTCAGCGTACAATGTCTCGCTGTCGGATTCCGTAATTGGAGGGTAATTCTGGCCGATAAATCAATCATTGTCGGCGCATACATATACATTTTCGTCTTTCAACCATCGTGGGCTTCGAAATAGCCACGTTGAGATAGTCGAGTTCCTCGGTGTCGATTTATCGTACCATCTATAGAAACGAGCTGGCCGATATTTTCCCTCGCTAAATATTTTGGCAAAAGATTTCGGTATTTTCGAGCTTCCAGAAGCGTGACTTTAGCGGCACGTGGGCGAGATTCGCCACGGCCTTTTCCGCGCGTTCTCCTTCTCGCGCTCGCTCCGGAAGCAATTGCGCGAACCTGGCCCCGAGCCACCGAGCCACGCCGACCCTGATGTTCATTAATTTCTATGAAACGAGGGATAATCGGGGATTAGCGAGCTCGCTCTCGTATCGTTGAGAGAAAAATAACGCGGGAATTATTCCTCCTCGTCGAGCGAGAATATTCATCACGACGAGAAAGAATTATAAATACACACGGTGAGTAACGTCCTTTTAATTATGGTACAGAATACGCGCGTGCGATAAAACGCGAAACTGTAATTATCGCGCGGGACATTAAGCTCGCTCACCAATTTCCGGTTAGTTCAATAACATATTTCATTGTCAAAATAGGATTCATAAATCGTCTTTGGGCCACTAAAAATCGCATTTCTCTCGTTGATAACCTATCTCGCGAAACTGTCTTTAATAATACATCCATTTAAATTTTAGGATCGGTGTTGATTGTATTTTTAATTTGATTAATTTTGAGTCTCTCGATTACAGTTCAAATATTGTGTCGAATTTCGCTCCGTGCCCTTATATCGCTTTCGACGCTGTTTCGATAACAATTAGATGTTTTGTAATTGAAAGCTTCACAGACATCCATTAATTGTTTCCCCAAAGACGCTAATTGTCGCCGTCGACACTAAAGAGAAAGAGAGAGAGAGAGAGAAAGTATCAAGACGGCTTTCGCATTAAGTAAACGACGCGAAATGACTTTATAGAGAATCGAATCAACGTTGACGATGTGACGTCGCGAGAATTCGTCATGAGATTTTCTCACGATTGAAACTCATGTGTGGGGGTCACGTTAGACCCCCACTCTTGAAAAATAGAACTTTTAAAATTCCATTTTAAAAATCGATAAAAATTGTACCGAATTGTGCTTTATTGTATTATATTATACGACACCCACAAAAAATTAAAAAAATGGATAAAGTTCCGAAAGAACAGCTACGAGTTTTGCGATGAAATTTTGCCCAAAGGTAGTCCTCAGGCATACAAAAAAAACCCCAAGGGATTTTTGGCGTTGACAAACTGATATAACAGTTACTCGCTTGACACACTATTATGAAAATAATATGTTGAGTTTTGCAACAAATACAAATCAGCTATTTTACTTGAACTCAACGCCAAAACTCTGACCGGCAAAATGTTACGAACCAAACCCAACATGCTCAACTACACATATACGCATTAATATTTAATAAATTATGGATTGGAAATGGTAAGCCGTCCGATGTGTCCATCTTACTCAATAATGTGCATAATATTCGTGGGCATACATGAATAAACACGATTTATCATTTTTCTGACGCGATACATCTTTTATTCAGATGAAAAAATTCGATTGTATTCTTCTTATATAAATAAATATCAATTCGATCTAATTATTTTTTTACCCCGGTTGTGTATATCGGAAACGCAATCTCGTTGCTGAATAACGGAAATCGATTTCGATATAACAACGGTCAGTCGAGAAATTCGAGAAATTGCCTCGTCAAACATTTACACAAAGAGGTACAAGGCGGAATTATAATACGATGGAATATTGACACCGACGCGATATATCGCCACCTATCTCGCGAAGTTCCTGTACACCGAATATTTGCACATTACTCGTTCCGCAGCGCAATGTAATAACGATTCGTGGATTAAAACAACTCCTCCTCTCTCTTTTTTTCTCCTCTCGTTTTTCAAAATAGTCTTCCTCGGGGAGCGGACGAGAATTATCCGAGGTGTTCTAAAAATAAATCCTCTCCGGGGGTGTTTTCACATCCCGGTCGTTCGATTTTCAAGGTCGCAAGACCGTCCAAAGTCGACGGTGACGAGAAATCACCGTGTGAGACTAAACAACACGTAAACGGGGATGCAAATAAAAAGTAAATTGAGCGATCGAAGCGGAGAGATAGAGCAGCGTGGGACGAATTTTTTTAGCTCGATTTGAACACTTTTCTTCTAAATCAACTGCATGAAAGAATAGAACGAAAAGATGAAACTTTAACGAATTAAATTAAATAAACGTGTTAATTTTTAAATTCTTTAAATTTTACTTCCCGTGATCTGAATTCACCGGATTACCTATTGGGGAAAAAACGAATTTCTTGAGTTCAACGAACATCGGTAGACCCTCGATCGGGATTGCTAATCCGAGCCATTGAATCCAATCGCAGTCGGATTTCACAAAACGCGTGACCTTTTCTTTTCCTCTACCATTCCATCGAAATTCCCTCGAATGAGACGTACGACATAATCGATCTTATAAGACAAATAAAGTCGGGTGAAAAGTTAATTAATCTCCAGCAAAATTAAACGATGAATACTTATGATGAGGAGTGTAAAAAAAGGTAATTTTTTGTTAAATTTTTATTTTCATTGTAAGGGGAAAAGAACAAATAATTTGTAATGAATATTCTCTTTGTGATCTATCGAAAGGCAAATTCTCCAATATTAAATTTTGCTATCAAAGAATAATTAATGTCTATCGTGAAGAAAGATTTTATACTAAGAATATATTTAAAACGTCCATTTAATGACCGATCGCGATAAGTTTAGTAATAAAGTCAGTTTTATTACCAACTACTCATCGTTCATCACAATCCCCGCGGTTTACCGAGAATTCCCACCTCATCAACGTCAGCGCGATAACCGCATGGGCATATTATTTCGTTCTCTGTCTCTCCTGTTCGTCGAGTGCATTTTTACTTTTGCGTCCACCCGGGTAAAATTTTGCCCCGATACCTATGATACGAGCGAAGAAATATGATATAATAATATTTAAAATCGAGTTTCCTCGAATTTAACAATGAAAGTAGGTTATTGTCGCAATCAACCGGAAAAACGTTGTCGACGCAACTAGAGTTGCACTCGAGAATTCAACACGAAAGCCCGTTCCCAACACTGTACATCGGTTTTATTAATTTCCGCTTAGCTTTTTTTGCCAGGCGCAGAGTCGTTCAGACGAAAATTGCCACACTCGCTCTCGTTCGTACTCAGTGTGCTAATAGTCGCACTTGAACCCCAGCCAGAGAGGAGGTCTTGCGTGCGAGCGAGAAAAACAGGTGCAGTGGTTGCGCGGCCCTGAGGCACTCGCTACCCTCCTCCCCTCGGCCTCTCGCCATCTCGCTCTCACCTAGCGAGTTTCTCGATCGAAAAACAGAACGAGAAAGAGGAAATTCTCTCGGCACTTAAGTAAAATCGAAAGTTATTTTCGGCCGAGAGTGTGTTGCGTCACGGGCGATGTATCGCGAATTTCTCGAGCGGGGTGAAAGAGGAAAATGCAGCCACCCGAGGTGGCGCGTGAGGGAACGCACGAGCAATAATTGCGAGGTAATTTTCCCGGAAAAGTCCGACGGCCGAGCGCACGCTTCTCGCATCCTTAATTTATAACGCGCAACACGCTCCCAACTCGGCGATAATAACCGCCCTGGCACGTCTATCGTCGTAATTGCCGACTTCGTTAGATCCCCTCAAACTTCCTTAAAAATGGAAAGGAAAAAGGAGGAATACACGCGAAGAGATTTGCCCGCAGAGACGGGAACGAGAGCCGCGTGATTCGTGGCCGATCGTTACGCGGAATGAATTTTTTAATTTTCTCTTTCGGATTTCCTCGGGGCCTGGAGCATCCGCTAGTAATACACCCTCGTGAAAAATTCACTAAGAGGTGCGTTAGCGGGAACGAAATTGGAGATTAAGAATGCAATAGCGGTGGATGCACCGGCGAAAGCTCCTACCGCAATTGATATAAACGCGGACAATCCTAATTAAACTTTTCTCGGGCGTTCGCGGTATTCTCGCGACTGGAGAAAAAGAGGAGTCGTACTTGTTTCTCGAGATGGCGAGGTGTACTATTTTTCTCCTGGATAAAGCGACTCAGATCGTCAAGGCCGACTCCATTAGCGCGTCCGACAGTCGAGGAGAGATAATCGATATAATACGCGCGCGAACGCGGCCGATCGATGCACGCCACTCAACACGGAAAATTTCTTCTCTTTTTTTTTCACCGCGCGCGCGGTTCAGCGAATTCGCGTTAATTCGTCTCTCGCGACCCACGCCTTTTCAGATAAAATGAAGCCTCTCCCAACGCGTAAACAACTCTTCCGCTTCGTGACTCCGCAATAATGTCATTGAACAGAAAAAGAAGAACTGATAAAAGATTCGCTTTAAATTTCTCGGTCGCGATGACGCGCTCGCGCGTGAAAATGCGTCCCGCGGTAAACTTGCGTCGAGGAGATGTTACGCGATCCATAATCGTGATTTTGTTTGTCGAACGCGTCGTTGAGACTTCGATTTTCCTGTTCTTTGATTTATTGGGAGAAAAAGATGAAAGCTAATTATTTTCGCGACGAGTACTCGACAAAGTTATTCCTTTTTAATTCTTCCGTGGCTGGAGCGAAGAAGCGAATCGAGCACACTCTGTAATCACGATCCAATGTTTTGTCGATGGGTAATTGTATTTCCGATCGGATTGCGTTTTATCGAATTTATTTTTTCATAAATATGAGAAAACCCGCGGAGAAATATTGAGAGATAGTTGATGCGATCGATTTGTACGAGATTGTATTATAGTATACCGCACTAACTTCTTTTCTAAGAGAAAAGAGAAGGGGGGAAACGGGTGAAAGTCGGAGACGATAAATTTACTTCTATACTCGAAGGGGACCATTATCATCGAGGGTCGTTATATCGATTCTCGGATATTTTCTGGTTTGCTCTATTATTTTTATTCCGATGTATTATTACGAGTGGGCGCGTTCGGAGAACGGAAACGAAAACAATCGGGAATCCATTTCCACGGCGCACCGAGAAAAAAAGGGACATTATTCGAGTTTAATGAGAGCAACCCTCGCGATTTCGATAACCTTGAAGCGGAGAGTAACGAACCAACGAGACAGAGATTCCCATTCGACAAATATTAATCACGGCCGATTAATTAACCGTGTAATGAGTTTGCAGTCTCCCAGAAAATGAGCGGGACGAAAAACACCTTGTACACACAATGTTCTATTCGAATCGATATACCGAAGCACTCGTTCGGTCGGAAGGGTGGCATCGCTCCGACTTTGAAAAGTTAGACGCTGCAAATGACTTTGATACGAAACTAAAATTGACACAAAGTTGATTTGCATAAAAATATCGATATGTATAGTATTATATACTCTCGAGTGAATGATGAATAACGCGGTCGTGTGTGTGTGTGTGTGTGTGTGTGTGTGTTATTTTTCAAGCGCTTCCTTCGTTTCCCCTCTTCTGAATAGTAACAATGTGGGTGTGTAGGATACGCGCGTGCAGATGAGACATCGCGCTACGCGGTTTATCGTGCGAGCAAGAGGCAAAGGGAGGGGGTAGCCTCCATGCATAATGCATGTCGCGTGGCGTGTGTATACGCAAAACGAGGGCTCGGTCGAGCGGCATCGGCCTCGTCAGTGACTCGAGGGTAGAAGGCGGTCGAAGGTCACACACATGCGTAGCCGCGGAACTCCTCGAGTGAAGCAAAAGCCTAAGGAAGCAAAAGTGGAATATCCATATTTCTTATCTCATCCTCGCAAACCATATCGACTGCCCCCGTTCTATCTTATGCTATCGATAGAGAACATAGGTCTCGTAATTTTCAGAAATACGCATTTTTTTTTTTTAAATAAGTTTATTTACAGTCGCATCAACTTCTAGGTTATTAGCGACTAAGATACACAATCATATATAATAAATAAATACGCATTTATTTAAGCGCTACCCTATAAAAATTTAGAGAAAATATAGATATTCAAGTTTCGAAATGAAAGCATTTATTTTTAATCGTATCTTGGCTCTCATCGCAGGTAAAAAATTATACAATGAGAACCACCAACTCGTAATAATCCAACTATGTTTACTTTGCTGTCGAGGTAAACATCTGGTTATGTTTGCGGTGGAAATTCGAAGAAATAATCGATTTCAATTCTTTTACAGCTATAAGAATATTCAAAAAAAGAGGAAAGGCAAAATGGTATTAATTGGATGAGAATGAAGAACGAAAAAAGAAGGAATATAATAATATAAAAATTTTTCGTGGGAAAAGAGGGAAGAGATGATACTCCAGGAAGATGGGAATTATAAAGAGGGACACACAATTAGATACGAAGAGTAAATACCAATGTGAAGAAGGATGGGGAGGAGTAAACAACTGCGTATTTATCGTGGTGAATTTTTCGAGGTAGAGCGAGGGGGTGGGGAGCATAGAGGGGTTGCTCTGGCAGCGACGAGAAACAGAGAGGGACGAGGACGAGGAGAGTTGGACCGAAGCGTAATGCCAAAGTTCAGTCGTTGACCGACCCGGATTCAGGTGCCAACGGCACGAAGCGCCCGAGTTACGAAGAGGGGAGTAAAATTTCTTCCCCTCGTCTCTGCCGGTTCCTTCCTCGCTAGAGCAAAAGATCGGACGAGACGATAGGAGACGCATTAGCGCTCGTACGCGGGCCTAGCGGAGGAGAAAAAAAAATAGGATTCTCTGCGTGGGTGCTCGAGGAAGTGCCGGTTATAAATTGCGAAAAGGTGTTTTAGTTAGAGGTTGACCTGAATTCAGGTGGGGCCGAATCAATACACTGGCCTGTTCACCTCGGCGCCCAGTTACCTTGGCAACCAGACTCCTTCCTTTATTAAATATAACCTGTTGGCGATGTATGCTCGCGCGGGTACATCCGTGTGGGCGTGCTGGAACTCCTATCCTCGTCGGGTTCGCGTACAAGCACGCGTTTTGGTTCCCCCCGTCTCGTCCCGCGCAGGTGAACGCGCGCCCCGTTGAAATTCGGCCGAATCGCGTGTCCCGAGTTTCCCCCACGACCTGGCCAGGTGGCGCGCTCGCGCCGATCTACACCGCGAGAGGTCGACTCTGCGTGTGTCAACCCACCACCCTCCTCGGAGTCGCTCGATCGAATGGGAACGACCTTGAGAGCGACTCGCGAGGGGTCGATGAACCCGCTCGGAGATTAGGGACTCGTGAGAGCGTTCTCGTGCTTTACGAGCCACCCCGCCAACTTTGCCGGCTCCTCTTTATCTCTCGTTCGCGTGATTTCGGTAATTGAGACGCGCGGTCAGCGGATTTTCCAGTAGCGAAAGAAATTCAAGAGGGTGCCCCCTGCCGTGTCGCGTCCACGCGCTCCTCTAACGCATCGCGTGGGTGGGCTTTAATTGAATTTTACTTGTAGAGGGCCATATGAATCGATAATAGAGTTGAAACTCTAGTCGAAATTTTAATTCTATTACCGAGCTACCGAAATGGAACTTCAATATTGTTGTTTTGAAACTACTTCGAACGTCGGATGACTGACAAACATTATGTATTTACGGACGATTTGAAAACACGCCGATTCCTCTATTGAGGAATTACAGAATCGGAATACTATGGAAATCAAAATAGCGATTTCTGTGCTGTCGATTCCTGGGTTAGAGATATAGGTAAGAATCGTAGCTGCTTAACAAGGTGATCGGGTTAAAAGCGAGCGAGGTTTTGACGGATTATTTCACGTGAGCGGACCACATCGAATCTCTAGCGAGGAGAAAGATATTTATACACAGTAATTCTTTAACGAGACCTTGAACTAAAACCATCGAGGGCACGAGTGAATTTAAATAAAGAGAATAGAACTGTTGAACCAAAAGATTATTTTATCGAACAATAACATCAAATTATTAGTTCATGCAGCAAGCGCGTGAAATAATGAAAACACCACTTCACGCACGCTACACAGCATTTAAAACATAGCTTTATATACGGGCGTTGTTGAATATCAGCTTTTACATAATAGTAGCACGCAAATCGTTGCTTAGAATATTATATGTGACTCGAATGTAAAGTACTTGCACGCACATAAACGATTATAACGAGTTCGATACGAGATCGCCTTTCGTGCGCGAGCTTGTGTCACAATTTACTATTGACAGACGAAGCTAAGTACTAAGAACACCGGATGAGTCTGTCCAAATTGTTTTGCTGTCGAATTATGCAAAACATTTTTTATGTAGAAGTGAATGGTTTGAGCTTTTCATGAAAAAATTGAATTTAAATTGGTTACAAACATTGCTATAAAAAACAACACACACGTTACACATTGCATTGTATTAAATTTTTGAAACGCGATAACTCATAAACTGTATAATTAAGAAGGAAAAAATGGTTGCTGTCCTTTAGTGCATTTGAAATTACGAAAGTGAATTACTATTCGAAAAAAAAAAAAAAAATGGAAAACGTAGATTCCAGTAAACACCAAGAGTTTCTAGAACGACTTTACTACTCGTCGAGTGGAACCTTTATAAATTTACTGTACGAAAAATCCCCGGAAGAAATTGAGTCTATCGTCAACGAGAAGTTTGTGCTAGATGATGAACACCTCACACCTTTGATGATGGCTGTAACTCAAGGAAACGAACGTGCCACCAAGTTGCTCATTACGAACTTCAAACCAGATTTGGAAGCTACTGGAATTGTGAGATTCGAGCTTGATCTCGTGGAAAATGTGACTGCGCTTTGGTGTGCCGCAGCTGCTGAACAATTTGAATGCTTGAAAATTTTGGCCGAAGCTGGTGCCGAAGTTGACCTTCGAACAAAGAATGAGTCGACTCCATTGCATATGGCTTGCTACAACGGTAGGGCGGATATGGTAAACTATCTAATCGATCGTGGAGCTGATGTAAATTTTGCGAGCAAATACAACGGCGATACGTGCTTGATAATTGCAGCCAGAGAGGGACACTCTAATATTGTCGAACTTTTATTGCAACACAGGGCTCATCCAGACAAGCAGGATATCAATGGAGAAACGGCTTTGCACTTCGCCTGTAAATACAATTTCCGACCAATTGTGTTAGAATTATTAAAATATACTGATAAAATGTTCAAGGATAAAAATCAGCTAACTCCGTTAATGTCGGCCGCGCTGTGCATGTGCGATGACATAACGGAGACTTTGATCGACCATCTAAACATACCCAAACAAGAAATTATCGACTCTTTCGAATTACTAGCAGCCGCTTATGCCCAAGCTTATATTTGGAATGAAATAGACGCGAATAAATTTCCGTACGCGTATAAATATTTTTATATAGCCATGGTATTGAGGCATAACGATAGCCAAAATATTATACCCAAACGATTACCACCGCTGAAAATAGCGTACAATTTTTGGAAGGAATGCGAAACTCCGGAGGAACTAGAATTTATTTCTGAAAATTCCGATTGGCTTACTCTGGAATCTCTTGCTTGTAGAGAAAGAATACTGGGGGATAACAGTCCAATAGTTTATGAGAACATATTAGCAAAAGCTGTAATGCTCACGGACATTGCCACTTACGAGAAATCTTTCCAACTCTGGCTATATGTTCTCAAGTTACATCGGACATATAAGCTCGAGCGTTTAGATGTTGTACCATTTATTCAAATTTTCGGATACATGATAGAGGACTATGCTCAAGTCGATTTGACAATAATTATCGACGTGTTCGACATAGTCGCTTCACAACTTATTGAAGATAAGCATAAACTCATTAAGTGTGGTTGTGAATACAAACGTGCAGCACTAGTTAACCAAATAGAAATAAACATGATCACGTCTTTGTGTTTAATTCAAATATTAACAAAATATACAATGGCAACTAATCGCACTGAAGAACATAATAATAGAATTCGTGCAATTGTATGTACGTTATGTGCTCTGGATTTCAGACTACAAGACGGTAAATCGCTTTTACATTTGGCGTCGCATCATGAAACTCTTTATAATAATCAAGCTTTTTGTACAAATGTAGTCTATGATTTCCCGTGCGAATTTACTGTTAACATGTTGATAGAGTGTGGCATAAATTTGGATATTTTGGATAATCAGAGAAATACAGCATTGCACCTCATTGCTAGTTTCCCAAAATCCAGACCAAATTTCACAGAGCAGAAAGTGAAGGGAATAATTGAGGCGCTAATCAGAAATGGTGCTCACTTAGATTATGTAAATTTGCGCGGCAAAACTGCTCATGCTGGAGCCAAAAATCGTATGGCCAAAAGTCTTTTAAGATCTGTACGAATAGTACCATCGTTGCAATGTTTAGCTGCCAGGATCGTGAAAACTCGTAAGATACCCTACGCTAAGCGCGTACCAAGGCCAATAGAATATTTCCTCGATCTGCATTAGACTGAGTTCAAATATCTATAAACAATCACGGCTTATAGTAATCAAGAATGCATTTTGAAAATATGTCATTAAATGTTATATGTTTAAAATGTGTAATTAAAGGTTGTTTTTGTTAAGTATTTTACTATTATATGCCTTACTTACGGGTCACTAGTGACTATGCCGGTAACGTATGGGTGTAATAACCAGAAGAAAAACTAAGCCTTCGGTACATTTTGTGATAATCTTCGATAAATCATTGTGATATTAAGAATAAAATTTTAAATATGAACTTCGAGAAGTAACCTGTGTAACAGTTATATTCATTGTGATATGAAGAATAAAATTTTAAATATTAACTTCGAAAAGTAACCTGTATAACAGTTATATTCGATGCTTCAACCTCCACATAACCAACTCCTACTTAAAATCAGTTAAAGATCTTAAAAAATATATCCCTTTGAATATTTATACCCCAATTCGTGGTATAACAACATACAGAGATTTTCCTATGTAATCCTCGAATATTGAGAATATCATTTTCAATTCGAAAGCAAAAATTACTAATATACGCCACTGTGTTATAATTTATCGGCATTCTCATCAAATTAAGATGAATAAAATAGTCATTGCTAGTAGGTATACGATAGAATAGAAAGATAGATTTGTTGGAAGAATTAACCTCTTCGTGTCTTTATATTTTGGATTGTGCACGACTTTTTTGGATTGAATTACGTTTTTTAAATTATAATTTACTATTTTGATATTCTACAATATTTCAAAAACTGTCATACAATGTAGCTGCCAAGACAATTATCATGAAAACCAATAGGATCCCTCTCGCTCATCCTTTCATCGGAACAAATCTTCCTTATTAAATCCACTTACTTATATATTGTCATGAATTCGCTATGTACACGATTTTTCGTTCCTTCCCAGCCGATAAAAAAATATTGCCTTAGAAGATAAACTCAGGAGTTTCGTCACTTTTTTCCTACATCGTAAAAATTATCCCTAGAGATTCTTCTGGAATAAAAAACACTGGAGAGTTTGTGAAATCCTTCTTCTCTCCGTCAATGAAAAAGCAGGATAAATACCGCGAAAATAACACAGGAAAATTCGAATTTCTCTAGAAAGAGAAAGAAAAAAAGAGGGGGAGAGAGAGAAAGAGAAAGAGAGAGAAATGGCGAAGGGAAAGAATAAGCAAAACGAAAAAAGGAAACATAAATCGAGCGCGATTTCAATTTCATCCCTCAAGCATGCGTTCGGGTAACGCGTCTATAATGTAGTAAAATATGTAGGTGACGTAACGCGAGAAAAATATGAATAAAATATCCGTGGAAAGTACGTGTGCGTGTCGCGGCCGATTTGAAATTCATGAGGGTCGAAGGTATACAACGGATCCACGATTTTGACTCTGTTGAATTGACCCACACTGAAATCGAATAATGCAATGCCGATCGAAATTTGATTATTGCAATTCTACGAAATACAAAAATTCGAAACTTGTTCATTTACTAGCAAGTTCATCCTCGAATAAATATTATTATTCGGAAGAAATAAATGTTACTTAATATTGTCCACACTATTATTTTCTTCAATTGCCAAATTATCGCACTAGTAGTACTCAAATAAATATCGATTCAACAAATTTTTCGTCGTTGAGCGATTCGCGAAATCGCGAGGACGAGAAAAGAAAACATAATTTGGTATAGGGTAGAATAAATAAAAATTGCTTCTCTAGTATTGCGTGACAGCGATCGGATGAAAATTAGCGTTCCAGTTTACGGTACGGAGGCCTTTTGCGGTTGAAACTCAACGCTTCAGCAACGGCTGACTAGTCGTACGCTACGACTACTAACGATAATTAAATTGAACCCGGGCGCTATCGCACGTAAAGATTCTATCTATGTTAATCTTTTTTCCTCTCCCGTCCGTGCTCTTTTCGCGACTCGCGTTGATTAATTTTCGAACGATAAAAAAATAAACGATATCGAGTTTATTTTACCTTCCCGTACTCTGTTAGTCTGTTTATCGAGACTCGTTTTTTCGCTCCGCACACTTTATTTATTTTATGCATATAGCGCGAGGTTTGCGTTCCACCTCTCGGCACCCCGTGTCACGCGATTTATCGCGCAATAATCCGTGTCGCTCGCCCCTTCCCCATTCACATCCTTGCCCCATCATCCCCTCTCCTCCGTTATCCTCTCTTGTCAGCGATATCCAGTATAGCCTTGCATAATGTTACAATCGTATATTGTAAATGCATCGAATACAAAATCGTATATTCTTTTGAGAAAATTAGAGAGAAACAAGTATAAAGTGAGGAAAAGAGGAACGAATTTTGCGAAAACAAGAAAATAATTGAGGAGGCTTAATTATAAAAAAAATGAAATCGTCTCAATTTATTTGGGCTCTTTATTTGTGCTTTTGATTAACTTTATGAGGGCATTGTACGCTATACCAGAAGTCACGAGAATTCTACCGTGCCGTTCGTACCAATACGACGAAATTTCGTGTCATACTGCCTCTTCTATTTTAATATCAGAGTTCCTCTCTTTTTTTTTCGTTAACCTCGTCAACGTGAATCTTTATCGCAATACCGAAACATACGCCTGCTGCGTAACAATAGCAGGTGAGTTGGTTTTTATCGTCGAGTGGAGCTAGATAAAAGTGTATATAATATATATAGATATATATTTCGCGTTCTTATCGGCAGGTACTTAGTGTTCAATCTACTATATATAGGGCTATCTCTCTCGGTGCCGTGCCACGTGCGCGCAAGCTCTTTCTCTCGATGCGAGAGAGAGCGAGGTCAATTTCGGGGAACCTCTTGTAACCGTCGTGTCAGACCGATAAGATCAGGAACGTAGGTTAGGGGGTTGAGAAGGATCGGTAGAGACACGAAACGAACGAAGGATGTTTTATAATGGATTATGTTGCGATGAATGTTCTCTCACGCCTTCCTACTCATCGTTATTAACCGACACGTCAGTTTGTTATAGCTAATTTTATCCCCCTCTTTTATCCGACTTATCATCTACGGAACATCGTCCTATATTTTTCTGGTTTATATATTCATAACATCGACTCTATAACCTTTTTCAATATATTATCATCGAATTCAATAATGTTTTCTTTGATTCATACACCAGAGCATGAATAATAATGGAGTAACTGTTTTCTTTTCTTTATTGAGTTTTTTTTATTGATTCCTTAGTTACGCAATTCGCTCTTCTGAGAAAAACTAGAATGCTCGTTACTTTACGTAAAGCGTAACAATTGATATTACTGAGAATTATTGTTTGTTGAGCTGGGTTAATTATTTTACAAGTTTATTAGTCTTCGACTGAAGTTGTAATTCCTTTTTCTGCGAAGCGGTGAGATAGAGAGAAATTGACCTCCGCTGTGCATTACAGACATCTTTATCGCGATGAACTCTCTCAACTGCAATTATCGGAGAGGGCGCATCCTGCAACGATTACATATATCGATGTTCCCGGTGAACTTATCGCTTTTGCACTTGACCATCTCTCAACCATCAAACGTTAATTTAATTAACCTCTAATGGGCCTGCCTTTAATTTAAAGCCGACCGTTTGTAATCCATTTTATTATCGTACAAGTGATTTGAGTAATTGATTCATAACCGGAATATTTCCCTCACAGATCAGAGTACGATTTGCGATTTAGTGGAAATCAATTTTACGGAACGAGTGAATTATTCAAACTCCCATATTTTTACACGCATTAAGTACAAACCTAAAATTCCGAGAATTTGTAAAATATAAAGTGAAGTTATAAACTCGATATTTCGTTATAGGCACGTCTGAATTACATTTGAAATTTTTTATATTGTTAAGAGCTACTGGAACATTTCTTAAATAATCAAAAAAGTGTTGGAGCACGAAAATTTTGTTTCGAAAAATCATAACTTGTTGATAGGTAGACATGATATGTTTTATTTACACTGCACAGTCTTATACGTTGGGAGTAGCGGACGTAGGTTGGAATCGTTGCAGAAAGCGAGTTCGACTCCTTGCGCGACCTGAATAATGTATAAACAGCCTTGAGAGAGAGCGAGAGCGAGAGAGAGAGAAAGAGAGAGAGAGAGAGAGAGAGAGAGAGAGAGGAGGAAGAGAAAGAGAGAGATATAGAGCAAGAGGGAGAAACCGGTCGCACATTTCGCTCTCGCTCTCGTGCATATACGACCCGACACACAGCTCAACCGTACTTAAATTATTACATCGCGTCCCTAAACGGCCGTCGCTTTGCGCGAGCTCACGCGAGAAAAGCCTCCGCTCGGTTCGACCCGATACAACCAACTGGGTAAACGAATTTATAGCTCTCCATTTCACGACACGTATAGATATTCGTCATTTTTGCATCTCTTATCAGGGCGGAGTTTTTCTTTCCAAAATTTTGTCCATAAATTGAGAATGTTGAGTTTGTATAAGTTGATCTCAATAATTTGAAAAAAAATTGCACTGAGATGAATTAAGTAGAACATTTATCGATTAAGAATAGTATTCTCGATATTTAAATTTGTCATCGTTCTAACTTATTTGTGGGTGCACAAAATTTTCAATTATCTGTACAAAACTGTTCATCGCATAAGGAGAATAATTGAATCATTTTTACCCTCACGAATATATGCATACGACTTTGTCGATTCAGCATTATTTTTCTGTATGTGCATGTATAAGAATGCACACAAGCTTTTCAGAGCTACAACTGCCGTAACGATGGAACCCGTTTTGCGTCGCGACGTCGTAAATCGAGGCCGGGAAACCGCTTCGTATATGGCGTATCGTGGCCGTATAACTTGAGAAATTACGAGGATCGCTTCGGTCATCTTGAATGGGTTTGTAAAATAAAATTCTCTAGAGCCACAGGTAGACGCAATTAACCGTTCCGATAAAACTTGTTACCTCCCATTTCCAGTTAGATAAAACGGAAAAGATCGAGCTGCTTTTCATGTCGATCGATAAAGCAACCGACACTTTCTCGTTTTCGAGTTTGCCCCACAAGAACGAAGGGGAGCTTTTGTAAGTCTACACAGAAGAAATCATGGCACGGCTATTGATAAAATTATTAGAAAAATCATAATGGCTCTTGCGAATAAAGGGATATTTATATTGTTGTCGACAATATACTCTGTTATTATATGTTTTCTCTTTCATGTTGCTTTTATGAAAGAAAAGAAATACAAGCTCGAGTGTTTTTGTGGTCGTTGCAGCACAGAATATATTTCTGTCACCCTTTCTCTCATTGTTCATTGATAGTATACAGAAGCCTTGGTGAACACGCCTGTTGATCTTGTTTAGCACAGGTGCGAGCTTACGTAGACGCTGGATGAGGAGAATCACGAATTCCATCCTCATCTGCGAAACACCAAACAACTGAATAAATAGATACGAATATAGGGTGTCTTGGTTTGACTTTCTTCAATATTGGTAAATTCTCAGATCGATTTTTCTGATCGATAAATAGTGCCAAGTCAAGACTGAATAAAACATTTTAAGATAAAAATATTTTCAGATCGAGTACACTAATAATATTGTTCAAAAAAGACTACGACAAGACTAACTTTAGGAACATCTCTAAGTAGTCCCATTCGCTATAGAGTACTAACGTGCTCGATTTAAACGTTAAAAATGTTCCTACCCAAAAGCCAAAATTTCGACAATGCCGAATCAGTCCTATCGAATTAGGACACCTTGTATCACGATAAGAAGGAAAAAAGGCCTTAGTAAGTGAGTACGCAGCGTGGGACACGCCAAGAGTCGTAAAAGAAGAGTCGAACGGAAGCGTTGGCGTGTGCACTCGACGGTAAAGACGTCGCCGATTCTCGTGCCAAAAGCTCCGTTGGGATCAATATCCCGAGTTTTTCGTTTCCTCGTCCCTTTCTTTCGCAACCCCCCTCGAGCATTTTCGATATCATACACATACGAGCACACATACGCGCGCGCACAACAATTTTCGTCTGTGTGCAATGCACTCGTACGTGACGCATATGCCAAATAAGAAATTTACTCGATTCGGTTTTTATCTCGACGACGAAGAAGCGAGACGAGCGATCGGGATGTCTATCGATCCCTTCGCCAATGAAATGACGAATTAACGTGTGGAAACTCCACAGCGGTACGTGGTGAGAATCAAATCGCCGTGAGAGATGGGAATCTGATAGCATCTCGATACACGCGATCTCTCCAGGAGAGCGAAAACTTGTTTGTCCTCGATATTTGATATTATACGGGGGATAATCGTGGCTACAAACATCTAAGTTTTCGCTAAATAAATATACATTTTCGGAACGAAATTCGCGAAACTGTTCTGTAAGGTAAACTAATTTCTTTTTTTTTTTACACTGATTGAGTAACGAACAATTCAACTTTCCCATCTCATGTTCTAATTGAACCAATAAAATAATTAGTTGGCTCACGGTAAACATTTCCGCGTCTGATAGCATTAACGTGATTTTCATTCGACTTGGACGGAATACAACTTCCCGTCGTTCGATTTTGTCTTCGCGAAAGCCGCACCGAGGAAGAAATTTCCAAAAGTACCCGGACGGTAGTTGAGGAATTGCAGTCGTAAACGTCGCCATGAATTTTAACGTTCGTTAATGCGAACGATAAACAAAATCCGAGAAAAACATCGTATAAGAGCACTCTGTACATAACCGCGCGCGAGTTTCGTTAAAAATTTCATCGTTGGCGAAAAAAGGGAAGGATAATGGATCGTTGTACTCGAGTAGTCGGGTGGAATATTTCTTTTTGGCCGCGAGGGAGGCGGAAGGGGGTGAGGATCGATAACGGAGATTTTCAGAGCTCGATTACATTTTTTTTCTACTCTTATAGGTACTTGGGACGGAATGAATAGACATTCGATGCATGCGACGCACGACGTCCGACTCGATCTTCGCTTCCGTCTTTCCTCCATCCACCCTTCCCGACTCGTCATCCCGACCCTGGTTTTACTCTCACGACGTACTATCGCCCTTAAGCTCTTTCCCGTTACTCGCAAATCCTCCGAACGAGCTCGTCACTCCTCTCGTCGCGTTCGGGAACGAATTCGTGAGATTTCGTTATCGATGGGGGGTGGAGAAAAATGGCCTCGCGGTAAGATTTGACAGGAGCGCGCTCGTGAAATACAAATATTTCTCGCTCGCTTCTGTGTTTTGCTATAGTGGCTACGAGGGATATTACCCTTTCCGAAAGGGGAATGAAAATAACGCACGTTCAATGAGCATAAATGAGATAGCGAGGTATAGAATGAAGAAATACGAACTGGTATCTATACTATTCGAGCCCACGCGTCTGCTTTATCGTCCATTTTCTTCCAAACGAGTTGGTTTCTCGGTGCTACGACCGATCGTCGCGCTACAAAATATCCGAGGATATTGAAATTTTTAACGCGATATCTTTAAAAGATCCAATATGAATGAAAGCTGTTTGAGAGATTAAATTTGTCATCTAATTAAGAATAACTGGGCACCTAACATACAATTTTTCTTAAACACACAAAAGTTGACAATACTATACATCACATGCTACCTACATTACACAATATTTATTTTCATCTGGATAAAAAGCTTGTTGATAAATATTTGCAATTCATGCAATTCATATTTCAATTTTGAAATGATATATCTTGTTGGTTGAAATTAAGTCGAGTACTATTACGTTTTTCGCATTCTGTGCATCGGAATAATGAGAAAATACAAAATTCAGTTCAAGAGCGGTAAACACCCGGTAAGCCTCTCTCCCGTTTTGCCTCTCGCGATAATGAGAAAAACGATAACGCTTCTACCTCCTGCAGCCGCTACAAAGAAATTCATAAACGTTCCCGTGCGAGACAGAAAAATATGATATTCCGATGAAAAGGCAGAAGAGGCAACGTAAACTAAAGTAAGAGGAAAGAGTAAAAACTCACCGGTTTGTACGAGCTTGAGGGCGTTGCCATTGTGCTGCTTGAGCGGCTCGTTCAGTTCCGGCTGCGTTAGATCCTTGAGGGGATTGCCGGCCTCGTCGCCGAAGCCGCGATTGTTTTGCATATTAGTAGGAGTATCGCGCGCGCGATCGCGACGACTTTTTTCTTTACCGCTACCACCGACGTCTCTTCCCTTGCTCTGCTTTTCAATCAATAAAGCAATCGTCAGATGCCTCCGCGAAATAAAGATAATTACCGGCGAATAGTGAAAACCCAGTAGTTTGTTTAGCTCAGTTAATATTGCTTTGTATCCATACGCGATCAAAACGGTTTGAGTAGAGCTGTTATTGTTCGTTCACGAGACATCTCAATATAAATATATAATATACTTTTTTTATTAAAATTATAGAAAAGCGAATAAAGCACTGACGGGGATTACGATTCACTCTCACGGACTCACTTTACTCGGTTTCCTCACGCTACGATATCTGTCGTCCGTTGGGCTGATAATGTTATTGCTAGGATTGCTAGACTCGCTCGGTTCGTCACCGCGCTCGTTCGCTGCTACGGTCAGTGCAGCCGTTTCGTCGCCTCGCCAGCAATAATTTGGACTATCGTAGAGGCGCATAAGCTCGTCCGCGGGATAAATGACGTACATGTCCGGCAATCGGTATGAATTTTCGCGACCGACCAACGATTGACGGGACTGAGCTCGCGAGTGAGAGCGACAACGACATTGTCGCGGTAGGCAGCACGCCGCGCACGATTCCTCTTCGAAATCACTCGAGTGTACAGGCGCATACTTCTTTCTTCGATCTTCATGCGGCAGCGATCGTTAACTGGCCAGTTTCAGGTTCAATGTCATTCTGCAATTGAAACATAAGATTTTGTATTAAATTTAGCACAGTTCATCTACTTAGAGTAATAATTGTGAATATTTTTCATAATTCAAATGGTTCCTTTGTCATTTTAAAGGCACAACTATAGCTTATGTCATATACATAGTCACGTACGAGAACCCAATACTTTATAAAGAAACCAAAACTGTAATATTTTTATTCAACACGAGACAGCTACAAATTCGTTAATTTCTCTTCTCCGTATGATATCGCAACGTTCCCCGTAATTCATCCCTCAGAGATCTCATGGTCGTCGCATGAAAAGGATTATATATAGTAGGCCAGAACCCGATGCTGCGATCAACTGTCGGCACGTGTCGCCCACGAGCGTGCAAAAAATAAGCGAAGGAAAAAAAGTTGGTGGGTTCCACGTGCGCTACACGCGGCTGTGAAAAAAAAAACAAAATAAAAGAAGAATTTCCGCGAGCTGGGTTATACGTGCGAATGGAAACACGTGCGCGACGTTTTCCGAAGTGGCACCGGCGTGCGCGATCGATTCGCCCGGAGATAACGTTCGGAAAATAGTCCGACGAGTTACAAATTGCCTCGCGTGCGGTAATCGCGCGAGCCTCCGACTGACATGAGAACACGTACGGAAATCAATACAGTCACGCGCATTTTTACACGTATATGTGCGAATACGAGTGTGTTTCCATGACGCGGTATCGTCGTTGTACACACGAAGGGGAATTTCGTCGCACAAACGCGAGCCTCCTTGAAGACACTGCTAGTACGCTAAGAAAAATAATGTAGAACGGTAGAATATACTCAAAGTTTATTCGAATATTACCAAAATGATATCGAATAAAATCACTCTTCAAATAAGAAATATGTTCCATCGAACAAAACTACAAGTACTGTAATGATTCGATATTTCTTCGGCTTGAATATATTTCAATAGAAACATGCTTTCTTATACCAAGCTCCCACATAATATTTTTCCTTACGAGTCTTGCTCAAAGCTCAACAATTTTTACGTCTCGTCGTTGAATCGCAATTCTCCACTTTTCCGAGAAATCATATTAAAAAATTTTCGCTCTCTTTTCAAACTTTTTTTGCACAGCGCGAGTTGCTCTTTTCCCGTCGATGTCGACAAAGTGCAATTTAGCAGTCACTACTTTCCCCTTCCCCTCTGCCTCTCTCGCCCACCCCTCTGTTATTAGACCGGAGGGAGATTTTTCGCGAGGAAAAGCTGAAATGGATTAACTGGAACGGTACAGCGCGCTGCTCTCGTATCGCGACACGACAAACGCTGCCACTGCGCTCGAGACGAATATTTCATTCGCTTATGAAAATTCCGATGACGAACATCTCGCGATGGTTTTTCGCTTTTTTCTGCGAATGAAAAAAAAGTTCCAGAGACAATTTTATCCCTCCGGCGAGGAGATTCGAGTTTTTGTTCTCCGAGCTTGTGAAACCGAAGCAGGAAGGTCCCCATTAAACGTTATAACGTCGTTTCGAATATCGCCTAAAATTTCGTTATTGTGTCTGCGCGATGTTATTCGGTGCGGTGAGCGAGGAGATTGAAACGACGAGGAGAGAAAGCAAAAGCGAAGAGAGACGGTATCGTCCGCGGGAAAACTCGACGAATGAGAACTTACGAGGATGCTTGTCCTCATTTGCCCCCACGCGGATAACAGCTTCTCGAGCGGCCTCGTAGGCTCGCCATTTCTCTCTCTTTTTTTCCTCCGCTCCCCTTTTCTTATTCTTTATGCCCTACGAGACAACTACAGCCGTTTCGCGAGAAGAAGACATTCCGATACAACGTTAAAAATTTCATACTTCCAAGTGAAACATTTCGAATTGTCCCGAGGTGCTTATTTATTTAAAATAGGAAATAAATTTGAAAATCGATAAGGAATTTTATAGTCGACTTTGACGGAATAATTATGTTACTGGGTAACGCAATTCCGTTAATTTAATCGATTGAAAAATTCGAGTGTACCGTTTCCACCGGCTGGGGTATCGAATTCAATGCGAAATTTCCAACTGCGCCGTAATGACGTTACAACAAACTTTTTCTCGACTCGTATTTATATTTTAAACTCATCTTCGGTACGGTGCATCGATCTCGTAAATCGTTATTGCAAATTTTTCATTAAGACGCACGGAATATTGCATTTTTTAAGAGTGCTCCGCGACTGCTCGTCGTCGACGCCACCACCGTCGCGTTTGATCGCGTCCGTGTCCCGTAGACTTTGTTTAAATATTTATGCGACGCTCAGGCGAAACGCTTCATGTCGGCCTTCGGCTCTTTGCGAAATTGCGCCACCGCCTTTTTGATTCCACGGGAAGAGAAATTTCGAAAAAATATTGAAAATGGTATCATTTTTCACCGCATTCCATTTTTGATATCCAGTTTTTTTCCTTCGGCAAAAATGCATCCCCTCGCTCTCTGCTAAGCGCGTAAACAAGCATTGGGTCGTATAAACAAGGTAATACCGAATCCGAACGCCGAAATTTGCATTTCAAACAGGCTTTCGACCTCGAAGTACCGAGGGTGCGCTGTCATATACGAAAAAAAATTTCAACCCCCACTCTCATCGTATCTCTCTCTCTCTCTCTCTCTCTCTCTCTCTCTCTCTCTCTCTCTGTCTCTTTATATCTCCACCCGTAATCAGGTCGCGCACAGCAACGTCGATGACTCGCACACGCTGCACTCGATCGTCTCGATGAGAAATTTGCCGAATTATGTCGATGCTTTCAACCCCTTTTCTCTATCTCTCTCCTCGTTACACGACTCTCAGAGAGTTCTTAAGCAAACAGTTTTTTTTTATAGCGAGTTTATCGAATTCAATTCGGATAAATAGACGGGAAATTTTTCGTCCCTCGTAATTTTTTTATTGGGTTGTCAAATAAAAGTCATATTTATCAAATTCAATTTGAACTTTTGAATTATTCGAAATCAATAATTTATTTAGTGGATTTCAAATTTCATATAGTAAAAAAGTTATTCATTCACTCTGAATGAGTTGTTACAGTATAAATATACACGTGAGACAAATAAAAATAATTTACTAACTCTCATAAATTTTTATTTCAATTTCATGGAACATCGATCAATTGCTTCTTCCTAAATCCTGATATCTAATCGCAGCAATTAGGATAATTTACAAATCTGTAATCTGAAAGGGGAAGGAAAATATATCATGGGTTTAATTAAATCCGGATGTTTGACGATTATTCCTGTGCTTGGAGTATATCAAGGCGATGATATCGGAGAACTTTAATAGGCGACTTAATTCGTGTAATGAGGGGGAGGCCTTTGACTCGCTTATGGCTGTTAGACGCAGATAACGAGCATCGCGAGAACACAGCATGTCGAGCGTTCATAATCAATAAGCCAGCACCCTCTTCGACGACGTGTGTGTATATCATCGAACGATACCAAATTCGCGACGTATTTGCTCCCAGTTAACTAGGTCCCGTTACTGGATAAGACGCTAAGGAAGAGATTACGTAGACACGTTATCAATTACCAGGATCCCCCGTAAAGATTATTCCGCTCGATTAGGCGTTTTACTCGGCTTGCTTACCCGATAATGTCGTAATTTGACAAAAATTTTAAACCGATTATACCTTGAAGAGAGTATGTCGAGAATATTGTGAAATTCTGCATTAAGTTATTTTAATTATCAATAAACAGGTCTGAAAATTTTTTATTACACAAAAGATTACAGATTCACAATTTTCATTTTCTCCAAATTTAAACTACTGTAATTGGAGTAAAATGGATTTAAATTCACGCAATTACACTTTCGCATTGAGAATTGACAAATTTTCATCGAAACATTCAATGAAATTCTTGCTTAACCAATTTTGCGAGAGCGATCGGTATCGGCGGTGGCGAGTTGTAAAACGAATTTAAAAATAGTACTGGTTTCGAGAAAGAGTCGAGTAAAAAGTTGATATTGAACCGATGGCACGTGTGACAAAACGAACGATTGCATTGTTACCGCAACCAGGGATGATCCTCGCCGATTGGTAGGAAAACGTATCCAGTCCAACCGACGATGCCGTCAATCGAGTTCGATCCCGACGTGTGAGTGACAATTTCGGTCAACGATGAAATTTCTTTCTCGCGAAGCGATAACCTTCCCTGTATTTTACTCACTCGCTGTACACTCTCGATTAATTTCCATCAAAGTCACGCGGCACTTGATCAGCTCCCTCTAGTGCAATTAACCGTGTTAGATTTCGTACACGCGATATTCGGGCTTATCGATCAAATTTCATTTTTAACAATTTTTTATCGAAAAATCTATAATGCAATGATTGCATAAAGATGGAACGGGGAACGAGTTTCATTATCGAAATAATGTACTCGAGTAATTAGATGCAAAAAATAACCTGAAATAGTGACGCTGTTTGTGTATTGAACTTTTTTTTCGCCTTTTGTCAATGTTTTATATTGTAGCACACGATTCGAATCAATTCTCTCAGTCCCATCGACCTATGCAGCTCCGTAGAGAATTAAATTTCGTAACAGCGCTTTCTGTTCCATTTTATCGAATTCGCCTCTCTTCTTTCGCTACCTCCCTTGTTCGACAAGTACATTCGATATAATTTCGTCCTTTGAGGCCGCGCGAATACACGATCATCCTGCAGTCGCGAAAAACTGGCCTACACTGAGGATTAATTGATTATTGTTTGAGCTGGCTGAAAATTGACTGTTAACGAATAAAAACTGTTTTTCGAATTCTCTTTCTCATATAAAACTATATAATATAAAATTCTCAATAATTTTTGTGTCAATGTTTGTACAAGTTATTGCAAAACTGTTTGTTAGCGTGTGAACTTAAGAGGCAAAAGTGTCGAGAAAAATGATAAATAGGTACTGAAAATTTTCACCTGGGTTATAATAACAGTTTCAACTAAAACTTCGTAACAAGCTAGCACGGACGGCAGGCAATTAGCCCTCGAAGCGATATTTTTTCTAATCATTGCGAGATGGAATCGATATCGGAACACGGGTCATAATCGAACGAGGGTTTTCGTCGCGTGACGGAAAACAGTGTAGCTGCTGATATATGGAGGGGTTGGAGTAGCGGCACGGTTTAATTAGCGAACGCTGTATTCGTAAACGGCCGATCTGCATACACGCACTCTCGGACTATTGCACTCTCGCGTTTAATCGAATCAGTGCGTGCCGAGGGCCTAATACGCTCGTTCCACCATTCACGAATATCGATATCTTTCTTTTTCCTCGGCGTTATTGCTCGATGAACGCGACCCGTTTTCACGCATGCGACCAAAAACGAGACTATAAATTTTCCGCTCGTAGAAACTAATGCGTACCCGCTGTGAAAAAAAATTGGCTCGCGCGGGCGATACGATGATTAATTTATCGCGTGGAGCGGGGAAAAATTTGGGTGCGTCGGATCTCGGCGAGCTGGAAAACTCGTCTTGTTACTGGCCGAGCTCCAATTTCGCGGATAGCCGCGATTTTATTCGCGCTAAACAAACCGGAGTGTCTCTCTCTCTCTCTCTCTCTCAGTCTTTGAATTGAGAGATTAAAGGAATCATTTTTTCTCCCGATCCGTCAGACGAGATTTATCTCGGGCTATAAGTTTCGTCGAATTAAGTTCATCCTCCGTGCGTATAAATCCTCGCGACGATTTTACGAACCGTGAAGCGAGAATTTACAGGCGCGCTTGAAATTTTCCAAGTTGTGCAGGTGCGCTAGTTCGGTCACGGTAATCCTCGCATTTCGATTGGCTAGTTCGAGGCCGCATTAACTTCCCATTAATCCCGAAATTTGATTCCGAGTCCGAATTACCGCTATAATTCTCATTTCGTTCGGCAGATTTTCATCGTTCATTTTATAATGCTCGCTAATACACCGGGAGCTGTTTGGACGGCAAACAACGAACCAATAGCATCAAGTACCGAATTTTTCTTTCGAGTTTTTCGCGGGCTCGATAGGGAACACGTATTTCTCATTGGTGAGTCACTTTCCTTCGCTTCTTCTACTTCTTCGCCGACGGTTTGGATCGGCGCCAGTGTGTCAGTGCTCCAGTAACAAATCCGCGTATTCTCGCGTGGGCGTTATATGTTTCGCGTGTATTACGAATGTCCGCAGTTCCAGTTCCCGGATTAAGTCGCTCGATAAACCCGAAAGCGGAAATTTTCGACATTCTGCCCGTTTCAAAAGGAGGGGTTAGAGGATTTAATAAAACCACGACCTATGAAAGGATTATAAGCACGAGATTTTAACTTGGGCAGAAAAAAAGAAAATACGAGCGAACAGTTTTAACGTGGAAACCAATAACATATACAGGGTGTTCGGAAATCACCAAATGAGAATAAAATATTTGATAGATCGCAAAATTTTGAGGAGAAGGTCTTGTACCAAACTGAAATTCGATGTATCATTTTTGAGTTATAAGCGTTTCTCGACAGCCGATCAATTACTGCTCTTTAGCATAGAAGTGGTTTGCTCTAGTTTTCTTACTGAGTTAATTCAATACTCGATGTAATGAAGAATATTTTATCAGAGTGGCAAACCTTTTTTCTCAGAAATCTACGAGTTATTTTACTATTCAAAAAATTTTAGAATAACGTTTTATTTCTGAACTCGTATACATAAGTTTTAGTGAATAATACCTTTTCTATTCTTTTGGAACAAAGTAAAACAAAGTACTTTTAATAATATAAACTCTTAATAATATAAAACTCTTAATACTTCTTATTCGTAATCACGCAAGTAAATTTTTACACTCTCGGTGACGTACCGTTGCACCAGTTATATACTAGTTCGACAGCCGAAGTTGAGAGCGTCGCCCCGAACGATCTCTCTCGAGCGTCCTCTATTGGAAACACAGCAAACTCGAACAACCTCGGGACATTAATGCTACTATTTCTTACAAAAAAGCATTTAATTTTTCTGAGATAGGTACCCTGTGTTTGTTTTCATACGAATAGCTTTTATCGAAATCTGATTATTTCCGCATTTGTTGTTTCGCGTGTTGCCCAATCATCGGCATTTACCCCTTTCGGTGAATATTTTTCTCTTTTCGTATTATTCATTTTTTCCTGGTAGCACGTCGCGAACCGCGAATCGGTCGGCTCGCACGGTCTCTCGATAATTGAAATCCAGAACCAATTAACCACCCCGCCATCTCGTAGCGTACATACACGTGCCTACACGAAACGTTGCCTCGTCCGAGAAAGCGAGACAGTCGAGTCTAATTGGGCGGCCAGCCAGGTTATCTCTCCCCCCTC
This sequence comes from Goniozus legneri, assembly GCA_003055095.1. Classification (NCBI taxonomy): domain Eukaryota; kingdom Metazoa; phylum Arthropoda; class Insecta; order Hymenoptera; family Bethylidae; genus Goniozus; species Goniozus legneri. The sequence continues at coordinate 293,752 of NCVS01000094.1, forward strand.
CTCTTTACTCTCCAGAAAACTCGTGGCGAGAGGCGAATAAATATCGTCGATTCTCTTTACTACCATTTCTTCCCCCTTTAAACCTCTGCGTCTTGCACTCAAAACGAGATGAATAGGACTCTATTAATTCTATCGATAAAAAAAACGACTTCGTCGATTAAATTCGCACGTGGCTGGTCAATGCGAAACGCAGGAAATTGAATAATTCGGCAATAGGGTTGTTATTTTTGTTAATATTCGTCCGAGTTTAAATCATACGGTACGATTCTATTTCATAAAAGGCTGTCGCCGATATAATTGCGGCCAATTAATTCGACTTGGCGGACGTGCGGTCCCCGGGGGAGTACTCTCCCGGCATCGACTCGAGATTTCCAATAATTCCGATATCTTCACAGGAAATCCTATTAACCGCGAAGAGAGAGTGGATTCCAGAAGGGGTCAGGACAGGTACGCGAATCCCCCCCGGGAGACTCTGCACCGAAGTGCGTTATTTTTCGCCGTCAAACTCGTTTCATATCGCTTTTCTCTTATTTGTTCGTGGGCATGCGCACAACCGAAACCACCCCGCGATTGTTCCAATTCACGAATGTAGTATACGACGAGAATGAAATCGAGTCATTTGTCAACAAAGCAGTATTGAGGATCTCGTATTAAATTTAATGCAAATCAGTTTCTCACGTCGTACCAATTACAGTATGATCATTCGTAATTAAGAAGTAAAAAGTCGTATTAACTATACTTACCCCTCTCTCCATAAACAAATGTCGTGGGCAGATTAGGAAAGTCTGTGGTCGCATTACTCCAGTCAATATTTTTTTTCCTCTCCTCATTAGAAAATACATAGGTACATATTGAGGAACCCGCAAAAATTGCACCAAACACGGACCGAGACAAACAATCCCGAATCAATAAATTCACGTTTAAACAAATCATATGACGCGACAAAATTATTTTTTACCGCAACCCATGGCGAATATCGAAACCATAAAATACAAATAAAATAACGTTTAGGTCCCAATCTTGTAATCGAGTGCCTATAAACTATGCAGTGTGGCCATCATGATTTTATTGAACGTCTTGTAATTAAACGTGAATCTAATGATTGGGGATTGTTTGTCTTAAGCCGCGTTTGGTGTGATTCTTTTCGCGAGTTCCTTAATGTGTGTGTATCTCCGGGTGAGAAGAGGAAGAAAAATATGGACTGTAGCTTGATCAACCCCTTATCGGAGCAATGCGATTACGAAGTTTCTTAACCTACCCACGAGATTTTTTTACACACAAAGGGTAAGTAGGAAATGTCATTTGATTTTAAAGTCTGTATTTTGTTTCGCAATTGAGGTATTTGCGAAAATCACGACTAAAAACCGAATAAATTAACAATAAAATAAAACGAAATACAGACTATTAAATATGTACAACCAAAAACCCGATCGAATTTTTCGACTCGGAGTTATGCGTTATTGGAATTCCATACGTAACTCAATTGAACATCAACGATTGCGCGCACTGAGATAATAAAATCAATTAAATCGAATAATTTGTCAACGAATGGTTAGTATTATTCGTTCGAACGGAACGATTTTTATTCTTCGCGCACATATTTCTGTTTTCGATTTATACAATAGATAAGCTCTCCCCGCAATAGAATGGATCGAACTCGATTTCCAATAAACGGGACAAAGATCGCGACGAGAATGGAAATCCCCGATGGCTCACGCGATTAATCAGATAGAATGTAGCGAATAACGAAAAAAGGCTCGTAAGAGGAAGTAGAAAATTCTGCCAGGCTCGAGTGATGGATGACGGGAGGAGTTCTACCTGGCTCAAGGGCGAGTAGTGCTTTAATTATGTAGAACGTCCACGAGAGTATAAATCATTTTCACGGTGGCCCTTCGTGCTAATTTCCGCGGCTACTTTTTCGTGGCGCGACTTCTCCCGTCGCGATTCTCGGAAAAGATCCTTTTGAACCACTCACGTAAAATCTCGGACAAAATATGGAAAAAGAGGCGAGAACGAGAACGAAGAAAGCGAGAGAAAAAAACGGAAGGCAGATTGACGTCCGATCGAAGCGCAAAATTGCTCGGTAAGTGCCGTCGCTCTTTCTCTCTCTCTCTCTCGCTCTCTCCGAATGCGCGCGCGCTTTCTCATTTTTTCTCTCTATCCCTCGTAGGAGGGACAAAAATAGAAGAAAAGAGCTCGACAAGACTCGAGGTTATAAAACGAGACAAATTCTCAAAGCACTGTGAGGTGTTTGCACGTCATCCCGAGACTGCGAGGTAGCCATCGTTGTTTGCGCTTACGTGTACCTATGTTACGTGTGTGTGTGTGTGTGTGTGTGTGTGTGTTTGCGTCTATATTATTTAACCGACGGCAACGTTCACGGCCCAGTGCCACCGATTCCGAAAATACACCGAAAGTCTTCGAGGCGATATACGTACTCGCGAATGCTGTCGCATCCAAAACGGCCGAATTATTTACACCGAGCTTTAGGTCACTCGCGGATTTATAGTCGAACGAAATAATTAATCCCTGAAGAATATTTTATTGTAAGGGGGACTTAAATATTGATAGGAACGTTGCGGATTTTAGTTATCGTAGCGAGGAGAGATTTCCTTTCGCGCTCGGCGAGAGGGTTGTTTCGATTTCGAAATAATTTATTTTCAGTGGTTCTTCGCTACGTGATATTTCTACCAATAATCTATAGAATCGCGGCGGGGAGATTATTTCGCCTTTGGGCACGAACTCGTTGAAATATTTGTCATTCGAAAATACCGCGCGTGGGCGTGAAATTAATAGCCCGTGTGTCGTCCCGGCTAACCGCTCGATCGTTGTGATATACGCACGAATACTTTAATACAAAATTTTCTGTTGCACGATTTCACGGTTTGTCGGAGAAAGGCCGAAGCAAAAGTTTTTTCATATACCTATAATCTCCGTTGATAAATACCTATATATTTTTGCTCCGCTCGTAAATTCATTGTCGAGGAAAACTCGTATCGAAAAAACCTCTTATGCTCCAGAGGTTGCCCCGAATATATATATTTTCGTTTGATCCAACTAAATACTCATTTACTCCTAAACGAATGAAGTATATTGTTAAATTTGATTTTGGGGTATTTATAAAAATATTGCGAACTTGTGTTACTTTCACACAGGTAAATGTATTGCTTTTTTTATAAAAAGCGTTTCCATGGCGTTCTTCATATCGGATTCTCAACGCACGTGTCAGTAAATGAAAAACAAATCGATTGTGTTTACTTATCGTTTTCGATAATGTCGTCAATTTCAATAATGAATACATTTCTCAAATTGATAAAAAATTTAAAAGTACTGTTTTTAGAGGCTGACTTGCGCTAATAATCCGACACAATTTTCAATTTCAGGCAAACCGATACGGTAGATTAAACAATTCGATGAAACTTCGAATAGCGTGCATCGAGCTACCGCCTTTTTTTCTCTATACGATTCCACAGAGGTGAAAAATGCATTGGCAGGAAGAGAAAAGGAGAAGAACACGTCGACATCTGTAACGTAACGTGGTGCCATGCGCGAGACTCCAAGTTTGT
>NCVS01000095.1:0-23681 GCA_003055095.1 Goniozus legneri
GGGGGAGGAGGTAGTGTTGGGAACCAAGGTATAATGACCCTGAGAGATGAGACCTCTTTGGAAGTTCCGCTTCTCAAGCTCTCAACCCTGTGGCGACGTTTGTGGCGAGATCTCCGTATCTCCGTCGCCCGAACCTGGTTCGCCCTTCGTCTTGTTTTCCTTCTTCCACTTCATTCTCCTGTTCTGGAACCAGATTTTTATCTGCCGTTCCGTCAGGCACAGTGCATGCGCGATTTCGATTCTTCGTCGCCTAGTGAGATATCTATTGAAGTGAAATTCCTTTTCAAGCTCTAGTGTCTGATACCGCGTATAGGTCTGTCTACCCCTTTTCCTTTCTGCAAAAAGAAAACAAAGAGAATTCAAAGTTATTGAACGAATATTCACAAAAGAATAGAAAAGTTCTTAATCGATATAAAAATAAGAAAGGATAGCGTACGTATTCAAAATTTTATTCAAAAATCGGTGGAATTTTATTCCCCACGTTAGATGAATAATAACGAGTTATTCTCTATACGGTTCGTGGCCGGCGATCGGTGTAACCGAATTCGGAATGAGAATATTAATTGTAGTTGCGCCTAAAGGATGGGAAAGATACGAGAGTCTTATGAGTGTGTGGATAAAAGTCTTCGCGGAGGCTCCGATGGCATGAGGTATAATCTGAAAAAAGGGTTAGGTTAGTCAGCGGCGCGGGCGCGAGCGAGCGCGTACGAGGGCAAGAGAGAAGAATATTTCAGAGTGGGTTCGAGGGAGGGAAAAAAGGAGTTGATGTGGGGTGGGGACGAGGAGAAGAAGAAGAAGAAAACTCCTTGGCGAGCATTCGAGGCAAACGCCGCCCGTCGCGCTGTCGGCCGATGAAGACGGATGGCGGTTCTCGACGCGCGAGCGAGACGGAGAATTCTCCGAGGGTCCTGAAAACACCTCGGTGTGAGAGGGAAGACGGACACGGAACTCGAGAAAGACGGCAAGAGGCGTAGCCGTTAGACCGAGCGAGCGAGAGAAGGCGACTCTGGGAACATGCCCCTCTTCTTCCTTTCGTTCCCTCCCTAAGGCTACGCTCTCAAATTAACAACATACCAATCTCTAGCGCTCTTTTATATGCTCCAACAATTCACCTAACTTTCCATGCTATATCGCTCAACGGGAAATGCTTATTTATATGCTACATCGATAGTTGATATTCGAGAAAAAAAAAAAAAATAACGACGGTATAACTCTAATGTCTTATTTCACACGTAATAGTCATTTTGAGAATTTGATTAATAGATCTGTTGATTATGACGTCTCGACATCATCGACAGGTTCTCGTGTAAAGGTAGTCTACCGAGTGAAGAATTCTCCGATCGTGAAGATGGTTCATTCATCTGACTCGCGCATCAACTCCCATCAGCGTTGTTCTTAGCTGGTACTAGTTTAATCGATCAAGGATCACGCAAACGAAGAACACGTCCGACGCGGCGACCATCAAAGGAATGGCTTCGCTGATTGCTCCACATTATCCAACGAGGAAGTAGCATCCTATTAATATCATTCGTCGCGCGGTTAATGAAGACGACTCCCGTGAGATTTTCAGTCGCGATTACAAGCGAGAAAAGACCAATGCATACAGCCGTAGCTGGGATTTCGCACGGAGACTACGATCTAATTCGCTATGAAATGTTGCGAGCATTCCCATTGGTTTCATCAGAGTCTGCGTGAAAGGCGGCCATGGCCAATCTCCACACTAGATCGAAGACTAAAACCTCATGCGCTCCTGTTTGTCTTACAATTTCCTGGTAAAAAGGTCAATTTGATCGCGAATTAATTAACTTTCTAGGAATCCAATAAAGGGATTGCAATTTGATGAAAAAATTCATTAGATACTAATTACACGTTTCATAACTTTTGGAATAGATAATTCATTCTTAATATAACGGGATAAAGTTAGGTAAATATATTTTCCTGTAATTTGGTTAAGAAAAAAAAAAGTAGTCGATAAGAAGAAAATCTGGTTGGTTTTCGGATTCGTTGGTTTCTCGTTCGTGCTCACGTATAAAGGTGACTTTAAACGCGGGGCAATAAATTAGCAGCGTTGGGTTACGCAAGGATCAAATGTCCCCTGGAGTACGCTAAGAGATTTATGGGTCTGCCTTCAGTGGCGCAGCGTGAAGGAACAGAACCGAGTATACGCAACCGTCGCTTATTATAGGCTAGTTGTTCTCCTCCTCCACCGATGCCACGAAAACGACGATCAAGTTGAATCTCCTCATAGGCCGCAGGACACGCACAGGACTCTTATTCTGGATCGAGCATCTGGATGTTGTAAGCAGCTAATAAGGCACAGCCACAACTCGATGCCCAATTAACTCGGAGCTTTGTACGCTCGGTCACCTTCGGGCGAGATATCCGAGTCCTTGAAACGTACCTCGATTAGATATACTCCGATCCCATCAATTTTATCGAATGCTCTATGAGGTTTGGATTGTAATACCCTGGCGCTCGCTAGTTGACGGAGGTTTTCGAAGTTAATCGAATGAAAACGGCCGGGCCACGTCTGTACGCTCACCACATTCATTATTAAAGGATTAACGATTGTCGAAATCCGACGTTATTTATCGTCGCGCAACGCGCGAAATTCGATAATCCGGCTTATGAAATTTTCGCTCGGCTCGACCGGTCAGGTTTCGAAGAAAAAAGATTTATCAGAAATTGTCTTGTCGAAATTACTTTGTTCTCTTTTTCTCTCCCGTCACACGGTTTCGTTCGAATCTACTCGCGAGATCATAAATTTCCGATGTAGCGCCAGATTTAAACTTCTTCTAATCTGGAATGCGTGATCGATTTCCTCTACAGTTGGCATATCCATCTGTCGCACGGTATACATAGTACGAAAGTATAAGAGAGTACCCTGCTTTTTTTACTTCCGCTAGTGAAACCGAGGGTTCGTTCATACACCAACATCAGACTTCTCTTCTCCACTTTCTCGCGTTATTACGGTCCTTTCGTACAAACACTATAAATAAGCACGAGCAGTGTTACCCGCCAAACGCAACATCGTAAGTTGAATCTCAACATTAGGACATTTTCTACCTATCAAAACACATTAAATCATTCTCCTCTACCTCTCAACTTGCTATATTCGTAGAAAAATCAAACGAGCCGTTAAAAATCGATTTTGAAACGCTAGGACTCCAAATATCCAGAACATAAATTTATTCGCTCAGACGTACCGGTAACTTGCATTTACATATTTCAAGAAATTTCATTCTGTTTTTTTGTTAGCCGCGAATGGTCAGCGAAGAACCAAAAATTAACAAACAACAAAGGAAGAAAAAAGTTTTTTAAATCTCTGCGAACCGAACTAGATGGATATCGCTCGATCCGATAACATAAAATTGGCTGCTTCGTTGCTTTCTCTCTCTCTCTCTCTCTCTTTCTCAAGCTTGGTTAATTAACCAATATTCGCGGTTGGGTCGAGACACAAAGCGCCGCGAGTATTAAGCTTACGCTTGGCACAATGTAGCAGCTGCCCGTAATTATGCGGTAGAGAAGTGAGCCTTGTAAATATAAGCAACACGTTCACTTTGTGTGTTCCACCTGGACCAAAGTGAAGTACTCGAAAAAGAGCAAAAGCGGGAGAGGAAGAAAAAAGAATGCAACAGAAGTTGCCGCCACGCAATCCCAAGTTGTAGGGAGCGTCAAGCGGATCGGCACTCATAGAGAGGGGACTTAGGAAACCGGAGTATCTGATACGAGAACATTTCTCCACACTCCCTTTTCCCTCATGCTTTTTTTGACTCCTTTGTTTTTTTCTTCCTTTTTCTTCTTCTTTCTCTCTTTCGCTCTCATTCCCTTTTTTGTTTTTCGAGGTAGACGAACAGACAACCGAACACGGAGCGTCCGAACACTCTTAGCTAGAAGAGACTGAGATAATGAGAAACGAGAGTCTCCGCGCTCGACATGTGCATTTGTATAAGTATCACTTAGCCCATGACGACTCCTATTTCGCGCATAATCGTTAACCAACGTATTCCTCGAAAAACTTGAAATACACCAGGGATGTATTTCGAGACGTCGCAGCATACGATATCGTCGAAGCATGAAAATGACTTTTGTATGAATTTAATTGCTTACAATTTAATTTTTAATTTTTTATTATTTCGTGAATCAAATAAGCGAGAAACCCCGTCTCGTCGTCCATATTGCTCGATGCTTCGAGCCGACCTCCCAAAAGCAAACGAACACGAAGTATTTCTCTGGATCCATCCATCATCGTCACGTCCTCTTGTCCCTCCCACCACCGTTCCTCCGTCTCGCTCCGTTCTACTATACGTTTCATTTTCTCCGCGCGTTATTCCCTCCCCTTTCGTCCCGTTCTCTATTCCATCCCTTTTTGAATATCTCAACGAAACCGCCATCGTTACGGAGCGCCAATCCTAGAGGTTCAACACGTACACGGATTAAAACGAAATCCATTTCGGGAATGAGTAGAAATCGAGTGAAGAAGAAACGTACAAGGGAAATGTTGGAATTTGGGATTTGGCGTCCCGAAACCCGGTGCGTGGTCGGGTCTTTCGACCACCGCATATGGCTCTTACGAATCTCGTGAATCATCGTGACATTGAAATAAAAGAATTTACACGCGATATTAATTAGACGGGGAACGAATTCCGCCGGTGGTCTGTTTCTCGTCTCGCTCGGTATAGATAGATGTATACGTTCGCTGCATCGATTTCCGAACGAATCCTAAGACTGTGGGAAAAATTTTCACCGGCGAGAATAATCCGTTCGAGGTAACTATCACTATGCCCTTAAACTCTCACGACTGGTAAGAATGAGGCCATAAATCTGCAATTACATCTACCAGGCACGATCTTCGGCGTTTGAATTAACCGCATTAAAACGCGCGCTCCGGTATTTCTCAAGATTGCGCGAATGTGTCTCGGGTTAGAAAAATATTGGCCGAGGAATCACGAGTCACGGGCGGTTTTAGTGGCGCACCTGCATCTAATAAAATGGAATCTGTTGCATTATTCATTGGAACGGCACGGGAAGCTTTCGAGCGACAATGATACTTCACTGCACGAGAAAAAGGAGTTGCTAGGTAACGAAAGATCGGAATAGAGTGTTCAGTTGTAAATTTAGCTACATTTAAAATCTTAAATTTTCGTATCTTGCCAACAGATCTGCGAGAAAACGAACGCGTGAGTGTTAACGGACCGAGTCGAATCGCGTTATGCGTGCCGACATCTGTGAGCGAGAGTCGGGACCCACTCACGAAAACTCTAACTACCACTTTATCCTCGCATGATTTTCAGAGCGGCCCGCTTATCGACCAATCGCTGTCGACGAATTTAGAAACAACCTCCTAGTTTCGCCGAAAGATAACAAAGTTCAACTATAATAACAGATTCCATAATTATAAATAAATATTTACTATCAGATTATCACGTAATTTAGAATAAAAATCGATTATCCGTTCGTTATACTCGTGTAAAAATTCGATCGCTCAATTATGTCGATAAATGGAATAAATAATTTTTATTTAACATACCGAACTGACTCCTCATCCAAGGGTAAAGTGGGCTGGGCAGATTGGCAGTGGCAGCACCCTGAGGCGTAGGTTGTTGTTGCTGGCCGAGTGGCGATGCAACAACACCTTGATGCTGCTGTTGCTGCGTTGGCTGTTGCGGATGCATCGCCGCCTGCGGTTGCTGCACTGCCGCTTGCGGCTGCTGCTGTTGTTGGTATATCATGTGCTGTTGCTGCTGCTGCATGTGCTGGTGCTGAGACTGCTGCTGCTGGTGTTGTGGTTGTTGCGCCTGCATATGGGCATGCTGAGCGTGCATTTGGTGGTGCATTTGGGTCTCAACGAGGGGCGGACTGTCGGGCCCGTCGAGGACGCTACCCTGGTGATCGACCGCCGCCGCTTGCAGTTTGCAACTCGCGTAAACGATCGGGGTGGACGGGTGGCCGTTGGGGGTGGGTGTGTGGCCCATGTGCCCCATACCGGCGTTTGGCGAGGTCGACCTGTAACCCGCCATTCCGTCCATGCCCCCGTGCTCCTGCTGCTGCTGATAGTACGCCGCGTTTCGTATGTCCATTCTGTCGTAGGGTGGAAACCTCGGGTACGGCATGCCCTGCTGGCCTCCGGTGGCGCCATAATGGTGAGCCGGGACTCCCTGTCTGAGCAAACTCGGGTCGCATGGATCCGCGCCTTGCTGGGCCTGCTGCACCGACTGGTTCTGCTGCGGCACCTGGACCGCGGTCCCGTAGTGCTGCTGATGCTGATGTGGGTGGTCCACCCCGCCATTGCGCAGCTCCGGGATGTACGTATTAGCCGCAAAGTACGAACTCATGCTATACTGTCACTGGGGCTTCTGAAACACCGCGCTCTTACGTTACGAGAGGTTTTTTTCTTAATCGAAATTTTCCTCGCTCGACCACCGATCGAATTCACGAGTTCTCCTCTTATTGTATCCACTAACGCCGTTATAATTTATACACGTTTTGTTACCGGCTGAAGCTTATTTGTACTCTCTCTTGCGTACGACACACTGGCACACTTGTGTTGTTTATATCTTTTCGAATAATAATATATTTGTATATTTTTTTATATCATCACAAGCTAGCTCGGTATTCCCTAGCTTAGCGCACACACTCATACACTCACGCACTTCAATGATCGTATCCTCGTGGAACATCCGCACACTTTTTATCACACCGATCGTAAAATCACTGCTATCATTTGATTGAGATATCACACTGGGTTACCACTGAGAACCGAATCGGATCACTTACACTACAACACGAAGTCATCGATAAGACCCAGTAATTATCTCCGTGTTTTATCAGAGTCCTACGTCCTCCTTCGTGCGACGTACGATCTCAAAGAGCCGAGTAGTTCCGGTAGCTTTTAATTCTTCCGTCCAGCTCACCGGCGAAGCTAAGTCGCACCTGAAAACATACAAAAATCACCGCTGTAAATATTTAAACCAATTTAATGTCCATGCAAAACGATTGTCTCTTCATTAGCGTTAAGTACGCGGTAACTACCGAAAACAGCTCGTTCGCCGATCGTTGTTAAGCGAATGAATCGTATTCGTTTAAACCTCTGACTGAGTGACAGACGGCGACTTTTACACACGTGCTCGTCACGGTGACGGCTATCCTCCAGACTTGTCGCGGCGCGATAGTCCCCCTCGAGTAGGCGGGCTAAACGATCGTTAATTTTGGAAAAAATTCTCATGCAGTAGCCAATACAACTATCTCGCGTGCTGTAATAAACCGAGTCTCCATATACCGTTTATGTACTATGTTTTCGATTTATGAATACAAGTTATACTAATTTTCAAAATAAACTACTAGTACAGAGATATTTGAGAATCGCTTTTTCTCGTATTATCAAAATTTGTTTGTGTAGTCGACAGAGTTAATATTATTTCCAATCTCGTGTCGGTTCATTATCGGCAGGCATCTCGAAGTCGACAAGGGACACGCCGATATGCCGATTTACGGCTGAAATCTTCTCTACCGACTGTGTGTATCTCAAAATACGGAATAATCCAAAATAATATTTCACCTATATTTATTATTGCGCAAATGCATAATTGAAAAAATTATCAGCATTAAATTTGTAACGCAACTATTTTAAAGATACAATGAAAAAAGTTAAATAGATCATTTTTTTTAGTAGAAGGTATAGAAAGTTAGAATTTGACGTAGATACCGAGAGGAATGGAATAAACACGCGGGTGGATTCATAGCGGATGAGGGTGATACGAGTCGTCCGGATGGGGTGGAGGGGTGGCGAGAACGAAAGAGTTGGGGCCCTTGGGAGTAGCGCGTTGTACACGAGAACGGAGTGCGCTGGCGCGCGGAGCGATCGCGATTAACATTCCGGCCGCTAGCTCGCTGTTCACGCGGCGCTTTCATTAATTCCAGCGTATTGATTCCCCGGATTGATGAATGGCCGCCCGATAGCGATTCCATGCGCGCGCTCTTTCTCCTCTTCTGACTCGTTCTTCAGCCCGCCGGTATAAATTCCCACCTCTCGCAGGATTCGAACTCAATTCAGATTCGTCTTTACGTATTCAACTTGATGCAACGAGAGGTAAGTCTTTTTAATTCCATCCTTCGCCGTTCCACCGGCGAGTAACTATTCCATTTCCTGCATGTCATAGTCTACCTACTGATTTCAATACGTAATTTCTCCGCTTTTCTAATGAATTTCAAACACGCGAACCGTTTCCGATCATTTTTGTAGCTAGACGTACATCTGTAATTAGGGAAATTAGCTAACGGAATTGGAGACTTATTTATGGTACACCCGGTATATCGAAGACTTCGTTGAGTGGTGACATCGATCGGAAGGGTCATAAACTAGCCGGGCCCTCGAGGTCCTAAGGAGTTTCACGACAGAGCCGATAGATGGCGATAGCGATAGATACTATGTATATGACCATTTGCCGAAGAAGAAGCACGAGGAAAGAGCAGGGGGTGGAGCGTGGCTTGACAGCTGGGTGGGTTCGAGGCCAAGGTGATTGAAAACAGGGTGGAGCGTCACGTGACGCCATGACTGGGATATGGACGGTGACGTCACGCGGTGGCTATGATGGCCTCTCTATTTAGCAAAATGGTTCCAGCGGCACTTTAACGCGATGATTCCGATAATAAACGAACACTTCGTTTGTAAAGTGTTTATTAGCTAATACCGTTTCACTACCGGAAGTCGAGAGCGAATGTACGAAACAGCATATCGGGTGCTTCTGAATAATACGAAATTTTTAAAAACGCCCATTTATAACAGAGGCGCCGAAAAGACATGCATATGAGAATATTCGTAAGCGCATAAATTTAAATGCATAGCTAGTTGTCGAATGCGAAAAAGTTCAATAAATTAAATTAATGAGAAATAAAAGAAAAATTTAATAAACACAGAAATAAAATTGGAAAGAATTATTTCACTAAATTGTATGAACGAAAATTACAAAAATTAAATAATTAGCGAAGACATTACTCGATACGTATATCACTTTGAGATAATAAATTAGGTGACGAGTGACGATGCGTTATGTACATGTATACACCGCTGTGGCTGGCATAGTGGCAACTGGATTAAATAAACCGAACGATAACGTTGGATAACCGGTCCCCTAAAGATCCGTCCTGCCGTAAACGGTACTTGGATTTGACAGTTATGGGTGCCCGACGCTCGTGCCAACCGTTTGCGCGCCATAAAACGCTCGTAAACTAGACTAGAGCTCGGGTCTGGGTTAACGCACGAGCGTAGTAAATATACATTCACTTTGTATCCACTGACTGATCGACGAACATCCATTCATACTCGAAGAATATGTTTGTATTCAATGAAAATTCATTCCCCGTTACAGTTCGTCGTAATAAAATACAAAATCTGCAACTTATATATAATGGAGGTTCGGTGGAAGATAAAGAGTATAATAAAAAAATTGGTCGTATCAATATGAACACATCCCACACGCATCGTGCGTTCGGTCGAACGTAGAACACGCATATATATGAGATTAGCATAATCGAGTCTCGGCACTCGAGAAACCAGTTTGCAAGGCCGTCTCGAATGTGGCCGCCGTCGCTTCTCTGGGACGATGCCGCTCGACGCATTCGTAATTTCGTCTCACCCTATCGTCCTGCCATTCCCCGCTTCGCGCGTATATGCACGACCAAATGGATTACACTCGTACGGCGGCGGGTAATTCGAGCATGCATGTAAATTACGCGATATAATTTTCAATAAACCACTCGATCTGGTTTTGAATAATTACTATGTCAATCAGAAACGAGAAAATTAGCGCAATTTAAAATAAGAAAGAACCCGCTCGTTTCGAGCTAATCCAAAAGAGGAACGGAACGACGAGTTTATCGATTCGTGGAGTAAGAAAATGCGTGGGAAAAAACATAGCGGCGTGAAACCGTTCTCGCGGAATACATAGCGTGATTTGTGGGCAGAAAGCGAGCACGGGTCGGTGTACGCGCGCGAGTCCCGCGCGTTTCGAGTATCGGTTGAAGTTATCTACCGTCCACATGGTGGTATCGCAGCCGTGCCAACCCTCTTCGACCCCCGTCGTGTTGTAGTCAGTCCCACCCCATTTCAGCCAGAAACTCGGCCGCGCGCACTATCTCCGGCGTTTATTAAATATACGTAGCTACACAGCGCGCACACGTATACGTACACTCGGACGGAGCGTATCTGTGAACTCGAAACGTGTTTCACGCTCGCCGAAACAATCAGCAACGTCGTAATTTTCCGCGATTCTGCTGGGATTTATCGTTCTTATCGGCCGAGCGTTTTTTCTCTTACCGATTTTCACCGATTTTCGATACACAGTCCTTCTGACATTTCAAAACTTTCGCTATTAATTCACCGGTTCTGATAATCCAGTAGCGGTAGCGTTTGACGCGCACGAGAGCGATTCAGAGTAGGGAAAGTTAAAGCGCGCGATAAGCAAACTCCCCGATAAACCCTTTTGGCTTCCGAGCGTAGCGACGCGTGCCGGCGATTATCTCGATTGTCGCGAATCCGACCAAAATCCATGTCGAATGATTATTGATAGCGCCACGCGTGGAATAACGATTCTGTATGTATGACTACATTTTTTCGTCAACACTGCGATGAGTATTAACCTAATGCTATGTTTAACTCGTTCGATAATTCGAAGATAACTCGAGAACAGCAGTCAATCTCGACTATAATTCTAATAATATAATTGCTTGAAAAAATTGATAATCGAAAAACTATTTGAATGCGATATTTTTTTTTTTTCGTGTACTTGTTTTGTTAACGTGGTCGTTAATAAACAAGTGAATGAAATTCCTGTTTTACGTCGAAATAGCTCATTCTGATCTAGTTCACCGTAGTAGATTTACCCAAAATTCAGATTCGAGATTTACATAAAATGTTCTAGACCCTCGCTTTCACTTTTTTCCGTGAAAAGCTTTTTCTCCCTCTCAGCCGACCACCGCGCGAAAAAATTCGACCCGGCACGCACCCGCTCCGCTTTCTCTTTTCGGGTTTCCTTGCTTATAATGTCTCCCAAAGAGCGTTTTCAATGGTCAGATTCTGACGTAACAATGAATACGCGATGCAGCCGTTGTGTAAATATCGACACATTCATGAGAGGTGCCGAACGTGAGATTTTCACTTTACGCGAAAATTAAAGACAAAAAATTTGATATTCTACATAAAAGGCGCATGGGGAGATACATCAAAAGAGTGTTCGTAACGCGCGAGTCGTTTAAATTAACAAGTGTTGAGATAACATCGTTCGCGAAACTTTGATTGACGATAAACGGAAAGAGAAAAAGAGTGAAGCAATAAGAGCAATCATAATAAACAGTGAATTCAACAAATACGATTTTTCATATTGGTTGCGTAGCTTGTTATTCGCGCGTTGTATATTTGTTCTAGTAATTTATGTGTAATTGGCTGTTCCTAATTAATTAATCGTCGTAATGCGTATATAGATACCGTGTAATAAGCGTTGTATATTGTTATGATAATGAGCAATGCTTCCGCGAACTCTGCTCGCGCGAGTGTTTCTCGAGATCCCACGAAAAGTGAAATCTCTATACTATAGATCGTTGAAATGGATTTTACCAAATTACGTTTGATCGTGTTTACGTCACATAAAATTTCCGACCGGGTGCGAGATTTTTCTGTTTTCGATAACTGTATCAAGTTGATTAACGATGAAGAGAAGTACAGCATAATACATTTCGAAACACGTAGATTCACGAGTTTAATACGCTTTTCCTTGTTTCAAGTAGGTAATTAGGATTCATGATGTACGTATAGTTATTTTCCATAGGGACGAACTGCCGAGCTCCTGGAACAGTTCGTTATTTACGAGAAGATGAAGGAATTCGCTCGCGGCAGATAATGCAATTAAAAATCGATGTCGAAATTCTTCTTCGAAGATATCGATCTCGACCATCTACGTGGAATAAATATATCAAAATGAAGAGAGAAGTTGAGCTTCGTATGTTTGAATCTAGAATAAGTTCGAGAGAAGAGTCATCGCGTCGAGCGTCGAGTCCAATAACTCTTGCGAGTCGTCGACTCTCGAATCCGAAGTCGTAAATAATCGAATCACAGTATATGGGCTAGATGCTGGGACACGCGAGTACGGGACGCGCGTCTACGTCGTTGTGTACACACAATGCGACTACCTAAAATTACAAGGCAGCCTTTATTTTGTCGCGCGCGCGCGCTCGCGCGAGCATGAGCCACCTATAAGGCCACGAGAGGAGTGCGAGACACGACGCGGAGTGCAAAGTTTTGACGTCACCCTATAAATCAGGCTATATACGTGGCCCGTAGGTATTCGGCTCGTGGAAACGCGCATAGCGTTACGCGGAACTGCTGTCTCTCTCTCTCTCTCTTTCTCTATCCCCCCCATCCCTCTCTCCCTCTTTTCCTCCCGTACTCTTGTAACGCGGCCCCGAGAGTTTCGCTCAACGTATGTCTCTCCAACCATGTTCGCCAGACGCCACTCTCACGACCCTTCCGTTGTACCGTATGAGAATGATTAAAAAAATTAAAAGCGAAAAAAAAAACTGATTCTGTCATTTTTAGTTTCGTGCGTATTTCCCGGTAATTTAAAAATGGTTCCCATTAGATTATTGTGTGTTGTGCATTTGCACATCATGTTTGTAAAATGTAGAGCGAAGAACGAGAGTTACAAAAATGGAGTCGAGGGTTTGTAGTCGCGAGAATAAAAAATAAGAATTATAGTATGAGCCGACGTAGAATGATTTTCGTATAAGGACTACCAAGGTATATCGAAAGAAATACAGTGTTGTAACGCCTGTAGTGTGTCGGAGCGCGAGATATCGCAACGCGATAATCACGAAAAAGCGTCTGCTGCGAGGGGATCGTTACAACACATTTTTCAAAAGTATGCGTGCGTGTGTATAGCCGAGTGAATATGCGTGCTCTGATGTACACGAGAATCGATGATAAAAGTTCCGTCGCTTGTAAATGTTATGCAATTAGCTATTGTTCCTGATCTTACGTTCCATAATACCCCTAAACACGCATTAATTGATATTCAACTGATAAAAGTTACTGGATGATAAAATTAAAAAGAACAAAATTATCGTAAATTCATTATTTCATAATTGAAATAAACAATGCGACACTGTTAACTTATTTATTTATTTAAAATATATAAAAGTTTTTGATACATTTTTACAGTTTTCTCAATGTCCGGCGAAGTATTACCTTTACATAAATGTGGGTGTATGGGAAGTATAGATTTCAATTGCAATAATTAGTTGTTTATCGATGTAAACGTATAAACTATAAATACTATTACGCTCGCCATGACACGACATGCCAAATCGCGATATATAAGCACCGTGTTAAATCAACGAATTAGCTGCATAAACGAGAGGGAATAAATTTGGAGAGATTGTCTGTAACAAATCGAGCGAGGCTCATTCTCTTTCATCGTGATTGGCGCTCGACCACTCTCAGCGATTCGTTACAACTAGCCAGTAACTCCGTACAACTTCATTCAATTAGCCAACCTTTGTCTACGATTCGGTTTCGCAAGGGGTAGCAGTCCTCGCGATCTGGATGAATAATAAACAACATGCTGTGGAAAAAAGGCGTAGCCAGAAAGGGTACTTTTTGGCAGCTGCCCGTTTGAAACCACCCTTACTTGCGCGTTTCTGCAGCGCCATTCTATTTATACACGAAAGTCGCAAGTCCGGATACGCCGAACAAAAAGGATGAAGAAACACTGTGGAGTACACGACAAAAACACGAATACAATGACGGGAGGTGAAATATTCCAACTTTGGGAAGCACGTTCGAGTGAATTCAACGAAACTAAATTAAAAAATATATGAAAAAATTTACAGAGTTATATTCGAAATGACACTATTGTCGACGAATTAAAAATCTCGGATTTATAAATTCGAATGAATAGGTAAGAAATAATACTGAAAGGAATTCTCCAAGATCGAATCACAAATAGGAATAAAATTGAGGAAGAATTTTCGATAAAAGAAAGAATTCTGCGAAGGGGATAGGCAGACGAAAAGAAGAGAGTGATAGAGAAAGAGAATGAGGGTTGGATATAGGATGGAAAGGCAGTTTTGGAAGGGGGTAGCTCGGCAGCGGGTATTGGACGCTACTGGGACGAGAGTCCGACGAGGGGATAGGGGTTGGTTTGACAAGTTGACAAGAGCACAAAGACTCGACGGGTCCGGGATTCCCCTACCAACGGTGTACATTGGAGTGAAGAGAGAAAGAGATGGCGGATGGGATGGAGGGAGTGGGAAGCACGAAGTGGGGAGTGGGAGGCGTCGCGACGCCTGAGGAGGGGAGATGGGGTTCGAAACGGAAGGGGATGGGGGATCCAACGCCGCGAACAAAGGGTGGCTCACCCCACCGGAGCTTCGGAGTTTGAACGAGGATCACACACACAAACTCGGCACTACTGGTCGGTGTGTTGCCAAGGGTAGGGCCTTTGCTCTCTCACTCTCTCTCTCTCTCTCTCTCTCTCTCTCTCTCTCTCCCTCTATCCCTCTCTCCCCCCTCTGCACTCCCTTTACTCGTTCGACCCGATAGATACGGAGCCCTAATATCGAAAGTTCCACGGACTAAGCTGCCGCGATCGCGCGCGCGCGCTTAATTAAATCGGAAGAGCACCGGAGATAACCGATCCTTCCTCGAAAGGTCAGAAAACGGGGAATTATAAATGACCCGAGAATTCAACAACTCAACATTTCGAATTCGCCACACGCATTGACACGGACAAAAAAATATCTATTCTCGGAATTTTTTATTCGAATATTTCGACGTGAATTCATTAATAATTTATACGTATTCGATTAACTCCCGTATAGGTTTAAATGTATCGCAACCGTATTGTACGAAACCAAAATTTAAAATGGGGGTTCGTAGCGTAAAAATCATAGAGCAATTTTATACAATAGAAATCGTCGAATTCGCATCTATAACAGTCTTTGGAAGGCAATAAATCGTTCGGCTTAACTGTATCGCGCGTGCGTAAGGCGATCAGTACCCGCAAAACACTTTCATTCACGAACCGCGAACTCGTACGACACGTGGTTACATCGTTTTTTTGGACACCCCTCCGAGTTAACCCTCCCTTTTGGAAAATTTACTCGTATCTATACGCATGTACCTATATATAGCCCTTCTACTAAATTGTCAGCTGTACACGTATTCTGATTTATAATGCGCCGCATTTATATCCGCAATAACTGGTCGAAATGAACTCAGTGATGTATCGAGAAACAAGATTGCTAAAGATCGCTCAAGAATTTCATTTTTCACCAAATGTCTCAATCGGGACGCTTTTTTCAATCTATAACCGGATAATAATTCATGTGAATTGATGTTTTTGTGCGGCATTACATGTCCTTCGTATAACAGCGAGCACGCGTCTTGCCGGTGATGTGACAACGTTTCAGAAAAACTTGTTTGGCGCTGAAGTTACCGACGCGTGTACTTCTTCCAAGTCGAAATATTCCAAGGAAAACTGGCGCGCAAGTCATACGAGTAGAAGTAGCGAGAATATCGAAGAAGGGGGAGAAGAGAGAGATTGAATATAGAGGAAAGCGTACATTCGTAAACACGATACCTAAAACACGATATCTAAAATGTTTGCTCCGTGACAGAAAGTTTTTAGAAGATGAATGTTTTTTATTTCGCTATTTCATTTCTTTTTATTTTCGATGTTCAATTAAACAAAAAACTGTTTCTATCGGCCGTTTTATACGCAATTTCAACCAACAGACCGTTAACAACATGTGATTTACATTTCAAATGTCTCTTAACCGGCAAATTATTCCACTCAATCAACATCGCGCGAGCGCAGTCAACGAAACTCAACTAAGCGTTATTTATACATTTATCCCTATGGTTACAAATTAGCGATGCATTTCTAATAACATGCAAATTTCCGCCTTTACGATGCAATTTCCTACTAGCGATATTTTTCCTTTTTTTCTGCATACAATCACTTGTATCACGGTAGGAAAAATAACTTAACCCATAATTTCCATTCTACGTGTGCAATTTGTTATAAATGTGAAATATAAAGCTGCAATCTTTTCTTCCGATAATGATATCCCGTGAATTTCCACATTATCCAATATATCCCCACGTACCACTTTGGTTGAGTTTCCACCCTTAGTTTCCTCGAATTTACGCGACTGAATGTAAATCAGGAAGCCAGCCAAGCGTCTTCATTTCAGCTCCTTCTCTCTCTAATAATAATCTATTCGAAACGTATCCTTAATCCTAAAATTTTGACCGCAAAATACAAAATGAATTTTTACGATGTGAACATTTTTCCAAGAATAAAGCTCCAACCATCGTACATCTATCGATGGACCAATTGCTAGCGATGATGCAACGTAATCGACATGGTCATCGTTACAAATAGAAGATCGCCGGTTGAATTAGAGCGGCACAGACACAAAGCAGGGCAAAATGAAGTAGACGACAAAAACGTGACTTCACATCTCACGCGTTCTACATTGTTGCGTAGCAGGGCCCGAATTCCATTCAATTGTAACAGTTTAAATAGAAAACGAAAAATTTTTAAACAAAATTTTAAATAAAGTTATAAATTGATATCGCATATTTTGTCAATGTTATGGTGGAAAGAATAAAATATCGTAAAGGGTTGAACAGTAAATAGAGACCCTTGTCAGAGAGCAATATTTCAAATATTCTTGGATTATAGAAATTAATACTGTTCTGAAATCAGTAATAAAAAGAGATCCCGATAATATATTACGTAATACAAGTTGTTACCGATTTTCTTTGATAAAAGAATATTCATTGTTCAGAATATTTAAAGAAATACGGTAAAATTTTCGCCAAGAGAAAAGAATTTAGTTTTCCTCTTTTCCTCGTTATATACGATCCATCACGAAAAACTGAGGAGCTTATATTTAAACGAGGTGACTTTTGTTCCAGATAAGATCGTTCGTAAAAGGGAAAAGTTTGCAATTGTCGCACCGGAAAAAAGTGAAAAATCGTGACCCATCATTGTCTGTTAAAACGACGACAACCGTTATCTTGAAAACGTAATGGAGCTACCTGCCGACTGACTCTTCCCCTCTCTTTCTCTTCCGAAGAAGTCGGCTTACATTTTGGAAAATGTTAGAACGTCACGCGAACCGTCGGGGACAAGGTATATCTACGGTCCGAGCACTAAAACGTTTCTAAACTGGCGCGTGAACGAGCGGCTCGCGTTTAAGATCTTAATCCAAGATAATACGAGGGTGTCGAGCTTAGCGGGACATTTGTCTCTTCTTCTTGAATAGTTATAGCGTCGGTATCCCATACAGCGTTCATGTTTACACATTTTCTGTTTTATTTCTCCTCGCAAGCTGTTCATTTTTTTTATATCGCGAAAGAATGAATCGAACTTTTGAGTTCACACGCGAATTGTTTTATACAATGAGCAAATACGAAAGTAAAATAAAAATTGTATATGCGCTTCACTCGTCCGGAATTTTTCAGCTGTACCGAAAGCCAAGAATTCTTTTTTCTTGTTTTTTAATTCAAACGAGTAAACTCAGTACACGGCACGCGTGCATTGTATCTTGATATAATCCGAATACCGGCCTACACGAAAGAGCGAAAATAGTCTCGGGATCTTGAAAATTCAGTCATCACGAACGTATAATTTTTTACGCAGTTTATTAATATAGCTTTGCCGATGCGGTTAGTAGAGTAACCCAGAAATCGAAATAACGAGATTACTTCGCACGGCGAGAATTTGAAAAAGTCGAACCAATTAAATCGTACGAGATTCTCTGATTATTATATTTTTAATTGTTATCATTGACTCGCGATTATCATTTTATGTATCACGAAACGGAATGCCTCGCTGAACGCCCACACGATTCTTCACGGTTGCGCTGTATCGGCTAATTAACATTATACGGCGAGCGCGAATTCCATCGCCAGGTATGGCAATTACCGCGAGGCGGGTACCGGCCGGGCTTATCGCGTGCGTGTCAACCGCGAAAAGCCCGAGGTCCCGCGCTTGCGATCGCGAGCGAGCGCGAGCGAGCGCGTTCGCGCGCGCGCGCGCGCGCGCGTTCAACAGACTGCGCAAACACCGCCAATTACATGTACACAGGTGTCGATGGGACGCGACATAACGTCGCCGCGCGCGACGAGGGCCCAACTCGATTCTTCCGGCGTTTACCAATTTCGGTCTCTCCAATTTGAGCATAATGTGTAAAATTGCGTCACTATAGCGAGCGCGATAAAAACACGATTCGCCGTTCGATGCTCATCGACAAAAAAAGTTCTTCCTCTTATCTCGTAGTCTCCATTTCCAAGAACGAACATCAATTCGAATCGAGCCATTTCGCTCTTTCTGGGACATCTCGTCGTACCTACTTTATTGCGTGCTACCGAAGCTCTTTTTGCGCGACTCGCGTGTCGCCGGTCCCAGTGGACGTCCGATCGGCTCGCGATTACGCTTCCTCGAAGCCCACGGGTAATTCACGCCCCGATCTCGCCTCTCCGCCAACGGAATGCCCATCGCGTATTTTAATTATTCAGGGTGTCATCCATTGTAAAAAAAAGAATGCGAATTAATCAATTTCTCAAAAAACGAATACTCACTTTTTTCAAATAAAATGAAATACTCGTACACGCGGATCCCTCTTGTCAACCAAGTTTACACACGAGTATTATTATCCGAATTAGGCACAATCAACCACTGTGATATTCCCTATTAACGAAATGCAAAAATTTATCTCCGTTAAGGACGATACTCGCACACACAATGGGTAATCCAGAGGTGTCGGCCGCATTCTCGCCGATCCACGTGTGTTCGCACAAACTTTATCGGCACTATCGTTGAGATTCGGAGTTACATTCGAAAACGAAAAGAAAATAGGAAAAATGTCGAAAACTCCAACTGTCAGCGCGCTATGCTAGCCGTGTTGCACGCGAATATCGTATATGCGCGTGTCACACGGGGTGTGCTCGGGCCGCGCGCGCGGTCTCGCCGAGTACACAGACAGAAACTAAACTACACAATGTGACGGCTAACGCGCTCGGAAACGAAGATAGGCCGTGAACGAGCGAGCGCGTTTGTGTACGAGAAAGAGAGAGAGAGAAGAGAAAAAGTTAGAAAGAGACAGAAGAGCGCGTGAGCTTCACGCGTGTGCGTGCGCGTGTGCGTGTGCGCGAGCATGACTGCCGAGTGAACGGGAGAGAGAGAGAGAGAGAGAGAGAGAGAGAGAAAGAAAGAGAGGAGGGAGAGAGAGAGAGAGAGAGATATCGCGCGCGAGAAGAAAAAAGAGGGAGAAATCGACACGCACTAACCAATTCGCTTTGTGAGTGTGTGTGCGCGTGTGCAGGAGAGTGTATGTGTTTACGCGCGGAGAAGCGTATCCTCCCGTCGAGCGTGGAACGAGAGCGTCGAGCTGTCAGCGTTTCCCCACCTCATCCCCCTTCGGCAAACCTCCTCCCCTAACCCCCGACCGACCACCTCCCGACTACTTTTTTCTTTTTCTCTCTCTTGCTCTCTCCCTCTCCCCTGCGCCTTCCCGCAGGGCTTCCACCCTCGTGCTTTTGCCCGAAAACTGGGGAAGCAGAGCCGATTCGGTGAGAGTGAAAGGAAAATGGAGGGGGATGAAATGCCGGGTAAGCGATTCGCTGGAAAGAGAGAGAGAGAGAGAGAGAGAGAGAGAGAGAGAGAGAGAGAGAGAGAGGACGCAATCGCGAGAATCGAGGTGTGAAGCTGATATTGCGCCCGAGGAAAAATCCTCGAGTTTTTAACTAGCCGATCGGGGAATAATTCGCAGACGGTAAAATCTTTTCCAAAATTTCTGTTAATTCCTGCACCCGATCGAAGATAATCCAATATCGAGAACTCTTTCCGCACGGGGAAAAATGTTTCATCGTAATTCAATTTCGACAATGTACATCCGCAATCATGGAAAAAAACCAAGGCAAAACGTAATCGAAAAAAACGTTTCCTGTATACTCATCGCTACAACCATTCGATTTTAGCGAAATGAAATTCGTTGTCTCAATTTGTTGGAGAAGAATTTATCGTTCGTCACAGATGGCTGTTTTCCAACATTCGCGTTGGATGCTATTCGAGTAAATTGACGGAGGGGAGAGCACGAGGCGCGCGTGGTCGCATTCGACAGGATAAAGTCGTTTCTACGAAAGACGAGGGTGTAGTGCACGGTGATGTTTGGGGGTCGGTACGGGAAAGAAAAAAAAATTTTCCGCCGTAACGATGGAAAAGCGATCCTCGCGCGAGCACACGCACGCGGATCCCTCTCGCGCGTTTTCACCCGACGATCATAATTCTTTGGCCGTTGGGCAGCCAACCCCGCGTCGTCGTCCGATTCTGTTTCCTGCCGCTCTCTTTCGCTCCCCTACAAACTTCAGCCCCTCCCTCGGTTCATTTTCCGTCTCTTTTCATTCGGAGCGTGAGCGCGCGTTCGGCCAGGGCCCACCCTGTACAGCGGGGACGAAGGAGGGGTCCGTATCGTTAGTCCGAACCCTGTCTAACACCAAATCAAGTCATCTTCCACAAAATGAGCGATCGAACAACGGCATAAAATCTAATAAAATTCATCGAATACTGTTTACGTTCAAGTGTATCTAATATGGAAAGATTTCAATTCCATAAAATAATTGCCATCGTAAATTATTTCGACGAAGCAAGACACTATTCGATTCGATCGTCGGGCAGATGAGCAGAGCAATGATGACTCTATCCAATCCTCTCGTCCTGATTTCTCATGCGTATTCATTCCATCCGTGGGCTTGACCGCTCCAACTCGTCGTGCAGGGAAAGAAAGAACTCGGACGTACGAGGGAGAGAAGCGCCTATGATTTACGAGCGCCATTACGGTCCCGATAATTATATGCTGGCCCACAAGCCGCCCCCATATCTATGTGCGAGTAGTAGGATATAACGGCTCGCCGGAACAGTCGACCAACGAGCGGCTCGTACGCGAGAGGTTGCCAGCCGATCGACCAGAGTCCTTCGCGTTTACGCGGTTATTCGGCATCGGGGCTCGTTCGCGCGCTCGAGCAGCAAATTGCCGACGAGACTCTCTAGACACACGAGAAGAAAGAGAGAGAGAGAGAGAGAGAGAGAGAGAGAGAGAGAGAAATGGAGAGACGAACCGAGAAGGAGGAAATTAGATATATCGGATTACCTGCCGCCTCGGCGTCGACCATCTGGCAAATATATTATACGGAACCCCGACCGAAGTTTAATTTCTAGCGAAATATTATTACCGGGGTGTCAAAACTATTATTTTTTATCCGGTTCCTCGAGCCACAGACCTTGAGAATGTTATTCTCGTTGTTTGAAAATGAATCGGCATTAAAACTATTCGCGAAATAAAGATCGTTAATTTCAAATAAACGAAACGAGAAAATGAGAGTAAAACGAAGAAATGTTCGACACAAAACGGAGCCGTGAAAATCTCCACCCCCGGTTGTCGACGGTGACGGTCATAAATATCGGTGAAAACCCTCGCGCGGAGTCTTCCCTATACTTTCCCCAGGGGGCACTTATTACGCCGATTCTCTCACGGCTACCGCAATCATCTAAGTATTTCTTAACGACCGTTGCGCGTAAATAGCTTCACATTTACACGAATAAGGTCGCGATTCTCGGCTCGAATCGGATAACTAAGAATCGAGATTGCACGATCGTCCTTTCGAGAGATTGAGACGTCGGTGCGAGTTTAACGCTGCATTACGTTACGGTATATTAAGCGATCGTAAATCGACAATGTATTGTATACACAGCTCTACCGGTTAGCTCTAGCGTGTTCCGCGCTCGGCATTAGCATAAACCATAAGCAGCGCTCGCGAGGCTCGCAACGAGGTGGGAAGAAAACGTTTTGCCGGATGCTCGCGTTCGCCTCGCGGAGAACGGGTAGCCGTATCCACGTGGAGTGTGGGGCGGAAGCGAGCTTGAGAACGGACCAGGTGGGTGCTCGGAACACTCCGCATCTGCCATCTTTCTTCCTCCGGCGCGGATTTTCATCCTTGTTGAACCAGCTATTGAGAAAGGAGATCTCTCTCGCAGCAAGATTTATCGCGCTTATTTACTATAAACAAAAATAAACCGACTGGCCGAGTTTCCATTTCGTCGCGACGCCGAGCGTTACCGCCCCAATATCAACGGAAAAAGGTAACTTTTGCCGAAAGCACGTGTACGTCGGTTCCGTGATCGGTCCTGACGAATGCGAGCCTGGCGTGTTGTTCGACGCTCGCGCGGTGCAATTAGCCGGCCGTAAATCACCGGAATAACGAGACGCGGCGCCCCGAAGGCGTCACGGACCGCGCGAAGAGGCAGAGACGGGGGCGGCTGCACTCCGCGACGTTCGCCAAAACTCGCGCACTACTCGCAGCGCGAGTCCCTCAACTTCTAACTTCTTCTTAAGGGAAGAGGTTCTCCCTCGGCCCCTTCTTCTCTCTCGCCTCCTTCCGAAACGAGATAGACGGCAACGCGCCATCCATCTTGCCCCTCTCGACGAAAATAACTCGAATTTAAGAAGCTCGCGCTCGAAAACAATACGGACCGAGTTTTCCCTATTGCGTAATGGTTACTCGCTCTAACTAGGCGGCGTTATATATCTCGTCGATGGTGTAAAATCATTTTCGCTGCTCGACAATTAAGAAAGTTCGCGCGAGCTCACGGATCGATTTTTCTCTCTAGTAAGCTGTAGGGTATTTCTTTTTTCATTCCGCGATCGGTAAGTCGATAAGGAAGAATGAAGAATTGCTCGCACTGTCGGATCGGAGTTGCGAAAATAACGGCGATCAATTTTTCGGAAACGCCTCTTTTCGCTCGGATAAATAATATTAATCGCTCTTACGGAATATTAAAAAGATATATCCGACGTAAAAATATCCATACATCGTCGAGTCTCTATATACTCATTATGCATGCAGATGTTTTATCTCGCCGACAACGCAAGGACCCGTACCAAAGATCGTTTAAACGTACAAAAACGTTCTAGTCTGCCGAAAACTCGGATACGGAAAAAATTGTTCTATTTGTAGTCGAAGACAAGAGCTAGACTGTCCTGGAAACTACCGGATCAGAAATGGAATCGATAAATTATCGAATATGTTGACTTCGGTAGTCAGCTTCAAGGATTTTGGTTCACGACGCGAGACGTCGCGCGACACCCCGCTCGCCGGTATCTCTCCTCTCCCCTCCTTCCGTTTCCCAGAGGTTTCCTTAGCCCTTCCGTCGGCACGCTACTCGCGTGATTTATCGCGATGGAAACTACGAGAAATAACAAGGGTCGTCGGCACGTTTATAAGCCTCGTTTTCGGTACGGAAATAAAAATGTATACTGCGGGCTCGAAGCGGCTAGGAGATGTATTTTTTTCCAGTGGCGGAGAGAGTATTAAAATTGGAGCGGAAGGAGCGTTTTGTTATCTAGAGCTTATCGAAACTATTTTGTTGATTTCGAAACGAGAAATAAAAACCAATAGAAAAAATACAATTCCCGATGAAACGCGAAGCGATAATTTACGAGGCTATAACTCACCTCGATAATCGCGAAGAAAACAATAAGTGTGAAGAAAAAGAAACTATTTGCATTAAGAGTTTTTGCGTAAGCGCAGTGGCGAGAGGAGTGCGCGAGAATCGAAAAAG
>NCVS01000095.1:26722-49475 GCA_003055095.1 Goniozus legneri
CCCTCTCTCGCTTGACCGTGGTTTGGCGAATTCGCCATTCGATAAGAGCTCCTTCGTGGAACGCGTAATTTCTCATCGTTAATCTTCGCTCAACTCTCGATCTCTCTACCTCTCCTACCCCCTTCTCCTCGCTCCCCGCAGATACAAATTGACTCCGTTGTTGACTCCGTAAAGCGTCGCCTACACCGCGCGGATTAATTCGAAGCCGATATACCGGCGTCGATAAGCCCGTCTATATATGTTGCTTCGCGTACGTGCATTTTCTTTTGAAGCAAGAAAAAAAAGACGCGCTACATAGAATTGCAAATCGTCGCGCTCGATAACACTTTGTTGCATATCGCCGCGCGTGTTGTACGCGCTTGAATAACCATGAACGGACGAGCGCGATTCGCGGTGAGCAGATAGCGCCTCGCGTAAAGTAAAAAAAAAACATCTTATAAATTTTTTTCACCAGAAAAACGCCGTAAACGAGTTAACAGATAAAGTATGTGAGAATGAACGATCGTGGCGACTCGTAATTTTTTCACACCACAGTAATCAAGCCGTATAAGAATTATGTGTCGACTCCGTGAAACGCGAAAAGTCGGTCGGCATTTCGATTGTATATATTGGTGAATGGCGGTATTCACAGCGAACGATTTGTGGAGCGATAAAAGATGAAAAAAAAGTGGACAAATGCAACAAAGATAACGCGATAAAACCCCCGCAACATTTTCATCGATAGTTCGACTGTCTCGCGTTTTCGACCCTCGCGAAATTTTGGTCGAACAAGCGAAAAAGGGAGCTAACGAATTTTGTCGAGCGTGTAGAGAGTTCGATCCCT
This sequence comes from Goniozus legneri, assembly GCA_003055095.1. Lineage (NCBI taxonomy): Eukaryota > Metazoa > Arthropoda > Insecta > Hymenoptera > Bethylidae > Goniozus > Goniozus legneri. Next base: position 27,546 of record NCVS01000095.1, read on the forward strand.
GCAGTGACGCGCTTCGCGTCCTAATGTGACACTCGAAGCGTGTCGCGATCTGCGGTTCGAAGTTAATTCATACGTCACTTTGTACACGTTGCGTTACCCAACCTCGTTTTATCCTACAACGATTCGTTGGGTAGTCGAGTACGGAAAAATCGAACGAAAAAACGACGAATTTTCCCAAGATCGCCGCTATCGGTAGCACTCGAGTTAGGCAGAGGAGCGCGGTTGCATCTCGCGCGATAATTTATACGTCGCAACGTGGGCGGCCGGTTATGTTTCGCCCCGTGCCAATTTCGTAGCGGGCGCTAGCCAGAAACGCGCGCGCGAGACCGCGTAGAGACCAAACAATGTGCGCGACGGTATGTACCGCGAAGCCAAGCCGCACTCGGTATTGGCAAAATTTGCAAAGCTCGCGCTCTTCGGACAATGTTGGGGTCGAGAGCGTCGGGGAATTGTATTGCTCACCTCCTCCGTCGCTTCTTTTTCCGTCGTCTCCGTCGGCGCGCTCGCCTTCTGCTCGTCCCCCCGTGCAAGGGGGTCTGGGCCCCGGCGCGTCGTTTCAGGGCCGTAGCTGCTAGGCCGGCCGGTGCCGCGCACCTCCCCGCTGACTCGCCGCTTCCCTGCACCGGGGGCCTTGTTCTCGCCCCGGCGCCGGGCTCCGTCGTGGCTCCCTCCAATTACCGTCCGCGAGCGTCAAACTTCTCGAGCCGCCCGAGAGACAGCCACGGATCCGCGATATCCTCGTCGGGATCGGTTCGGAAATTGTGTCGGACAAACGATACGACGATTCTGTACTCGACCGGCGCGAGACGCCAGTCACCGCGCCAATGAGAGCACCGTAAATTCTCGTAATCGTCCCATCTGTCCTCGCGCCCGTAACTAGACGTTTTCCTATGTTATCGAGCAGCGCGAGTCCATTCACCATCACCTCCGACTATCCACCACCGATTTTTCGTATTTTTCACTTTTTGCTCTTCGATCGTCCGCTCTTACACCCTTTCAAAAAACTATGATCCCATTTGACATCCTCTGCGTTTACAGTCCGACGGATCGTGTTGCGATCGTTCAACTTTTAAAAAAATTTTCTTAGATAGAAACTCTTTTGAATTTTATTTTTGTTCAGGCACAATAGTTCAGGTTTGGTTCGAAACTCTTTGGTTATTGATAAAAATTCGTTTTTCTTTACATTTATATCTTTGTCGATAAGCTTGCGAATGAAGAATGATAAAAAATAAGCGAGCGATTGTCTTAGCGAGTCATGAGATCAGGCCATGTTCGATGATGAGTGAAGTAAAATCAACCAACTCTTGCTCGGTGAAATTCGTCTTCGTGGAAACCCTTACGACATTCCGTTATCGATTGTCCTCGCCGTTGGTTCGCTCCTCGAAGATATACCTTCACTATGGAGGCAAATCGTGCCAACTTCGCACTGCCGTAGGGTGTCGAATTCAACGATTATTTTACATCCAGTATTCGCGATCGGAGATGATTAATGGTCACCGCTTCTGATCAGCCGGGAGGATCATCGCGTCTGAGCGCGACGTCCTTGACAAGGATGACCAGTCTTCCTGGCACAGTTTTCCTCTCCCATGCGCAAACTTGTCGAATTTATTATCACCGATAAAACAGAAAAAATGAAAGTAAAAAAAGGAAATGAGGACCGAGGCCACGCGAACGCGATTTGGGCGATCGCGGTGGTTATTTTAGTGCGACACGTTTACGACTAACGCGACGAAACCGAACTACGGACTCTGGTGGAGATTCGCGAAAATTTTGCGCTCAGCCTCCGCGCCGACGAGACCGGAGCGCCGCGACGCCCCGCACATGCGTTGTATGAGCCATTCTCTGTCTCGCAGCTTCCCTCTTCTCTCTCTCCCACGCCTCCCTCTTCCCTCTACCCCCTTCACGCTACCTCTCTCTCTCTCTCTCTCTCTCTCTCTCTCTCTCTCTCTCTTCGCTCCACCGTCGAACTTTGTTCCCCTCGCTCTCGCGCTCGTCTTGACACCCTCTAGATATCCACGCGATGGTGGTGTGTAATTCCTCTGCCCCGCTATCTCTCTCTCTCTCTCTCTCTTTACGCTACCGTGCAACGTCACAGAGCTCCTTTCCGCGTCAACAAAGCCGTGGAAGAGGAGAAACCACTCTATGGACGATTTCGCTGGGTATCTCGTTCTTCTTATTCCCCCGCCAGGTTTCTCCCGCACCGCACGTTAAAGGATATTTATTCCCGCGGAAGCTTCGTTTTCTTTCAGAAGAGACCAAGGAACTTGAATGATATCCATTTCCTTTTTTCATGTATCCTACGAATATGTTTATAATCTTACTCAGGAGTTCATTTAATTTTACCACCTCATTTATTGTCATTGAATCGGAATATTTTCCAAAATTACAATAAATTTCGAACTTTCGAAATCAATCATCAAATGAAAAAGCTCTGAAAGAAAAATGTACGAGAAAAATAAAATGAAGTGAAAATAAAATGATTTTTCCAATTGGAATGAAGGTACTCCCAATGAGAGCTAGTTGGGTCTCGTCCAGGTCGGATGCATTCCTATACGAACTCTAGAATCTCAAAACTCGACGGTTTCTGTCCACGCTCTCGACTCTCCCTCTACCCTACCGGTTGCATTTCTCGCGCGTCTGCCCACGTGCCTCGCTCGCCACGTTAAAGCGACGCGGGGGGGGAGCGGAGGAGAGAGGGTGTAGTTTGGCGCACGCGATCGGAATCGGCCGCCGAGGTTTTCCAGCCTGCTAAAGCGCGACGTACGTGACGTAGGCTAACGTCACGCGCGAAAATCGTGGAAAATCCGTGGGTGAGCGCGGAAACTGACGAGCGAATCTCTCAGCGTTGGGAGAAAATCTTCAAGAGTACCGCGATAGAGCGTAATGCCGAAATTCCCCAATAAAACGCATCTGTAACGTTCTCCCTAAACGAGCAATTTGTTTCGAAATAAAATTGATATTCCGAGCGCGAATGTATGTATGCGTATGATTCGCTAATAGATCTTTTGATACGCTAATTAAAAAGCACTTACATAGTGTCGGGCCAAGATTCAAATTCTTTTTCCTAATTTTCCGCTCGAGTTGTAATTTATCGATGTCGATTTGCATTTTCATTGCCCACCGGTTGTCCGTAGTAAGTCAGTAGTTTTTGTTTCGAAAACATGGCAACGGATATACGAAGACTCGGGTTGTGCGTACTTCTTACCCCTCCCACCGGTAACGCTTTTTTTTACTGAAATTTTCCAGCATGCAATTTGCTAGAATTAGTCGCTAGGGCACTCACCATACGCGAGAAGTTAGCTCACAAGAAACGTAGAAAAGGACTCTTACCTGAAAGAAAACAAAATAAAAGTGTGATTAATTAGCGCAAAGTAGCTCATAAAGTACGAAAGACGAGTGGGGTCTCGCGATTAATTACGCTAAATAGCAATACGCGTGTGCGTATTGCGATTCGCAAAAAAGGAATGCGTTACTTCATAAATATTTATCCTGCGAGGGTACGCTCTGTAAATATAAGCGCGAAAGTGTGGCTATTAGAGGGGAATTGCGTCACTTCGGAATAGCTCTAATTACACGCTTTGATATACGATCATGACTGTGGGTACTTGAGGCCAGCATTTACCATGATTCGTAATTCGATGATAAAAAAACGTCTCTTATGGTGTGCGTACACAAACGGAATCGTTTTAAAACATCGTGTAAGCGTTCGGCTGAAACACCCTCTTCGACACACCGACCGTATCGAATATCCTGCCTGCGCATTTACTATATGCAAGATTATAAATAACAAAATAGCAAAAAAAAAAACTCAACGCGCATCCGCTTGTGAAATTTTTTAACAACACACTGCAAATGTGAATATTCATGCGATGTTGATACCGGGAATCCTGCTATCGGATAATCACGTAATAGGGTAAAAGATAAATGAAGGAAGAAGGAGAATATGAAAATTCGAGCAAGGTCGAAATTTACGTAATCTCGATTTTCGAGTTAAAAAGGGTGGAGGTTCGAGTGGAATAGGAAAAAGGGATACACGAAAGTGTTTGGAAACCTAACGCGCTCGGCGAGCCGCGTGAAATTAACGGTTGGCAAAGTTACAGGTACCCGTTCTTCGCCGCAGGTATTCGTCGCCTTCCACTTCCGTTGTACGTGGCAAAGTACGAAGGAGGTATGAAATCGGAGGTAGAGAGATTCGGGATAGAACGGGTTATACGGAGCGAGCAGTCGGCCAACGGGCAGCGCCCGTGAAACAAAGCAGAAGCCGCTAGGCCGTGTAATTGGACTCCACGGGAGTTGATACAAGAAGAACCGAGTGAGACACCCGTGCGAAGTGCCGCAGTTCTTCTTATTGACTAATCGGGGACCTTCGTCCAACTCGCGCCACCGTACAAACTCTTCGCTCGCTGCTGTCGCAAGGCGAGGGGCTCTTCGTTATAACGGCTTCTTTTGAACTCAGAGACGATCTAAATACGCGCTACCAATTAAAGTCACCCAGACAACAGACTCCGTCTTAATTATAAAACAAAAAAAATGTAATTTGTTATTTAGAAAAATCGACTTTTCGGTTGACAATTCTTGTTTAAATGCTCGATTTTTTTTATTCACAATTTAAGAACGTAATATCTACTTTTGAGATTATGGCATGAGAATTTTTGCTCTCTCGATGCGTAAGCGAATTCTTAGAATGTCCCGTCGTGCCCCTCTCAATCGACCTCTAGCTCCCTCCCTCCTCTCGGTTATCTCCCTTGCCTCTCTCTCTCATCGATTTCTTTCACAGGCAACCCAACCGTATATCTCGCCATCTGAGATACAAAGCAATGGCAATATACTCGTGCTCTATGCGAGACGGTCAACGTATCGTCCAACCCACCGTCGGCATGACCCACTTCGTTGATGAACCAACCGCCTGACGTATGAACGTGTATGTCTGGGTAACGCTACAGTATCATTCAAAATGAATATACTATATTCAATGTTAAAGAATCGAAAAATATGAAATAAGTAAAATAATTTCAGTGTAAAAATTAATGTTTTGATAACTCTCGAATGAATGATCAAAAATAAAAACATTTTTTCCATTTACTGTATACCAAGAGTAACTACTTTTGAAACGTCCAGTAAGTACGCCCCTCGAACGAATCGAGCATCTCGCCGTTAAATGTCGCCTTCCGTCGATTGAGCGTACTCGACTGATGTCCTACTATAACCTTTGTGAATTCTTATTATCCCCTCAGAGCTCCGTGGAACAAATCAGAATGCGAGATGAAACAACGAATGGAATTTATTTGTTATTTGATTCGATTATTTAATTAATTAAATTCCATCGATGCGTTTCGAGGTAAAAAAAAACTCGGGCGCGTACATACGTTCCGAATGCGTGTAGAAGAATGGCGGGTGCAATCAAGATCGGAATCCCGATTCGGCGTCGCAGAGTGCGCGCCTGTAAAACGCGTTTTTAACGCTTTAAACGCGAATCCTCGAGTAAATAAGCGGACAATGACTGGCACGCGCTCGTTCTCTCTCCTTTCTGCTATAAGAGGTGACCGGATTCTTGCCACGAGACGTGAGTAGGTACTACGGTAAGGGAGGAAAAAAATAAATGGGCAGAAGAACGCGACAAAGTGCGGTTAAAGTACTTTGCCGTTTAAGGTGAATCGAGTTAAGTCTCCTAACTACCTAGCATCCCTTACCTTCTTACCTAGGCATCTTTAGAACACGGCTGAAGAAGCCGTCGGTGAATTCACGGAATCGTGAGCTCTCGTCGTAGAATATTAATCGTATTTTTGCAATCTATTTGCATATAGTGGTATGTTATTACGTATATCTAGTATACAAGAGAATTTTTCTCTCTCCGTATTACAGGGCGCGGCAAATCGCGTTCCGTGCACATCGTCGACGTCTCCAAACGTGCTGGGGTATCATATATATATAGGGGGGTTCGAGTTTCGTTATAGGTTGTACTACCGATGTGTGTACGTCGAGCTGGGGGAGGCGGGTTGGGGTGAGAATCCAGGGTAAGCATACACAGTAGCGAAACTCTCTACGGGAGTGAGCTCGCGCGCCAGCCAAGAGAAGTTTCGCCTCGAGAGCGTGACGGGGTTGGCGTGGAACGAAGGGTGGCATGCTTCGCGTAGGAACGATGCCGAGCTAGTGGGTGGCTGGGAGTGAAGAAGGGCGGTGGACGAAACGGAGGAAACGGGGGCGAGGGGGATGAGCAGTAGAGTCGGAGCGATGGCAGAGTATTGATTTAGTGGGTTTCGCCGTCTCCTTTCATTTGTCTCTCTCCGTTTCACGTCGCTCCCGTTGTTTCGCCCCGATATTCTCGTCTTACGTACACCATCGACATGAGAATTCTTACCTCGTCGACACGCCTCGCATAGCTCTTATCGAGATCTTTTTTATTTTTCGCCTTCTCTAGCTCGAATTCCCACTCTTGATGACAGACGTGCTTATATAAACGGGGAATGATATCGCGAGATGAATGAAGATTGCGATGTTACCGAAAGGTGGAAATGTTTATCGCGTAATTTGAGTCAATTATCTTGCGGATTTGTATCGTTGCTCTTGAGCCAGAGTGCTCTCTTTCTATCTCCCTATCTCTCACGCTCTTTCTCTCTACTTTCCTCGTTCCTTCGCGAACAATTACAACACGAGTTGGCATACAACAAACCGAGGCGAACGGGCGAGCGAGCAACTGCATGAATTTAAGCGCTGTTGTCAAAGCGATCCCGCCGTGATCGCCAATACTCTTTCTGTCTCTTCTTCTTCGGGTTAAACGAACTGGAACTGGCAACCGGTTCCGAAATTAAGTCAAGTTCAGGGAGCGAAAAACGCTATTGCAATGCTCGCGGGAATTCAGTCGACGTCATCGATTCGCTTTTTTTTTTTACGAAAAAAGAACAAAAAGACTCGTGTCGATCCGTGGTTCGACAAGGCCATGCCGACAACGGGAATTTCACGAGGAACGGTAAATATTGATTTTAATATCGACAAACAAGTCGATAATTTGTACAGGTGATGAATTAAACCGCTTGAGAAGTGAAAAGAATTTTTTTCACGCAATCGGTTACTCCAAACTGGAGAATACCGAGTAAAAAGAAAATGACTGTGTAAATCGGGTTACAGGAAATGTATTTATACGTAACGAGTTGCCAACGATACAATATTGTTCAGATTGTTTGCACCTGACAAACGTGGACAATATACCACTGTATCTATGTGTGGCGCGTGAATTACGCAAATACAATACGATAAATCGTAGATCGTCGATGTTGTCGCATTTTCGGCTCGTTCACAAATCGGGATCCCCTCGTATTATTTTCTCCTCTAAAGAATAGCGTTTTAAGATACAATATTTTGTGTGAGGAAGATATGCTTGCGAGCAGTGAAGTGAAAAAATATTATCAAATATTCTGAATGAAAAATATGGCTAAATATTGAGCAAACAAGGAAACGAATGCGAGGTAGATGTTTCAGTGAGCACAGGTATTTATTCGTATTTTCGAGTTTTTTTTTGTGATACAAATATTTTTGCAGAAAAATGAGCTTTTGCGTTTTAAAAAATTTATAAAAGAGAAGAGTATTCATTATGAAATTAATTAACAAAGAATTACTTACGGCCGCGAAACAGTTTAAGGGTAAAGCGCGGTAGCAGTGAAACCGAGATGCTATCTCTATATAGTTTAAGAGGTGTTTACAACTCCGGCAGTGAATCTGTGGGTAAGTGGTAGAGAAGATGGCAGTAAATATTCCTCGGCTCGGCTTCCTTCTCTCTCTCTCTCTCTCTCTCTCTCTCTCCCCCCGCTCTATTCCCCCTTCTTCTATTCTACCCCCACTCTTAACATCCTGCCGCCCCTGCGAACGGGGCCACTCCTCACGCGTCGCGGAATTCCAATTTACCTCTTCGATCGCGCGCGACCCTCTCGACTCACCATTTCAAAACGAAAACAGTCAAGTGATTGCACTCGTGACTCCCTCGCAAAATCGTCTTTTATCTTTTTATCGCCTAAATGGAATTGAAGTCTTTTATTTCACACTCGATATCGACACAATTACTTGGATAATCTGATGTTTTCGCTTTTGTTGATTTAGTTGGAAGTTATTGTATCGATACGTTTGATTCTAAGGGCTCGGATGTGTCATGAAACATTATCGTTCGAGTTTGAGATTTCTAATGAAATAAAAATATATTCATTCGAAAATTAGTATCTTTTTCACGCAAAAAATTTTCTACGTCAGATATTCGCTCGAGTGACGCAGCTGCTGGGGCCAAAGCTTTTTCGGCAGCGAAAGCAGGTTAGAGACGAAGGATTCGAAGTGTGCGAGAGAGAAGGTGAGGACGCGAAGAATAAAAGGAGAGAGAAAGAGCTGATATCTTTCGGCGGGAAGCTCGACTAGATCTCTCGCAAGTCCGACGTATATAGGACGACGTGTATGAGAGGGGCGAGGGGTGAGGCGAGGAGGAGCGAGAGAGGGATGGGAAAAAGCGTTGCTGACGGCAGGCCCGACCGATACGAGAGCCACCGCGTGGACTGGAAATGAAAGAGCAGCCCGATGGGCGATAATTCATTCGTGAACCGAACGAGGCAGCTGAATCCGGCGAGCTGCACACGTGCACACGCCAAGTATATAGAATGGGGCGGTGCTTTATATACACATACGCGCACACACGCCAGATCGGAAAACCTCACCGACTGGAATCGACGCTACGTCTGGCGTTTTACGCGCGGATTTCTACGAAAAATAAAAAAAATAGAAAAAATATCAAAAATCCGTCCGAGCTCGCAATAAATTGATAACGCTCGAGAGCGACAATAATATTTTTCAACACGCTACGAGATCCGAAAAAAAACAGAGGAAGAACTTTTCACTCGTCAAGAGGCGCAGTGTTTCGAAACTCCCCGTCGTTTTCGGGTAGCGAAATATCGTCGGAGGGTTTCTAGTACCAGCTCGTTTTTTCCTCTCGTCCTCTTTCTGACATTTCTTCCCGGTCCTTTTCCCGTCCACCCATATGTGCTTTTTTACCGTCAATTGGTTTTTCCTGAGCAGCATATATGGTGAGGAGAAAAAGTGAAACTCGTTACGGCGTATTGTCCCTCGCTTTTCCTACACCCGTGAACGTACCAACAGTGAAAATACCGTGAAACGTTAGCTCGCGCATCGCTGAGGGTCGCGGGCAAACTTTCACTCCTGTGAAAATGTATTGCGGCTAAGTTACGTGAAACGATGCCGATCCCTCCTCGTACCCCTGGTGAGAGGGAAGGCACGAAATGTAGAGCAAAGATTTGAAACGCATCTTCTCTTCAAAAGCGCCGATTTTTAATTAATTTTTCACTCAATATAAAAAATTATCACGTAAATATTTTATATTTAATGAATTTTGCATAGGGCTTGAAAAAGTGTCCTTATTATTTTGGTGGATCCGTTAACATCTAATAAAATTCCACTAAAAAAACTGAAAATTTTTTTTTTCTTAATAACGGAAAAACATCGATTTGGAAATATTTGATTCTCGGGAAACATAAATCCAGAAACAGTTAAAATGAAAACCACCGAAATGTATATAAATTTCAGATACAACGGATTCAACGAAAAATGAGTTTAGGTTTTGTGGTTGACTGTACCGGTAGAACCTTCCTCCAAATCTAAGGGGAAGGGAGCATGCCGTGGTCCTAGAGCGTATCCACCAAAGGGCGGGCAGTCAGCGTGAAACGAAAAAGGGAGATTTAGATGTCATCCCCTGACGTGCTCCTTTCCGTCTAACCACCACACCCACGCTCTGCCCTCCCACTTCTACACAATCACCAAATGCTTCGCCGCGCTAGACGGAAATGCCGACGTTGCGCGTTCAGAAAAAATTTTCCAAGCCCGTAGATGTATTATTGAGAAATGCAATGTCGACTAATTTTATTCTTTCATAAAATTATACGTCGATCTCATCATGCCGTTCATCGGAATTTCTTCGAGATATTTCCGAATGAGATATAGTATATATGTCTTCAGGAAAACGGAACGATTTAATTCGAGATTTGCCATTTGTATAAAAGGAATCTTGAATTTCTGCAGGAACAGAATTAACCCGACCAATCAGACGAAACACCGTAAGGGCGGGCTTAATTAAAATCTTCTTGGGAGCCCGGGGCTACTACGCAATGCCAAGACGCTATGAGACGTAAGAATAGAACATTAAGAGATTTCCTTGCAGACGGTATTTCTGAAACGCTAGACGAGGTTAGCGGGAAGTTGGGATGGAAGGTTGTCGGCCGAGCTAATTTATAATGTTCGCTCCTTCTCTTGCTTTTTAACCGTTTTTATAAAATATTATTCGGAATAATTATCGCTTAACGATAAAGAATAAGGAAGAGATATTTAAAAAGGAGTGCAAGTAATAGAGGTATGAGGCAAAAATGATACAATGGCACTGATACGAGGATCACGTGTGTACACACGTACACAAAGTGGACGAGCTCGATACAACGACGAAGCGAACGAAATTTACATATCGTTTGTTATTCAAATGCCGCAATTCACTCTTCTGATTCTCAATGAGGGAAACAACGTAGGTCTATTGCAATAGGGCGATGATGTATCCGTTTAATAAATTATGCTACTTCGAAAGAGGCGTTTCATTGCATTTCGCGTCGAGCGATTAATAAATTCCAACGAGCATCGCGAACCAGTGTTTATTCAATCGAATCGACACGTGACACAAGGAACATCATAATCACCGGTGAAACTGCTCGGGTTAAAAAAGTAGAAACGTTAAATACCGTAAGGCCAATTACTATCAATGCGAAGCGAAATCGTAATTTCGTAATTAAAGTCGGCGATTTACACTTTTATAAGGTCAGAGGTTGATGGTCAACGCGTACGAGACGAGTGCGCGACTTTAAGTGGAACTATAAATTTTATCGAACGGTCTCTCTCAGAGCCTATATTTACTCTATTATGCAGGACCGTTTTTATAAGCCGTTTACGTTTAACGGCAAATAATCGTTTAGATGCCGCGCCACGATATGAGCCATAAATCTCGCAAGCACCATGACGCTCGATGTTATGATGGTGTGCGAGACACGCGCAGGTCAGTTACCGCGTTTGCCGGGAACCGCTCTAGGTGGCGGCACCAGAGTACCCTACGGAATCTCGAAAGCATCCCCTAAATTACGTGGTCCGCCATCTGCCGAGCTTTCGCGTAACGTGCTTGCTTACGATGGTTCAGCCGAATTTCGATAGATGGCCCTGCGTCGTTTTCGGCGGGAAACTGCTCGTCGATAAAATTTTGGACGCGCGGCGAGACATTTCTACCGATTCAATTTCAAACCCGCGATAAATTACCGATTAGAACGCAAATCCCGTGACAAAAATGAAGTTTCTTCGCTATGCAGAGATTAGTACACGATCGTCTGGCACGATAATGCATTTCCTGCCGCCATAAATTACGTATAGACGGTAGAATTCCGACGGCAAAAGTGGAAATGGATGTTGTACGTATCGCGTATCTTCGAACCACGGTTGGGTGTTTTTTTTCTTCTCTACAACCAATTATCCTGCGAACATAGTCATTAAATCTCGCGTCGATGCGTCAATATATGCATGCATGCCGTTTACAAATCGCCATTCATATACTCGCGCGCGAGACCGGTCACATTCATTATTCTCAGCGGTGTTACCGGAGACAAATTGAGCCGTGCTGTTACGAGTCGCTGTCGCGCTTTTGCTCCCACTTATCGCACTGATCTTAATAATTAATCGAATTATTGCTCCTTATCCGCACAATTCTATCGTACCTGAACTTGTCAAACAATTCGCGAAAACTTTCTTTTCTTTTACTACTTTCTAAACCGATATATTTCGATATTGTGTATTAATGATATTTTAATTTCAATAAGGATATATATTGCGGTCGTACATCGAATGGCAAATATCTTCCTGGTGCGTTATGAATATGAAAGTTGACTCTCTGCTTGTTGACGCCGCGGGCGGTCCCGGCGCACCGCCTTTTCTGCGATCGCATTTGTACGCGCACGAACGGCGCGTGGCGCTGCTTATCAATCACCCGGATCGACCTACCGTACGAGGATCATGCGCGCGCTACCTGCATTAACAATCACTTCGTCACCAATGGATAAAACTCATTCGATCGTTTATATTTGGGTAGTCGTCGTACAAAAAATAACGCGAGGAGTCAATATTTATAATTAGAAACGCGAATAACAACAGGTCGAAATTACAAAATCCAGACTTGAAGCTGATATTAAAAATTTATTAGAAATACCTTTCTGGATAAAGAAATATTTTACTTGTGCTGCATATTTTTTTCGTCACATTAAAGCAATTTCTTTCTAATCCGATAGCACGCGAGGCTCGACCGGTTTTCCGCATTGCGCGCGCGCTCTTCGGACTCAGCCCTCCCTCCCGAACGCGTCTCGGTTTTCGTTCGCGATTCCACGCAATTCGCGCGCGTTTTAGCGATTCGTTCCATGATAACGGTTGACACCGGCAGGCATCGGCGAGGGGCTCTCCCAAGGCTCTCTGTGCGCGCGACGTCGAGTCTTCGAATCGAGGCGCGAAGAGAGCTCCTAGATTTTCATCGGCGAGCCGCGCCGCGCGTGAATACAGCTCTTATCTCCCGACCAGCATCGGTCAGTCGCGCCCCTCAAGCGCGGCACCGCCATCGCTCTTAGTGTGCGCCTTCGTATTCATTTCTGTTTATTCAATCCTGATAAAATACCTTCCAGAAAACGCGAAAATTGTCCTTCGCCATAGAAATAAACATTCCAGTCGTGTAAAATTACAGCCTTTACCATTTTCATTCTTATTTTCCTACTTGTTGTTAAAATATTAATAATATACGCTATGGTAGTAGATATCAGAATAATATTCAACATCTGATAATAGTTCCAATTAAAAAATTGTAACTTGTGATTTTAATAAACATGAAGAATAAATTATACGGATTCACACCTGATCCGCGTGAAAATATGTTTTATCCTCATACTCCTACATTAAATTTTCCTAATGGTTGTAATTAATACCGTATGTATCTTATAAAATACGTTTTGTTAAATTAGTTGTATTTTGCATAGTCGATCAAAGGTAATATCTCGGTAATGATTCGTTCGTGGAATATTTTAAATCGAATAATGAAAAGAAAAAAAGGAAAAGAAGAAGCAATAAATAATTGCAAAAATTGGTGAATGAGAAAAAAAATATGACGTGTGACTTATGCGCCTATTTTAGTTAATAATCCCGTTATGTCTGGTCCCACGAGCGGGCATATTATGGTCGTGGCGTACCGAAAACTGGTCTAAAACCGCGCCGAAGGGCGTTAAAGGGGAACCGAGAGGCCGGCTCGTCATCCGTCAACTGTCAGAACTCCAACCAATCCCCGGCATTCGAGTTAGCCAGCCACCCACGGGGCCCAAGGGCAAATTGTGCCTAGTCTGCGAGCTCGCTCAACATCCCCCGCTCTACCCCTTTATTTTCTATCCAACGAACAGCTAGTGCCATTTGTTTAAACCGGACGTGAATTTATTCCTGTCAGTTTATTAACGTATATCTATTTGAAAAATAAAAATCAAAGTTTTGCAATTCGAAATAATTATAAATATCACAGAAATGTTTTAACATAAAAATAATATTGTTAGAAATGAAAAAATTTTACGAAGCGAAGAGAATGCAAAAAGAAAATTCTCGCAATTATCTATACCTTGCGGATGTCCTCTTATTTCTTGATTTCTCGCGTTCTATTTAAAGACGAAAGCACGTTCGACGGCTTCGAGGGTTAAAACGCGACTGCGTGTTTATAAGCGGGTCGGACTCCACGAGGAACGCGACGTGCGCGTTACTCGGTCACTTTATTCGATTTTGCCGGCCAACATTGCAAGAACAAATTGCATCGAGTTCCTACCGGCGCACGCGTGCCGATCAGTCGTCTTCGAATATCTCGACTTTTTCTTTTGTACACGGGAACAACGTAACAGCGCTTCGTTACTCCTAATTATATCGATCATACGTAATTTAGTATCTCAATAAATTCCTAGAGACGAAAAGAACAAACTCACCGCAAAGTGTCATATTTTAGATGAATGAAATCGAAAGGAAGTACACGTGGAACAATGAAATTCACAGTACAACGCCGGCTCCGTTCGCATGCTCGACAATGGCACTGATTTTTTTTTCCTCTTTGTAATGAATTTTCGAGAGAGGAAGCACGCGTGGGTCCCGAACGACCAGCGGAACGAGACTCGACGAGGTAGCGGTTTGAGACGCGCAGAAACACTGCAGGATTATGAAGTGCGATGTTGATACGACGGCGCGGAGCGGCGTGGCGAGGGCGCACGGTAAACACGAATCCGCCAATCCGCCCGCTGCCGGATCCCGCGGAAACGCACGAGCTCGGGACTCTAAAAGTGTGTTCGTATGTATGTGGATACGATTCTATTCCGACGAAACGAATTCGAGATTTCTCGAATCGTTTTGGAGCTAGTGAATTTTGAATCTCTTCGGCAATACCGTGAATGTTTCATTACGGAAGAATGAAATTTGCGATACGTACATCGAGAGCAAAAATCTAACAAAGTTTATTGTAACAATATAACTGAGAAATTCATCGGAAACGCTATACCAAAGGTTAGCCAAACTATTCTTCGAATAGCGTAGTTAACATTACCTCAATCTTGATATTGGAAGAACAGTTTATACAAAGGAGGCGTTGTCGAGGAACCGTGCGTTCCCTCGTGCCTGAGTTAAGAAGAAAAAGGACTTTCGATCGGCCTTGATCCCCCACCATCGAAAAACTGGATCCCCAGAACTTCCGCGGTATGGCTATTATTATTTGTCGGTCAAATCGAGACTGGTCTCGGTCTCGCAACGTGTTCTCCGATTTGGAACCACTGGCCAGGCCATATATCCGCAATTAACGGCGAGGAAAGCTTTTAACACGGACGAGGGCGGTCGATGGAAAGCTGGAGGATAGGTTATCGCTGGGGGAGCTCGCAAGTAATACCCCGACTCGCGGACCGAACGTAATGTATGGCATCAAAGCACCAAGGGTTGTATTAACACTCCGGTTTCGGCATAGCACGTCCCAGCCACTTACCGCTGCATCGCTATGATTTTCGCCCACTACCGGCCGAGCTTGTAATTTCACGCGTGTGCGGCAATTGAAAGCCCTCGGAAGGAAGGAAGGAAACTCGCCAAGAATCGTTGTTGCCCCGCGTATATTTTCGGCTCGTCCGTCGAAAAGCAATCGATGTTTATGGATTTTCATCGGCAGGGTGCCCCCCCCCCTCCCCTCCCTCCTCCTCGATGTCGGGAGCCAAGTCTCCTCCCGTAGGTACCGATGTACACGTTACACGTACACGCTGCATAGTACGGTAGCGGCAATTACGTATCGCGTGATTTGTAGTCGTAAAACTCGACTCCGACGGCGGCGTCGTGACGCTCCCAGCTTACCTGCAGGTGGCAGACACGAAGTCGCGTATATATACGTACACGAACCTTCGGCGCACACGCGCGCGTCCATGTACCCAATGACGAATATTAGTTTGGGAATCGACGGAGCACGAGCGTTGCGTGTGTCAATATATATTCCGCGCGAGTTCACCTTCCGAAATTACTTATCGATTTTCGTTACGCCGACTCCTGCATTACTTCTTCGAGTCTGCAGATCGCGAGAGGACGATATCGCGTGTCATCGAGGTTGGTTGACAAATTCCCAATGGCGTGGAAGGGCGTGAACGCGTGGGCAGGAAATTCGAAGAAAATAGCGTTTCTAACGCGAGAACAAGTCGCGTAACGAACGCGAGACGATGATTATTAAACTTCATTTGGCGGTTAGAGAGAGAGAGAAGGAGAAAGAGAGAGAGAGAGAGAGAGAGAGAAAGGCTAGACGCACGCACACATACAATAATTATAATGATTATATTGGAGTCGGAAGGTGGGCGGTCGTTGCGAGAATAAATTGCGGGTTCGGCTTGCTGCGTGCGGTCGACATAGCTAACCCGTAGATATCCATCTAAGTTTGTATATCGAACGGGACATAGAGGGGAGGGCGCCACTGCAGCTGCCGGTTTCCGCAATTTCTTATTGACTCCTCTATGCGAGGCAAGTCGACGACACATACACTGATACACCGACGATCGGCGAGAATGAGGGTATCGATTTTAATTGGCGTGTATTTATATACATACAAGTCGACGCGACAAGCGATGAAAATGGCACAATACGCCAAATATGGAATTAACGGAGGAAAATATTTCCCAACTCGAAACGGCGCCAAGAGTCTATTTTACGATAGATACCGTTAGTCTCTGATAAAATAACGTATATATTGGGTAAATTGGAGCTCGATGCGAAATTACACCGGTGTAACGTCGATGACAATTGCAAAATATCAAATGTGTCGAGTTGCACAATCCCCCTAGCCTTGCGAGTAGCGCGATAAACGATATAGTTTCACGGTGAAAGGTATTCTCGCTATGACACAAATAACCTGGAATAACAATTACCGGCTTCGAATCCCACACGTACGTCGACTCCAAATTTACGCCGTGCCTTATTTTATCGCGATTATTCACGCTTTCGATAAAACTCGAATCAACGGGACGGATTTTCATTTGTCAAAGTATCAAATTCAATTTCACGTGTTTGGCGCGAGTGGCGGGAAAAGAATATAAGAATCGACAGGAAATAATAAATTTTCATTATTTTTGCGCGACGGTAATCACGCTACATAATTACAGGAAATAGCTCTCTGTAGGTGGGGTACTCGAACATTATTCCTCGGAGTAGGATATTTAAAAAAGATGCTTTATTGCGTGAAAATACGCAAAACATGTCTAATAATTTGCGTGACATCCGTTATTAAATAAAAATTTCGTTGCTTCTTCGCTTCGTGTCGTCGGGATGAAAATGACGGAAATCGATATTCTTCGTTATGCAATCATTACCGTTTATTAAAATCGACCGAGCAGTGTGCGAGAATGTGTGAGAGTGTTGCGGTAGACGCGAGAGAGTTAACACAGTGCAACGTGTACGGAACGTGTTCAGAAGCCGTATTATCGCACGACGCGAACCGCGCGATTTCATATTCTCTACTCACGCGAGCCGAATAATCAATTTTTTCGCAATATGATGTTCGTTGGATGATATTTAAACACATGTGATGCCAGTGTCTTTTTAACACGGTTAGCGATAATACAAATATACGATTACAAGCCATTTGATGAAAAATGGAAATTGAAAAAAAAAAAAAGGTTCGTAGAAGAATTCGAGGATT
The DNA here is from genome assembly GCA_003055095.1 of Goniozus legneri. Lineage (NCBI taxonomy): Eukaryota > Metazoa > Arthropoda > Insecta > Hymenoptera > Bethylidae > Goniozus > Goniozus legneri. The sequence continues at coordinate 44,827 of NCVS01000095.1, forward strand.
GAGACTGACTCCAGTTGAAAGGAGACCGCCAATGTAGCCCACGACCGGTCCCGAGCATTCCCGATGCGCATTCCGCGTCGATTACCCGCAGGTCACTTCGATTCTCTCCGAGCGTCGTCTCTCGCGTTCCATCGCCATTTCCGTTATTGTGAAACGTTTATTCCATACGTCTCACGGACCAAAGAGGAACCCTCGACTTTTTCAATCCGATACCGAGTAATTATCGTTTCCAGGTAATCGATATAAGATCGTCCGACTAATTCGATTTTCATCCCGCGAATCGCGCTCTCGGTCCGCTCGACCAGCGCCGAGTTGTATCCACGAGATACATAAGTTTGGAGCGAGAAAGTGAAACAGGGCCCCGGTGGGTTTATATAGGTGCTGACCAATGTGTCTTCCCTTAAGATATTGTGTGTAGTGTTCGCCGGGACACCTAATTATACGATTGTCGTTTGTTCGCGAGCCGGCGATATCGGCCGCTCTCCGCGCCGTCGACAGTTCGCTTCGCCGTCTCTCCTTCCTCTACGTTTTACACGTATTTCCGTCTATTCCTACCGACACGCCAAGTCCAAGCCACTTGCGTTCGCGAGGTACTCTCTTCTATCTCTCTCTCTCTCTCTCTCTCTCTCTCCCTCTCTCTCTTCCTCGAGATCATCCAAGCGACGACTGGGTGCCCCGAACGAGCCAGTGAGAGCTCCGTTCTCCACGGATTTTCTATCTCGCTCTCCTCTTGCGCGCGCGGTGAAGATTGTCGCGCGATTAGTGCGGGCCCCGATGTCACGCCGGAAGATGCATTGCTCTCGTGCGGTCCGCGAGCGAACGATACACACTCCTTGTGTACGTATATATATATATATATATAGGGAGTTCGCGCGCGCGCAGGAGAGCGGCCCAGCTCGTACATACGGGGCCCGCTTATACATATATACGGTAACGCGGTAAGTGCATAATCGCCGATCGCATCTGCTTGCACTTTGCGTCAAGCCACGGCACCTTGCACGTCGGCCGGCCCGACGCCAACCGCGTACGCGTTCTGTCCTACGGACCAGAAGAATTCTATCTCTCGTTTTTTTTTCTATACCTTTATAGTTGGGGGAAATAACCTCGAGCCCTCGCTGAAAAATATTTTCAAGCATCCACTATTTTTTTGCGTCTCGGCGTAGTTCTCGAAAGCGAGATAAAAAAAAGTTGTACGTAGCGATGTTCAGTTTCGCAATATTCATCGTTTTTTGGTACACGATGTGGATTAACTTGAATTTAAATTTCATACGATGCGAGATACTTAAATGAAATTTAACGTAGGACATGCGTGAACCGTAAAAAATATTTTATCCTTATTATCCGGGCTTTGCGACACAATTTTATATATTTTATGCCTCTTTGTAAATCTGGTCATCGCGTTGTCGCCGTCTCCGACATATGCGTTAGATAAGTAGGTGCGCAGATAGGTATCGCGCGAGCTCCTGGACGGCTGACACGCATCAGGTTGACACGTCTGACGTCGCTAGAGAAACGGACGCTTATCTCTGCTTAGAAATCGCGGTCTATATGTATCTACGCTGTATTAGGAAAGATCTAGCGGGAATACGCGAATTGTGGTGAATATTTATATTCCGTATTTCGTTTCGAAATTTCTAAAAGGCCTGCTGTTCTTAAATGTTAAATTACAAAAAAAGCCGCGAAATAACACTCCGTGACATTATACTCGAACGATGGAGATAAATATTTCTCTATTGTGCATATCGCGGCAACGCCATAGGAATAGCGGTGAAAAAAAATTCTTTGCATTGTTTTTGCCATAACTTTTTCTAGACCCAAGGCGAATTCCACAATGGCGCGATATACCGCGGTGCAGCGGCTGGAGCACGTCGGATGATTCATCGTCGCTCATTACTCGAACGGCTTTTTTACTTTAATCACATTAATGAAGCATTTAATCTTGCCGCGTGTTTTACAAGTCGTCGCTGTGTGGCCCGAACTCGGTCCCAGCATTGACGAGGATTTCACAACTCGAGATATTGTACGCGCTCTTCTCTCCTCTCTCTCTCTCTCTCTCTCTCTCTTTCTCTCTCTCTCTCTCTCCCACGATTCCCGTTTCGCTCAAAAACGAGCGGCAAACTCGACGCGATAATAGCCGGCTTCTCGAGTCCGTTAACACCTGTACAATCGAACTCTGAAATCGATCGGATCCTGTATTCGAGCCCATTATTCGATAATACGGTCTATTCCAGGTGCTCGTGCGTTCGCACTTATCTCACCGAAAATATCTGCCGCGCCGTAATTGAATTCTGCGTGTAAACGGTAGTGACCGAAGCTCGACAGCTGCCACATATTCGCGAATAGTTATTATCGCAATAGACGATCGAACGTTAAGATTCTCGAAAGACGCATTACAGGACAAATCTTGTACGTGGTAAGGCGTCGGTTTTATCGCCGTGTAATAACGGCATAAAATTTCTATTGTATTCGCGCGAGTAACCAACAATAAAGCGATTCGATGTTCAGTCGCGTTTTGTAAGGTTCACCTGTGATACGTATAATGCGGTTTGCGCTTACATTATGCCGGGAAAGGAAGATCCGCGAGAGCTGCGGGGTGGGTACGCGACGTCACTTACCTGAAACAATAAATTACATACCGTTACAACACGAACACATATTATATGCATACACATAGACACAAAAGCCACACGGATATACGCGCGCATATAGGTAGCCGTCTGATTTATGAGCTAGCGCTTGTTGTACGTGTGCGTGTACACGAAAGTTACATGTGTATCTCGCATAACTCCACGGCGCAAGCGCGCGAAATTCATTTTTTCTTTTTTCAACTTCTCCTACGAATGAATATAGGCAAACGCCATAAATCCAACGAGCGACGTGCAGTTTCGTTATTTTCGCATTACGAAAGGTGGAAAACTGCGTTTCGTTTCTCTCTCGGCCGTGAGAAATAAATTCGCCGAAAACGAAACGAAAGAGAAACGAGGAAATTCGATAGAATAAAAATTCAATAACCAAGTTACCGGATGGGTCGGTCCACCTTAACGAGCGGCCGATAAAATATCGCCTCGAGAGTCCCGATTCCTTCGTCGACCTCGTCGTCCTCGTCGTCCGTGATCGCGGGTTTATACGGCACAGCATCACCGTTCGCCGATTGGTCGCGTTTCGAACTGACAGCACAACGCGCGTGCACCGCGTGTACGCACACCGAGGCACGTGGACCCGATGTCAACTCCTCTCGAACGATACGATCGTGCCGAGACACTTACCACGAACGATACCGAACGAAATTACAACACAAGCGAGCACTGCGGAAATTCGAAAGTCAACTAGCGTTGTACGAAACCGCCCGTGGTACCGAATCGGAGGAGAAGAAACGAGAACGAGTAGCAGAGGTTAGGTGCACCGAGCTTGTAACCGCGATCCGGCACATAAATATAACAAAAGAGAGAAGGTGTATAGGCCTCTCGTGATGGCCGGACGGCATTGCCCGCCGAACCGTCACGAGAGAGCTCGCCGCGGCACTCGGACGCGACGAACGAGGGGGGAAAAAGCACGAGGCGAGGGGGTGGCGGGATGGGTGGACGCCGAGGCGGGGGTTTCGCGAATAGTGGTGGTACAAACGTCTACGTGTGTGTGTCCTCCGCGCCTGAGCTATACGCTTCGTACATACCACGCGAAACACGCTGAAATGCTCCGAATGATCGATGGGATTCTGCGCCGTTGCGCGGCATGGTTATGTATACGCGAAACTGCACTCCCACCGTGCCCATGCGCGCAAGCCACTCACACGTTCGAATTTACGAGGTATACAGACCGGCACCGAGCGGTGGGGATGGCGCACGTGCTCCATGATTGTTGCCGGCTTCGAGCTTTCGCCCATACCGACCAGATGGCGCTCGTGTCGATTCGACGCCAGCGCCATCCTTCGGCGGCGTCGCCAAGTCGGTCGTGAAGTACGCGCGGGCCGTTATTTACATTTTGGAGTATAGTGTTATTTTCTGTGGTTATCGCAACAAAAATATCTGAGACGGTGCTTCTTCTATCGCTAAAAATTACCGCCGTGACGAAATCGTCGTAACCGGTGAGTTCTTTTTGGAAAATTTCGTAAATATTCATGGAACAACTCAACGGTATGATTTACAGAATGAAGATAACCCCATTAGCTGCGCGCTGAGTTTTTGAATATTACGTTACTCTTAGAATTTTACACGAAAATAAGATTCACGGGCCACAAGATCTAGACACTTGTGTTCGGCGGTCGTAAATTTTTTCCTGCGACGACTGCAACCCTTTCTCTTTATTATGTCCACGCGAAGTCTACGTGCACGAGCTCATAAAGCAAGTACGCGGCGAGCATTTACGAAGCGTGTCGGACCACCCATGAGCTCGTGTCACGATTAGAATCAGCATAACGGTGCGAGAAAAACAGACGTCGAGGGAAGTGTCAGAATGCGATTAATTTTCGTAATGCAAAAATCTCCGAAGCTTCTATCGGGAGGTAAATTTTTCTTCGAGTTCGTAGTTTCGAAATTAGTCTCTATTCGTAGCCGCAGCAGGTATCATGGCTCGCCGGTATTGTATTTTATGGCGCGAAAGTAGTGCAAAGCACGGCAAGGCAATTGATCAATATAGCGCCAACAACTCCCCGC